>CAJNYU010003184.1:0-88882 GCA_905331475.1 Rotaria socialis | reverse complement strand
AAAATGACGTCATCAAGTAATAGTAGCCAATAGTCTATTTCTTCGCATCTGATCTAAGATAGTGAATCATTAAAATAATTAATCGTTCAATGAAAAAAATTGTTAGACAACTGGTTGTTACATTTTCAGAGAGATTTCCTAGTGATGAATTTCAAAATGGTCGATTTAAGAATAGTGAATGCGAAATTTTTATTCAAAATTCGTATACGGAAATTAAAAAAAAATAAACGTTTGTAATGAATCTTAAAGTGAATCATTTATTTTTAAATCTTATTCTCGCTACTTTCGAAAATTCGGCTCGTGTGCTTCGCACCGCATTTCGTAGTCGAGTGAAACTCGAATACCATCTAGTTTATAGTTGTATTGATATAATTAATCAGGTATCTGTTTCTTCTTTCTCTTATTTACTGTGATATTCTACTCTGAGTTTTTCAGTAAATTTCTTACAGTTATATTATTTGCGGTAAATAAGGGTTATGTTGAAAAGAACAGCGATATCTAAAAAATTATCTTTCAGTAAAAGAATTAAACACGCCGCGACCTAATATGAATGAAGAATTAATTGATACTGACTCATTCATGGTCAAGACTAGAAAAAAAAATTTTTCTTCATGTTTATTGCAGAGAAAATTCCATAAAATTATTCACTGATCAATAAAACAGACTACTCTAAGGTATTGACTAATATTATAAAATGTTCCTTGCTCTAAAATAAAGAATATATTTACTATGCAATAGCATAACTTGCGTAAAAAGCTTCTGTGCTTCTTCATGCATAAACTCATAGGATGAAAACTTTATTAAATATATGTTAGCATCATTTTTTTTCACTGTAATTCAATATAAAACATTCTTTTATAAGCATCTTGTATTAATCTAAGTCTTATAAAAATAAATTCTTATCGGAATTTTCTACTATGCTCACAAGTATCGTATATAGGTCTATCAATGAATTTTAAGGAATAATGCAAATTCATCCTTAGACTAACTTAGTTAGGTCTTTTTTTCTTTAACTGTCGTAAACGAAAATTTAAATAAAATATTATTCCTTTTATCATCAGTATCATTGCCAGCTAGGGACATCTACTAGGAGTATAAGCATATTAAACCGATGTTTATGTTCTTCATATATTATACCCTTACTTAAATAATAATTGTTGCGTTTGTAATAGTCAATGCTAACATATTCAGACGGAAAGCATTTCTTTAACTATAGTCATGGATGATTGATTGGTTACCCTTCATGTTCTAGTATATGCAAATCATGATCAATACAGAGAATAAGAACGATTCGCAAGTAAAAACGAAAAATGGATACCATATTGTAGTAGTGAATCATCCTGCCAATAGAATTAAACAGTACGAAAATGAAAGAGTCGATGGTGTCGACGAAACAAGTAATCAATAAAAAAAAGCGAACGAAAGAAAGACTGAAAGCAAGAAAGAAAGAGAAAAAAAGAAACATTTAAACTTCTACTCGAATGTCCATTCGTTCTCCTTGTCAACATAAGCACATGATTTGTAGACTCCTTGCGATTTATTTCATATAATCTGACCAACCTGTTTCTAGATGATCCTCGATCATAATGTCAACAGAAAATCAAGAAATAGTAAATAAATTTTCTACTTTTAATTTAAATCTATTTTATTTTGCTAAATAGAATAATTCAAATTCGTCATCGTTAACAAATGATGATTCAACTGGGAAAATGAAAGGATGGTTTAAATTAATCGAAACAATTCGTAAATCAGGTTCAGAATCAAATGAATCAATACGATCACTTCCGAACAGTAATTTAAATAATAATTTTATTACAAATACGCAAAGAAATTCATTTGAACATCCTTTACAATCAACAAATATCAATGGACATTCATTAGAATCATCTGAATTAATAACTACAATCCATGCATTGGATTCACCACCAAATATATTTAATTCGCCATCAATCATTAGTATATCATCAACACCACGACAAAATATAGAAGATATACCGTCAGTAGAAATGGAATCAACTTCGCAATTACGACGAGAAAGTGCACCTTTCATTGAAATCGAGTCATCAGTAACAACTGCAGGATCATCGCCAGCATCATCAGGTTCATGAAGAATTTTAAAATTAATTTTTACTAGAGCAAATGATCAGTTGAGTTTTCAGAGATTGCTATTCAATGAAAATACTATTCAGAAAAAAATGTTGTCTAGATAGATATTTCACAATTTGCATTTTTTTCCATAGGGAAATTTCGATCGGAAAAGGTTTTGCTACAAAACTAGAAGCACTAAATAAATAAGAAATTTCAAACAAAAATATATTTTATTTAGATTCAAAATCTTCTCCAAAACCAATGAAAAGATCAACTGCACGTAAGTCAACGAGATCGAGACAACCAATGCCCATTGCAAAACCTGCTGTTATATCTACACCCATCACTGAAGATATATCTGATGATGATGATGTGCCAATTATTGACATTCGTGCACCTAAGAAAACATCCATTGATACATTATCGATTCCATTGAGAAAAGATTCTATTATTCCGTTAGCTACTGATCTTCGATCATTGCCTGGTCATAGTCAAGATGAAATTCGCGATATTCGTTTTTTAGCTTATTCTGATATTGATACATTATCGATGCATTTTCAAACATGTTTATATGTTGATCAAAGATCAGTAGGGTCATCGAAACAATATATATATAAAACACGGTGTAATGTGTTAAATAAAATTTTAAAATTATATTACATAAAAACTTTTCGAAAAAAATTATCATCAGAAAAATCCTCAAATAAAAATAATAACCACAAACAACAGCCATTATCTGTGATAAGTTCACCAACATCGATATCATTTAAATTAGATTGGAATGTCAATAGAAGAAATTCATTATCAACACATCGACATACACCAAAGAATTTTTTTCATATTTTACAAGTCAATCCCAAAAAAAAATTTTCATTATTGGATGCACCATCGATATCAACATCGAAATCTCCGATTCAAACATTTGAACGCATGAAAGATATTCTTGCACGTACATATTATCCGCATTTTTATAAAGCTATCGAATATGGATATCAATTTGGTTCAAAGTCAAAATTTCCGAATACTCAACAATTAATAACTACACATGGTGATATTATAAATATTAAAGAAATGCCGGAATCACCAGATTTAATTGATGATTCAATAACAATTACACTTAAATCTCCACCGTCTACAACAAGACGTGATTCAAGCATAACAATGCAACAATCAGTGGCATTTACTAAAGAGCAAAAAACCAAAAGAACAGAAAATGATAATAAATCACTCTGTCTAAAACAGAATCAAAGTCAATTATATGAAAATTTTGATGAACTATCATCATGGTCAATTAGAAAATCAGTTGTCGTTTTAACACCAGCTAAAGTTCCATTACAATCACAACCAGTAACTGATAGAGAAAAGATTTCGACTGTAAATCGAAAACGAAAATCATCAACAACAACAACAAATTCAAATGTTATTGACAGAAAAAAGAAACGAATTATATCGCCACCATCACAAGAGATAATCAATCAAATTGAAGATATTTCAGATTCAGATAGGTATGGGTTTTTAAAAAGCTTTTGTTTCTTACAGCGACTTATTGAATAAATCAAGTAGCAGAGCTGCGTACATCCTTGACATTTTTTTTAATATAGTATTTGAATGACCACTAGAAATTATTATATTAGAAAAATCAATTGAGCCATATGTGCATCAAGTGTACTATTTATTGAAGTAGATAACAGGATATAGATACTGAAGAGTGCATCTTCTGGATGAATAAGATCTAAGATTTGATTCGTAAGCAATTCTAACCCATTTTTTAAGAAGTAACATCAATATTCGCGAAAGGCGAAAGAAATATAGAAATTGACGATGTCTAGACGATGCAAATATTGGGAAATTAATTTTTTAACAATCTCAAATTTATCGTGTGCTAACGTGAATATAGTTTTTTTTTGAAATCATGTTTGTTTAATATAATAATTACCGTCTATGTTTATCAATTGAATATTTTATTTGTTACTATAGTAAACAGAAAGTAAAATCCTATGAATAAGCCGTACGAATTTTCGCAAGCTTGAGTAACAAAAAAGAAACAAGCTTAATTTTAATGTATCTATTGAAAGATTATAATAAGTAAATATTTCGACATAAGTAGATATTAGGGGTGTCAATTTACAGTTTATTTAATTTAAATTTAAATTTTATAAATTGTTTGCATGGGTACACATCATTGCTATGAGGAAAATACGTGACTTTAACAGTAGGAAATATTAAATGAGAGAAGAACCCAGCATTTTAGGTTAATTTTTGTGCATAATAGTCAAAATTTCTCTACAGATTATGCAGGATCCGTCATCTTTCTTCTTCAAAATACCGGGATACTCTTAAAAATACATTTAATAGTACAATTCGTAGAATAATGACTAGCTTTAACTTTAGAAAACAGGAAACATACTCAAATTTGACTTTAAATAATAGCAATCAAGTCAAAAACTATGTTTATCTACTAGTCTTGAAAATTTAACTAATTTGAATTTCGAACAATTAAATTTAAATTTAGTTAAATTTAAATGTGACACCTCTCGTAGATATCATTCTAAAAGAGTACTTAATAAAAATGGGTGTTGTCTTTTATAATGAATTATATTTATGAATGGTATTTTGTAGTGGCACAGATCTTTTACCTACACAATTACCAAAGCCATGCTTTATTAAAAATGGTCTTTGTTCAAATTTCTATAAAACAACAACGAATAATAATTCTAAGACATCTAGGTTCATATTTCATGTTTTTAGTAAATTGAAGTTTAAAATGAATTCTTTATATTTCTTAGTAATAAAGACCGACTAGAAAGGCGACGACGGCAATCATCAGGTTCATTACCACCTTTTTATACTGGAATCTTTGAATCTGATAATGAAAAATCATCATTTGTTGATTATCATCTACCATACGATATTTATTGGTTTGCTCAACAACAAAATAAAGAAAAAACATTAGAAGTTTCATCTGCAGCACCTACATCTTCCATATCAATGTTTCAACATAAAAAGAAAAAATCAGATAAACCAAAACCAAAACGACAATCACCGTATAAAAAAATCTTGCGCAATGTATATACAGATCAAATACGACAAAACCTTTTATCATCATATAGTACAGCGAAAGCACCAGTTTGCGATTGTAGACCATCTGGGACATGTGAAGATGGTGTATGTGTTAACAGAATGATATTTACTGAATGCCTTCCGGATTGTGTTTGTGGTATGTTCTTGAGTTGATTATCTTTGTTAATTATCAAGCTATTTTGTTTGAAAAATAAGCCTTTTGAAATGAGATAAAAGGAGAGCGCAGTATAGTCATTAATACGATTGCATCTAGTAATAATTTACACATAGAAAGTTGAATTCTGAGTATATGGATAAACGTTTTCAAACGAATTAAGAAATATATTCAAGTCATCAAGTTGATTTTAAAGAGTTAAAAATAATCTAAACATTTCCAGAAGTAATTTTGGTCTTAATAAGACTAATGAAGAAAACAAAACTGTTTTAATATCTATCCTGCAATAGGATCAGCATAGACAATGAATAGATTTATTAACGTCCTCAATTTCAATATTGTCACAAAAAAATGAAAAATTTCTTCTTCTTAGGTGTTAAATGTAGCAATCAGAAAATTCGTAAAAATCAATGGTGTAAACATGTTGACGTATTTGATACAGGCAAATATGGTCAAGGCTTACGTGCAATGGGTCCAATAGCCAAAGGTACATTTTTATGTGAATATGTTGGTGAAATCATTACAGAAGAAAGATTTCATGAACGTATGGCAAATCTCTATTCAAAAGATGAACATCATTATACAATGAAATTAACTCAAAATCTAGTTATTGATGCTTATCGTATGGGTGGCATAGCACGTTTTGCTAATCATTCATGTTCACCGAATTGTGAATTTCAAAAATGGACTGTTGATGGTTTACAACGTATGTGTATGTTTTCATTACGTCCGATAAAAGCTGGTGAAGAATTAACATATGATTATAATTTTGAATGTTTTAATTTGCAAGCTCAACAACCATGTTATTGTGAAAGTCAAAAATGTCGAGGTACTATCGGTACAAAACAGTCAGTTACATCAACAACAACAAATAATATATCAACAATAACACAAAAATTAACACAACGCGAAAAAAAAATGATTTCACAATCAGCTATTTTTCTACTACGAAATCTTAGAAAAGTGAAAGCGAAACATGCTTCTAGAAAAAAAATCTGTACTAAACTAAAACAACTAAATAACAAACAAACCACCGTGCCACTTTTTTTTCCACAAAATTATTATCATTCAAATACACCGAACAATCAATCAACATTAGCTGGTCTAAGAAAAACTCCTAAACTAGTTCACAAAGGTAAAACTATTGATTAGTCAAATGATGTTTTTTTTTTGTTGTTGTAAAGTTCTAAAGCAAATCATGCTTGAACCAATGTTTTCTAATTTGCAAACATATATTTTTCAGAACACAGCTAAAATTCATTTCTGTAATTAATTAAATTCTCTTGTTGAAGTTTTATCGTAGGGAAACAGAACAGTATTATGCAATCAGAGAAAGCACCATCGGTTTCTGCAAATTCATATATCCAAATACAAATCATATCAGAGGAAATTTTCTATTCATATGAAAATAAAATCTTTTATCTTCTTTAGATTTATTCTACCTATTTTACAATCACATTCGTCGTTCACATTTCATAAAAACTCGTCGACATTATACTGAGCTTATCGATCAAACATGTTATTATGCTCAACTAGCACAATTAACTCTTATTCTTAATGAAATATTTGAATTAATATCAAATCATAAATGTACAAATATAGATATGACACCTTCGATTGTATTAAAAAAATGTCCATCCAAACGTTTATTTCCAGCATATTATGAAATAATAACAAAACCAATTGATTTAACAATGATAAGAAATAAATTAGACAATGGAGAATATTCATCATTTCATTCTTTTGAACAAGATTTATTATTATTATTCAAAAATGCTATGGTACGTAAAATCATATTAAATGACTATTTAAAAATTAGTTTTTTTTGTTTTGCAGACATATTGTGGCAAAAATTCAGATGAAGCACAAGCTATATTAGAATTACAAAGTTATTTTGTGAATACATTAAAATTTGAATATGTAGATATATTAAATTTATTTGTAAATATGAAAGAAAAAGATCGACACTTAGCAAGTTTAAGCACACTTGAAAAGTTCATAAGTAGTTTTCATGAAAGAGAAGTTATTCATGGACAAATAAGAGAAATTCTTTATGATGTTATCTTTAATATTGATGATAATTCAAATAATGAATCACCAATTGTTTATAAAATAGTACTTGCTGGTAATGTTAATTCACATCGAACACTAAGATCAAGAACATCGCCGGACTTTGTTGTACATTGCCGATGTGGATCAGTTTATGATGAGAGTTCACTCGTGCAATGTTATGCTTGTCAAGTAAGATGAAAAACAAGATAGGATAAGACTACTTGCTGACCTTCTCAGTTTTTATTTTCGTTGACATCAAGTCAGAGACAACTGTAGTTTATCTATCGAAAGTTTATTTTCTATCGATTCTTTAACTCAGTTATGGTAATGAGTATTGGAAATTTTTCGATTAAGAAGATTGAAAAATAAACTATTGGAATGTCATTAAGTATCTTCTATGACTTCATTCCAATAAAAAAACTAAAATATTTCAGGAGTATAAAAACTATTATTTTGTGTAGTAGAGAAATGCAAATTCTGGAGTAAAAGTAAATTTCTATGTGACTAAGAAAATAGAAGTCCAACATTGAACGTTATGATTTACAATTTATATGATTTTAAAGTAGGCGAAGAGCAAAAAACATTGTTATTGTTTTCAACATACTTGAATAATACTAATTTAAAATAGCAAAATCTTAAGATGTCTTCCGAGTTCTATTATAAGAATTCCATCTTGTTAGACTGAATGTAATACTTTCCCATGGAAGAAGATTAAAATATAGCACCTATTCATGTTTCAGTATTAATAAGGATTTTAAACTAAATAGATAATAATTGTATGTGTATTTTAGTTATGGCAACATGTCGCCTGTGTTTCAATAGTCGATTCAAGTCGGCCATATTATTGTTTTGAATGCCAACCCGCATGTGAACACAATCCGTCAGCGTGCTTAAAAACAAATGTTATGATAGCTGCTACTTTATCACCGTTACAAACCTATGATGACAATCATAGTTCGTTTTCAGCATTGACACGTTCGGATGGCTTTATTATACGTATAAATGAATGTTATTTTGTACCGAAACAAGATGAAAACAATATTGATAGATCATTAGCATCACCTGAATACGATATTTTATTTATTGAGCGTCTTTGGATTGATGACTATGGTATTGGCCAAGCATCTGGCTTCTATTATATACGTCCGAATGAAACATTTCATGAACCAAATAGGAAATTTTTTCCCTATGAAGTATTTCGTTTTCCCTCTTCAAATGATCCTTTACCAATCAGTTCCGTTGTTCGCCCTTGTTTTGTATTGGATATAGGAACCTATTGTAAAGGCAAACCAATAAGTGATAATAGTAGCCGAGTACTACCAAGTGATTTATTTATCTGTGAATACCGTGTTGATAAATTAGCAAGAACATTTACACGTTTACTGAAATCAAGGCATTTTGGAATCAATACGAAATCTTACTGTTTTGATAATTACGTTGAAAAACTTTCAATAAAACGAGAATATCAGGTTTGTATTAATAATTCAATTTTTTCTATTGATAAAATCTAATATGAAGAATTTGAACATGAAATGATTAAATTCATTTCTAAGAGAAATAGTAAGAGTGTATAAATTTCAAATTTATTGTCCATTCTTTCGTTTGATACGTTACGAAATTTTAAACTCAAGATTTCTTCTAGTAGATTAAATTACAATACATCGTCTCCATCCTATTTTGAATCTGTGCATTTTAATTAAATCGCTTATAATCTTATTTAAATGTATTCTAAGCTTCATCCGACACGATATTAACTCTTCTTTTTATTACTCAATCAATCCTCTTTGTTTCTAATGTAAAATTTAATTGTATATTAAATAAAATAGTAGTACTATAGATAAATTTGTTTTATCCGCAATATCCGTGTTCGTATGAAAGCCGCTGAGGTTTTATCTAGTAAGCTCTATTAACGATGAAATTGTGTCTCATCGTTTAAGCCTCCATGAGTTTCACTCATGCGCATGTGCTGTAGGTTTTATCTATGAGCAATTTTACTATAGACTGAAAAACATGACAAAGTCTCATTATTTGATTTTCTGGTGTTCATCAAAAATTGAAAATTCACTTGAGCGACTATCACTGAGCTCTAGAAACTAATGGATAGCATTTCTTTTAGAATTTGCCTAGCCTTCGTGCGACTCGTCGTGTTAGTCGAGTATAAGTGCAAACGATTGATAACTCTTTGGAAGAATCTTTTGTAATTATGTATTTATTTAATAACTAGTATAACGTTTGATTCGTTAATTATATTATATTACATTTCATTTCTATTCTATAGCCATATCAAAAAGACCTTCAACAACAACAACAACAACAACAACATCATCATCACTCTTATGATAATCGTCGACGTTCAACAGCAAATGCAAACAAACTCATTAGTCTACAATTGGAAGAAAAATCTACACGTATCAATGGTATTGTTGAAAAAATCTATTGTCGTTATCATGATCAAAATTTAAGACCAATTGAAACAAAATATACTGTTGATCAACTTGTTCAAGGCTCATCGATGCCCCCAAACTTAAATCATCTAGATCATCATAATAACAATACACGACTGGAAAAACACCTATTATCAATATCATCATCATCGATTTCGCCACCACTACATGCTCTAGCTGGAACAATCAGTGAGAAACGTCGTACTATATCTCTATCATCTGATGATGATATTGTTGAGCTTGTGCCTGACAGCGATTGTCAGAGAATATCAAAGAAACGTTTGCTGAAACAGCCAAGAGTTAATGCACATATAAGTGATGAGACCATTGATCAAGTCTAAGCATTAGTCACGATCAAAAACTAAACCGAGCAACGTAAAGCAAGCTGCCGAACATTTTCATTGTTTTTCATAATTTTTCGTATTGTTCAATTCTGTGAGTATGTATGCTTCAATGTACACGTATGTTTTTTTTACTCATTATGTCGATCTTTTTTTCCAAATTTTTTCTTTGCAAAAAAACAATTTTTAATAATATTATCTTTGTGTGAACTGATTGAAAGAAAACTTTTAGATTACGTCTAACGATAAGAAATTTTTATAAATTGCATGCACGATCCAACCAATAGACATAAGAATTCATTGACATCATCAACGATGCTATCGAGTCCAAATCGCCTATTGAATATGCACGCACCAAAGTTGAGCCGGCCATCACAGCCTCAACAACAGCAGCAAAATCTTGCAAAAAAATTAAAAGTTAATCATGTCAATGGTATACGACCAACCTCTCAAGAAGGAAATACAGCTGTTCGAAGTAAGTAATCTGTTGTGGTTTTTTTATATTTATTTTTTATTTCAACGTATAATTCAAAATGAATTTCAGCTTCAAAAAGTGATACATCTTTAAGATGTCCATTAAGACAAACATTACCGATATTTAAACAACCAGTTACTTATTATCCTACACAACGTGATGAAGTTAAACCTCAAATTAATAATGCAGCAACATCAAATGCCAATAGTGGTGGTAAGCCAAGTGAAAAAACAAAACCAAGACAACTCTTTTGGGAGAAACGATTTCAAAACATACGACCAACAGGCATCGATGGACAACCTTTCGAACATTTTAAATTACCCGAACAAATCAAAGGTATATTAAATCATCTTGAACTTCATTAATAATGCTTTTAAAAAGGGCTTTTCGAGCTGCACAAGACGATTTACTTGATTGCACCAAGCAGTTTTTCTTAAGATGAAAGTAACCACTTCACTAGCTGACATTTTATATCCTTCCTACAGAACTAAAAAGAAAATTTTACATCCGATTTCGAATCTCATCAGTTTCTCATAATTTTAAATGGCAGCATGCCGTAAAACGGGCCGTCAGCCACATAGTTACCTCGAAACTAAAATACTGAATATTACTTTGCTTTCTGCTTAACTATTTTGCAATGCGTTCAGCCGCAAAAAATATGTCATTTTTTAAGTTAAAATCTCCGTATGAACCTTGAATATTTGAAAGTCACTTAGTCGGATAAGTAAATTTCTATCTTTTCCAACATGAAACATATCTTACATTTCGATTCATCATGGCTTCGTCTGTTCACTGATATTATAAGAAAATAAAACAAAAAGTAGTAACTTGCATAATCTCTTCAAAAAATTAATAAAGTACTTGAAACAGTGATGCAATAGCACATATCAATAGCATGAGACACCTTTGTCAATTAATCGATTTTCGATGAAAAATGCTTCTTTTTCAAATCAATCTCATATTGATATTTTGCTGTGTAACTATGTATACTCTCTAGTTGTCTTTCAAATGCATAAAGAAACATTATAAGTACCATGATGACTTTTTGTGAGTTTAATCTATCATAGAACATTATACAGCACACTTCCTGTTAAGATCGTTAGTCTTCAGTTGGCTTCATATTTCTCTTTTGAGCCCTTAGAGAAAGAGAGAGAGAGAGAGAGAAAGCACCATACGTTACACTAACATAGTTTTAAGTTGTCCGTCTATTTTCTTTATTAAAAAAAAACAACCAGAGAAGATCGACAAATAGTTTGCATACTTATGTAATCAAATGATATTTACTCAAATGAAGTGTGCCAAGGAAAACAATTTCTACTGAGCAAACAATTCATTCTTTTGTATAGTATTGATACATCTAACACCGAAGTTTTACTGATTTTTGTCATCTTTTCCAAATTTGATTGCAATTTCAGAATAAAATGATTGAAATTCATGCGATGATATATGATCAATATTGGTTGTCTAAGAAGATAAAATTGAAATTTTTTAGGATAATGATGAATTTATAGTCATCACGAAACACAATTTTCTTTTCTGAAAATTTGAATAATTCATATTTTCCCATTCTTTTGATCTAAAAATAGCTGCTCTTTGAATAAGTAAAAACACTTAAAGTAATGATTTAATTTTGCAAATTAGGTGTCGATCTAAATATGTCACCGGAAACGATTGTGATCAGTCTTGCAACATCACTTCATCTATATAGTAATTCACGCGCATTATTTGGCCAAAACAAACAATTTCAAAAAAATCCTACTACACACGTTCAACGTGATCAGCCGTTAATTGAGGTATATCTTTTTTTTTCTTATTATTTTCTGTATCAATTTTCATGTTTTCAGCATGTTACAATAACTGAGGAACATATTCGTGCTCAAGAAGCAAAAGTCAATGAACTTCGTCGACGTATTCAACAAACAATGCGTAGCAATAATAATAATAGTAGCACAAATATGAAAATGGAAACCTAAGAAATAAAAGAAAAAACACAAAATGTCTATGAATTATAGACTGATTAAACCCCAGTGATGTGATGAAGAACCCCTAAAAGTCTGTTTCATTCATGTTAATGTGTAGCACATTGTTCGATTTTTCTTTCTTTTTCATTTTTACTCTGTATAGCTATCTACTGTGTTCTTGTTATCGTATAATTTCTTGTTGCGCTAGTGAAAAACTTTTTGAATCAATATACACAACTGAAATGAATGAATTATATAAATTGAATTGAATCAACGATAATTATATCTTATATGAATATTATTATTGCTAATCGTATTGGTTTTTATCGATAGAAGTCTCATTGATAATATGAAGCATGTCCATACTATTTCTTTTGTTTTCAGAAAACAATACGCCGACAGAAATTCTCGATGGACAATAAATAAATACCTAACATGAATGAAACCATTACTTTGCAGTTCATTGTATGTATTTGAATAACATATTGACTGAAAGCTTTCATTGCCATCTATCGATATGGAGTAATATATATATATATATAGATAGATAGATAGATAGATAGATAGATATGTTGTTTAATAGAATAAAATAATCAATGGAAAAAAACAAGAAAGCATATAGAGTTGTGACTTGCAATTTTGGTGTCCTTTTTTCTCTCGCGCTCCTATTATCAAGTGTTTCCGATATGTTCATCTATGCTTATCTGACTCGATTCTTATTATAGACGAGTAGGCAATCGCTCGCTAACACACAGAATAAAACGTGCTCCAATATTTGTCTGATATACTGAATTGACAACCACTTATATATATATATATAGAACACATAAATTTCGACGACACAAGGTCAGCTATTATAACGCTTCAAAAATAAAGCAGAGCCTGTGAAAGCATTCAAGTAATTACTTATTATCAATGAGAAATGGTCTATTCAAATATAATTGATTATCAAAAAGAAAAAAATAATGAAATTGACGTGCTTAACTCATGTTTTTCTTGTGAACTAGATTTGCACCACGTATGTTCACAGACGACAATTATACTAGGCATGCATGTATCCAATATATCGATCCCTGTGCAACAATAAATAATCAATCTTATCATTTTTATTCTTTTCTTTTTTTCTCGTTTTCATCACATTCAAGCAAAAAATTTTTATTTATTGTTGATCGCGATTCCATGTGTCTCTTAGTGTGAGGTACGGTAGTGGTTTGTTCTTGTGTTAGAATAGACTTTCGTCGAGATGATCGTCTGCATAAAAATAAATTATAGAAATCTTTACGAAAATCAGTGGAACAAAAAAAATAAATAAAAAATCGAATAGCATGTGTAGTCGTTGATAAATTAGTAAATAACAATGAGATAGTACGCCTTAATGCTGGTGGTTCAATATATGGACGAAAAAATGAAAAAATAACTGTCGACGGAAACGTCAATGCAAAATAAGATATTGTTATAAATATCAACGACATAGTTAATTTTCTACTATGCCGATATAATAATCTTGCTGGATTATTTCTATTCGACCGTTTGAATGTTGCGCGTGACGGTGATATCTGTCGTGGGGCAAGAAAATGTTTTTGTCTAATCATTGGTAATGCTGTTGTTGCTGTGGCCGCAAATAAAACTATACGTCTATGCTTATCTAAACGTTTCTTACTTGCAAATATAATACGCATTAAAAGTGCATTAAATATAAATAAGATAATGCTCGGTATAACTGAATAAAGAAATAAATGTAAGCGTTGATGCCATAGCATGTAGTTTGGAAACCGTAGATTTTTATAACATACAGTATCGCCTGCTGGCGAATAGTACCCGTTCATCCAAAGTATATGGATATTTAATAGAAAAAATAAACATGCTAGGAAAAGACATATGGCTATCGTATAACGTCGTTTACAAATGAATTCAAAATGCGATATCTTTTTTACTAATAAAAAACGATTAAACGAACCGAATGCCAACACCCATGACGATGTTTGTAAGGTAGAAAATGCTGAAATATATATAAACAATGAGATTTTTTTGTTCTTATTTAAAAATTTTCTTACCCAAATAGGACAAAAAACGACAGATGAATAGTGAATATTCCTCGAGGTTTCTTTTAATAATAGCAACATTAATATTTTCCTTTTCATAGAAATATGGACTGCCATTATTATTAATATTTTTACGGTTATTGAAATAGGTTATTTTAACATCAACGTTAAATTCTCGAAATACATAATTTAAATTGAATGTATAAAGAGCGATCGTATCGAGAAAAGCTAAAAATCCAAATACAAGTTTTATTGAATTTGAACGATTTGATTTTTTAAAGTAAATTATGCAACAAAGAAGATTACAAGGAGTACCAATTAAAATTAGTAAGAGCGAATAAATTGAAAGAAGACGATCGGTTATTTGAATGTTATGATTACGATTTGAGATGGAATATGAATTCGATGAGCCATTCATGATGAATTCTATTTAATTGTTCAAGAAAGTGAGGAAAGATCATCAGTGAGTCTTATTCACCATCGTCTATGTTCTTTCCTTTTTTTTTCTCTATATTTTTTTTTCTTCTTGCTTTTCTTCGCTTTCTTCGTTTGGTAGGATCATCAATTCTTTCTTATCTTCTTTCCTTACAATCGTAGCGTGTCTCTCCTTTGTTAAAAGAAACAAGAAGAGCAGGAAAAAGAAATTAAAGGTAGCTATAATTTACCGACGTGACAGCGATTATCAAAAGATAGATCTCTGCAAATTTATTTTGAATGAGCTCATCTTTATACTGTCGTGTTTGGTCTAACATTCAATTGAAAGAAATACGCAAATACGAGTGTTTATTTCGATCTGACAGCAGCCACTTGGACTTTAACAACGCATTTGTAACCAGTAATTTAAGCCATGTGTCAACGGTTTATGTGCATAGCAGTCGATTCATCATTGATTTGATACCAGACGTGATGCTGTGGGCCACCATCGGAAACTAATAACCGATTATAATGTGAGCACAGCTAGCGTTAGTGACGATGCCACTGAGTCATACATGTGTATTCAAATAAAACGAAGTCCCATGTATAAACAAAAATAATAAATCCATTTCATCACTAATAAATCACCGTCGTCATGTCATATTTATCGAATTAGTGCATCAATATTATCATTATCAAACAAATAAGAAAATAGTCTGTATTCTTTTTCTTCGGCTGAAAAAAAAACGAAGAATCGATAAGCAGAGGTGATGCTAGTTAAATTTGAATTGCTCTAAAATGACCGTAACGAATATTTGTATGCATTTATATATCTGTTTTTCTTAGTATTCTACACAACTGAAAAGCGTAATTCTTCCCATAAAAGTCATCTCATGAAATTTATCATCTTTTATATCACGCATCATAATGCCCTTATAATGACTAAGCAATAGGGTTTAGTTATAAAAGAAATTAATGTTTCTAATTTTATCATAAATTTGAGTTATATTTCAATAATCAATAGAGAAATATCGTGTTGAGAAAATATATAAGAAAAAAACAACAACATACGAGAATTGAATTCACAATGTTAAAAATTATTATTACCGTTTTTCTTTTCCCGTTAGAGTTTTTATTTTAAGCTGCTCAACAATGATGGATTAAGTATTTATATTGAAATATCATTTTCAAATGATGCATAAAGTCGTTTATACACGCAAGAATTTCATTATCTAATACTTTCATGTGCGAAATCAATTAATTTTTTTCTATAACTACATTTTTAGGTGAGCTGATGCCTGTTGATTCTATTCATATATTTATAAAAGCAACAATGAATAAAGAATTAAAAGGAAAAGAAAAGAAAAGTTCCGACAGTGAATATCAATGAATATTCTACTTTCTTTTACTTTAGTTTTGTATTACGCGTTCATGAATTTATGATCATACAAATAGAGACGACTATAGGAGAAAAAAAATCAACGGCTTGGCTATTATTATGATTCCTAAATAATGCAAAAAAAGAATGAACACAATGAATCAACTTCAGTCGTCAATCGCACAGGATATAGATGAATGAACTAACTATTTTTCGTTTCCGTTTCTCTGTTGATCAGTATCAAGTAGTATGTCAGTCTTTCTTTTTTTTATAAGTAATGCGTCTTGAAAATGAGAAGAGGGAGTAAACACCATTTTTTTGGAAATTGTTTTTTGTCTAGGAATACTTTCCTGTTTTTCTTCTCAGATTAACACGCATGCGAATTTTTGTTTGTGAAAAGAAAATAAAAATATACTTCTTGGCAAAAGAACCAGCATCACACATCTCATTTTCATAATGAAGTTAGCAATTATTCATAAAATGCCACTCATGAAAATACTATTGAGAATAGGCTTAGGTGCACAGATAATAATGTTATTCATATTTCATGATGTAGAAAAATAAAAGATAAACATACTAACTAGGACACCATTTAGATGCTAAATTGTTGAATGTGGTCCTCAATAGAACTCGTATTGTTATTTATATAGATATAAATAATAACGTTGACTTAGGTTAGAGAGAGAAAATAAGTCTAGAGGTTCGTATTATTATCCAGTACTGTTATCTTATATGTAGTCTCATTTATATTCTCCGAACTTTGTCTTGATAAACTTCAGATATGAAATCTGACGCCAAAAATAGAGGTGAAGTGCCATAAACAATTTCGTGACGGAAAATGAGATTAGTTCCTGTTGTTTCTTTCTTCATTTTATGTTACTTTAAACATGTGAATTGTCATTGAAAATTAATGTCGTATATTGTTTTCAGCCGTTGCGAGCCTGATTCTTTTGCTACTTTATTGATAAATGCAACCGCGTGTGCTCATGTCGAAATTAACGATTGAGAATCATTTATGAAATGTTTATGGCGGCAACCAAAGACATATTCAACATAATACTGATGAATAGCTACAAACTATTAATATTGTTTTTCTCTCCAAGTCTTTGTTGATATTCCTTTCGGTTGGAAAAAATAGATTATTTTCACGGTCATAAAGATAAATAGAATTATACTAACTAATAAAAATTCAACGTCATAGTATTTAAATAGATAAAGTGATTCAAAACTAATAGAATAATAGAATTAATGCCTACATTACGCACAGTTGGAGAAAAAGAATGTGTCATATGGCTGCTCCAAATAAAAATTGGATTAATGCCTTGAACGAAACGATGATAATAAAAATAAGATTAATAGTTCATGATTCTTTTTTTTTCTTTTGCCTACTCTCAGCCTATCTGATGGCAATCAATTAGCAAAGATTATTATAAATGCTTATGCCATCAAATCCTCTCTAATAAGATTTAACAAAGGCACTTTCTATTAAACGAAATCAAGTGTTTCGTTTGAGAAGTTTGCTTCTTTTGGAATGCTTCCATAGGTTTCTGCTAAGAAAAGTTTTGGAAAATAACATGAAATGAATCCATTGAAAAATTCATTTGATGTGAAGCATTATACAAATATGTTGTTTGTTATTGAGTAAGAATTTTAATTCAAATAAAATACTAAGCAAGGATTTCATCTGCTTTTGGATTACTCAGTTTTACTTGATGTCTATCGCTGATTTCGATTCAAAACAATCAATCGTTGTTGAACTAAATGGTCGAGGAAAAACGTTTATGTAGTGTTTTATGAAATATCTAGAGCAGTGTCAACAAGTATTTCTAAATTGCTAGAAGCTCATAAGATTTTTACAACATCTAGATGTAAAATTAAATATTAAGATCAGATTTTTCAACTCATGACTACGAAATTCGAGTTTGATTAAATCTATAGAGTAAAACCATTCTTGGGCTAAAAAAAGCTCAGACAAAACACCCAATTGGAAATACTTTCGACATTGAAAAACTCAAAATATTTTTTGTTTTTCTTAGTTTTGGTAAGTAGGTTTCAATAATTTCTAAAATTAAACAGCCAAAAAAGAAATCCATGGCCATATTTACTTTTCTTGCGAGTTGATATATTGAACTGTGCTAAAGTTAAATTTTCTATTCATTCTGAATGCTGACTAACTACATGATTATGTGGCGTTACGCCGAATTCGTATGATTTTAAAGGTTTCAATAGATTTTAAATCAAAATCTTTATATGGTTCGATGGATTCAATCATGAATACGGCCTAAGTTCTTATTATAGACATTGTATTAGTGAATTCAATTACCGAAAAACCGATTGGTGCCAATTTCTAGAAAATAAAACGTGCTTTTAAAGTTCTTAGCGCTTCAATTGTTTTCATTGGAATGCGTTCAATTTAAACATTCGCCACTGCTGAAATCCACTCAAAATTTAAATTCATTTTTCTACAGAATGATCAACACGATAGAATGACAAAAATATGCACTTTTGATCTTTCTTTGTTTTTCTCTTAATTAAATCAAAAATCTTATCGTTCATGTTCTGTTTAGTTACGTTGTGAAATAATTGAATATCCACAAAACTCTTACATGAGCTTGCGCTTACATACCGCATTTTTCTGAATGTTTTTTTTGCAGCTCAACAATGTTCGTTGCGGTTTAGAATGCCTGTTAAGTAAATGAAATTATATTGTAGACAAAGAACCGTAGTCAAGACACACTCAAGCAGAAGAACATTTTCACCACATACATTCTCAACATGTATATTCAATTTATACGTTTATGCATTCAATGTGAAAATTCTTATATACGAGGGTTACATATAAAATTTTAATTTTAATAATTAGAATCTAAATAATTGAAACCTTCATCTTCGATATGTATCCGTGTATGAATCAAATATAATATACATGGAATACTCAATATAGGCTGATATTTTATAAAAACAAAACGTTTTGTTCAAGCTATATAAACAGCAAAACAAAAAATTTATTAATAAATTATAATTTAGAGTTAGCAATTCTTGCTTGAAACAAAGGCGAAGCGAATGGAATATTTTACTATTAATTCAGTTTTGCTCATACAGTAGACGTTTTTATTAATATGCTAAATTACTCGTCTTGAGTTTTCAATACACTGAGCTAGTTTCTGAGAGCTTTGTAGAATGACAAAATACATATACAGTAAGTAATCTAAGGTGAAAGAGATACTCAATCGTAATATCTGCCAAGTTTTTCGTTTGAGAACAAAACATCTGCATATGATTATAAAATATGTTAGTGAGCTTTTTGTCCTACTAAATTTTATACAAGTATTTGTTGTCTTCGAAGATATTTGCATAAGTTTACGAAAATTTCACACATTCATATTGTTCTTTGTGAAACTACTTTGATTAAATCTTACATTGGCAATTTACATTAGATAAATAACGCAAAAGTTTATGTATCATAAGCATTATATATAATAATAATAATAATGGCTCCCATAGGCTTATCGCCCATTGGGGCCAGCGCTGGGATCCACGTGTGCTAGCTTCTTTCGCCTTTTTATTTTTACAGACGACGGTATCTGCACTCCTTTCCGTCCAACGCTTCTCCCATAAGAGTTGGCGATCATCATAAGTATCACGTGATTATGACATCTACGATGAAATTGTTTTTTGGCTCTGTATATTGACTAGCGATGCAAACGATACACTATCGGATGAGTCGTCCGAGACGTAGTCGTTAGTGATTTTGTCCAGGGTCGTTACATAACTGGTGATACTGAGGTTTGGCTTGAATACAGTATATTGTGAATATGTGTTGAACGACTTATCCACTCAGCCATGTCGGCTATAAACATTATATAAGTGCTATAATTGATGAAAATATTGAAAAAGACAGCTCACCGACATATTTTTGAAAGAATTTCGTTGGAATGTCGTAGTCAACATAGATCCGTGTTCAATCAGCTACGCTTAAGGGCCCCCCTCCCTCAGAATCGACTTGCCACTTTTGAGCATATGTTTGAGCTGAAACTTTCAGGGATACATGGTGGCAGTGAGAAACGCTTGTGGTAAAAGTTTCAGCCCTGTATACCTTACTAAACTAGACTTATGACTTGTTTTGTGGCTTCCACGAGACTTGTTATAACTTCATGACTATGAGAGCTATCGAGGCCGGGTCGGTTTTAAATTAAAGTTAGCCTCCATACGCAAGTTTTTATCAGATAGAATTTTGAAATTCGCTTCTACTCATTTTTTATAAGTATTTTACTCACTATGACTGCCAAAGTAGGGATAAAAAACGCACTAAATCGAACTTTTCTCAGTCCAGGAATCCAATATCGAAAATCCGCCTGATAAAAAGTTAGCTATAATTGAAACCTTTAAAGTAAAAAAAATATCAGGGAAAGCTAAAGGCAAACGAAAGTTATAACAATTTTTCTAGTTGAGACCCATGTTTTCAGGTCAACATTTAGGAATTTTTAGAAAGGTGTTTGGGAGTAAGGGAGATGAAAGAGTATTTCTTCAATAAGTCTGTCAAAACTTAACCTATTTTCAAAAAATTATATATATTCTGAAAGAGGAGATCACGGGAAATCTTTCTATGATAAAAACTCGATTTCGTTTTTTTTTTAAAAATCGGCTTTTCTGAAGGGGGGGAGGGGCTTAAGACAACAATATAATATTCTACTACCGTTATCCTTTCACGTAATCTATATGGTGATAGAAACATTTTGAATATTTTATATTTTATATTAACACGAAACGAGCAATGAAAGAAACTGCTGAGGCATTCACAAGAAAATAATGAGTATAAGATTGAAAATCAAGTAATGTTCTTCGTAGTAGTCTTATACTCATTATTTTCTTATCTACATTTTACTGCTCTTCTACCACAATTTATGGTGTCTTCATGTTTCGATTACCATGTGCATAATGTAGCACAACATTCTCTATCGACAATTTTATATACGACATGAGACTGTTGAAAACAAAGTTAACGCTATTGTATTTTTCTTTAGAATTGTGTTTTAAGCTAAACTACTCACTTGAGTATAGTGAAAAGTGAATTCTATTTGTTCGTTTAGTAAATCGTTCAGTAGATGTTTTTGTTTTTCTTTGCTCTCGTATTAACAGAAAACTTGCCAGAAACTGCACAACGGGTTCTGCTATGTTGATGCAAGAAAGAAATTTCGGTGCTCTTTTGTATGCAGAGAACAAGAAAAAAAGAATGAACTCGCGTGCATGCTATTTGATTCAAACTCTTATTTGCATACAACGATTTTTTCATTGGACATGTGCAGAACGAGAGAATCTAGAAAAGAATTTTTACTTTGAACTAGCCAAAGGAAATAGATACTAGTGAAAGTTGAACGTATGAAAGTGAAGGATAATTGAGATTATGAATACATTAGAATCAAGCAAATGAATTCTTTCTATCAAGTTAATGAAGATACGTCGTCGTGGCCGCTGGGGTTGTTCCATTTATGGTAGACGGCAGTGGTAAGCGTTTTATGAATTTTCATATGAGCGGTTTTTAATGGAATGTGGTTTAACAATTGTCATAAATTTTTTTTTCGAAGTCCTAGAAGTCCCGATTTTCAAATATTCTGTCTTTCATTAGGCCTCAATACTAGAAATAGCCATTAGAATAATATTCAAACTTTTTTAGGGTTCTGCATAATTAAGAATTTTATAGTAAAAGTAATTTATGAAGAACAGTTTTACAAGCAATATACTAAAAGTCTTATAAACAATTTTTGAATTCAATATTCCAAGTAGTTAATTAATATTCATATATTGTTAGTCTACCATTTCAAGTTTTTCGAACATGCTATTCACGTAAGAAATGCAACTGGAAAATTAATTTTGAAAAAAATTCGATACTTTGAGATTCTATGTTAAGAATGTGAAAGTTTGTCTGTAGTCTAAAATCTCGTGTAAAAATTAATATAAAGTAACAGAAAGAACGAAGGCAATCAGTTGTCTTTTAAGTTAAAATGGAATGAAGTAGCAGTAGACTGTAAGCAAAAATATGTGAAGTGAAAACTGAAAACAAAACAATACAGAGAAAAAGAACGAGCAAGAGAATGAGAATATGTTCACATTATCATCATTAGATTAATTAAGCTTCTTTATTCGTCTTTATTTAAACTAATATTCAAACCAATAAATATAATTGACGGCGGTCAAACTCATCCGACGGAGTTTCTCTTTCTACAGGTGTGCGATGTTTAGTTAATTCGGCAATGTTAGTTTCATATAATTATTAAGATTAAAACGAATAATGATTTTTCTAATAGTTGATATTTTAGATAGAATCAAATAATGTATTATATATATATCTTTAAGCTCTTGTAATAATTTTCACACTCTCATAGAGAGAACAAAATGTATCAACTAACTAGACGCGCCAAACATAACATAATTCAATTTCAAAACGCGACAAAGAAAAAGCGATGAAGACGAGAGAGAGAAAAAAGAACATATAGCGAGAAACTCGCGCGAAATCAGAAACAAGACACGCGACGACACACGGTGCCGTCACAAGGTGCGCTCTATTCTTGTAGTCATTTTAACGAATCACGTTTACAGGCTTGATTTTTGTTGTACTCATAATCATGCTAGTTAAAATTTTCTAGAATTGTAAAAATTTGTTTCTTAAAAAAGAACTCGTAGTTCTTGTCACTGTAGAAAATCAAAAAAAGATAATACTGAACTATGACATTACATAAAAGTTTTCCCCTGTCGATCCAAGATGGAAATGTCTGTCGTGGACGTTATTCTCTATCGAGTTTGTATGAACAGGACGAGTAGTTCGAATTCGAATGACTAGTAAATTTGATTTTGTTCTCTTCCAGAAGATAGTTATTTGCAATAATTTTCATACGTGGATTAGCATCTTCATCGAGAAACTCGATATCACATACTATTCATATTGACTATTTTCTGTGTAATTTTTTAGTAATACTTTTATATATAGATCACTTTTTGAAAAAGTATTTGACAAAACAATGCGTTTTGTAGAAATAACGATTGATTTAGAGAACTAGACTAAAAACTCTCTTGACCAAGAAATTCCAAGTAATTAGAAGTTTTTCAAAATCAAAACTTTTTCGTCAACTAAAAATGAATTTAACTTTTTCGATTTATAAGACACTTAACCAAGCTTTGCACAACTAATTATGTTTTCTATTTTACTTTAATGACTATTTTTGGTGTATAGACCTGATAAAAGATAGTACATGTGAAAATATTGATTTTAAAGACTTTCAATTAAAAAAAACTCGTCAAAATTGAAAGTAAAATTCTATTGAAAAGTGCCCACCGCAAAATAGATAAAACACTTTTCGCGATTGTCGATCCTGCATTGAACTGATCTGATACTCATGATTGATGAGTCAGCCCATAAGCCAGTAGCGGATCTACCAGTTAGGCTACCCGGCGATCGCTACCACCCTTAAGAAAGTTTTTTCGGTTTTCCTCAGCAGAAATGAAACAGAAAATAGTCGTTCTGCCTCAAATAGATTTGAAAAACCGTTTTTCTTTTGACCAGGAGCGCCACTCGCTAACATATTTTCTGGATCCACCACTACCGTAACCAAATAGACTGGGATCATCTTTATTTTTGATAGCACAATAAGAGACTAGCTAACACCTACTATTATGCACGACAAGAAATAGACAGATACTATCACGGTATTATCAATTGTGACTTCATGTATTCGTACTCCTACGTATTGTAATGATGTTTTCCACTAAAAAGAAACGGTTTTTGAAGTTTCCTCGATTTTATTCATTACGGTTTTTCTCAGCAATTTTTTTCCTCTGTTAATCTTTGTTTGCTTTTGATCATAGCAATTGTTACTAAAAGCATGCTGTTCCTAACAATGGAGTAACGACTGTAATTGAATCTTTCATTATTTTTTGCTCTTCTTATTATAAAGATATTTGATATGGATATAAATCATACTAATGATACAGCTCAACTAAAAGTTGAATCTTCTGAGATTTCATCACGGAAGTTAATCATCATCATCAGTTTGATACTATTCACTTCGCTAGTTATTATTTATCAATCTAAATCGCCAACAACATTAGAAGTACAGAAGAACCATATTTTTATCCATCCTCAAAGTTATTCTAAAGCCAATTGCTTGAGCGTTTCGAAAACTTCTGCTATAATTTGTCAATGGTACTTTTTAAATTACACGCCAAGTGCATGGGAAACTGTTTGGTTTACGAATATTGAACAACTACAAAATAGTGTTTGTGAAACATTAGCAAATGTAGATAATCTAAACAAAACAGTGTTAGCTGTCGAAAGAGTAGTGGAATTACAAAAATTTGGAAGAAACCATATCGAAAGCGATAAACAAATTGCTGATAAGCTTCTATCAAGAATGTTTTATCGGCAAGAATGTATAGATCCAAAGACGAATGTATCATTTCAAGGAGCAGAAGTATCACAATTAATTGAACCACTCATTGGATTACTACGTGATCCTTTAACGATATGTGATCGTATTAGTTCAGTACCTGTGACTGGTTATGAAGGAGCAGAAATTCAGTCGAAGCGATTTTTCTTATTATCAATCGCTGCTCCATTCTATAATCATTCATCGCCAAACACTTCTAAGAACAGTATCGAAAACAGCCTTGAGCCAGATAAACACAATATGAATATACTTCCTTGGATGTATCAAAGATCGAAGTTGAATTTGTTAGATCCAGAATTGGATATCTATACAAGCAAGGGACAGAATATTTTTATTGATTTGGGAAGCGCATATTTCGATGGTTGGACTGGTGCCAATGGTGCTGCTTCTGGGCGATGGTTTTATGAACATTATAGACGTTTTGGGACCAAATTCGATCGTATTCTTGCCTATGAGTTCACAGCATTAAATGCTAAAACTGCTTGGAATCAGTTACCTGCCGATGTTTTCCCTGTCTATACGTTGCTTAATGTTCCTTGTGCAGCGACTGGAAAGTTTAGTCCTTGGGTTATGCTAAAAGAAATAGCTAAACCACACGATCATGTTGTTATCAAGTTAGATATTGATACTCCTGAAATTGAAATTCCTCTGATGAGTCAACTGTTAAATGATTCATCGATTTATTCTCTAGTAGATGAAGTCTTTTTTGAGCATCATGTTCATGTAAAAGAAATGAATCGTTATTGGGTAACTCGACAAGGACAATTGAAAGATACGTATGTTTTATTCACGAAATTACGTGAACTTGGAGTACGCATGCATTCATGGCCGTAAGATGGCCTTTTAGAGTTACAACAATCAAATTTAGCACTGAAATTTGGTTCAAGACTTTTTTTCTTTCTGTTTTCTGTTTGCTAGAACAAATTGTTTAGTACACTATAGTCTTTTTCATGTTATATTTTTATTAAATTCAAACGATCATTTTATGCATTTAATAAAACATGTTTTGTCTGTCATGGGCTAGTAGTACCCGAACTAAAAGAATGAAATGAAGATATTACAAGATAATATCTACTTTTAGAAAATCTATTAATAGAAACACTGGAGGGTTTCACATGCCATAATTTTATATTGAAACAGCTTCAATTTGCCAACAACCAAATATATATTATATAGATCAATATTAATTCGTATTATCTTAGTTCAAAATGTTATTGAAGAGTTCATCAAATGGATAAGGAAAATCAGTTCATAGGAATTCTTAATGGGCTAGTTCATAAGAAAATTTTGAAGTTATGAAAGTATTTAAATATCAATATTTATACAGTAAGAGTTTTTAGAGATCTAATATTCTCCAAGTATCCTCTGTATGAGATGCGGAAAATATTTTTATCAATATTAAAGTCAATCGACATATTTCTTATCTATTTTCTTCTTCAAATCAAACAAATATATCAAAAAACGTCAGTTATTTTACTGTGTACGTGTTTTTTTCCGATTGGAGCTCTTCTTTTTGTAAATTAGTAGAAACTCTAAGTATTATTTTTCACCACAGGTTCTTCCACTCATATAAATCAATTGAAGACTAATACAGTAAAACATTTCTCATATAAATATTTCAAATAATATTGAATATCCGGAAGTTTGCATCTGTTTTGACTGAAAAATAAGTCTATCGCCTGTCGGCAAATCAACAGCATTCAACACATGTCTCTCATATTTTCATCCTTGGAAACATCCATTAAACGTTGCATTGCCCTGAAGCATTGCTCTTGTGATAGATATCATGCATAGATAGAAGTGAACTAAAAATAAACTCCAATAAAAAAAGCTAAATCTAACTGTTGAATGCAAAGACTGGTGATTATCCAGAACATTAATAAGTGGGTTCCAATCGAACGAGCACTCGCTACGATTTCAGTTTCTATTAGAACAACGTATTTACACATGGCAGCGAGGTTTATGATGGCAAGATTTTAACCCTAAATAAAATATGGATACATCGATTAATATTCTTATTTAGAATTAACAATGAGAGAGTGATGTAAAGAAAGAATGTTTTGGTAATTGCGAAATCTGAATCATAAAAGAATTTACAACAGCAGTTGATATGTGTTCAGTCGACTTCTTTGATTAGCCAATGTAATTCTCTCGCTCTCAATTCTGTTCTTTAACTGAAAGTTCAATAAGATTTTATTCAGAACAAAAATTCAGTTAGACTTAGATAAAAAAAAAGGAGTGCTCTTCCATAATGTAATTCTCTTCTCTCCAATGGATTCTTTTATTTTTCAAGATAAAATATCTAATTTTTTAATGCATACCCCAGTTACTTGAACTCATTTGTGAATGAAATCACTTTGAAGATTTTCATCATTATGATGAAGAATTTCATTAAAAAAATGGGATAATTCTCGGACATACTTATTCCGTTTTTGTATTCTTTGTTTTTTATTATAATAGTTTTTTTACATTGAATTTGATGCGAAGCCATCATTCGACCAGTGTAAATAAGAATAGAAATAAACGTGTAATACAATATTTAAAAAAACAGCTAAACAGCTATGTGAATCAATTGAAACTTTAGGACGAAATCTTCATAGAAACAATAAAACAAAAGAATTGAGATAGCACATATTGAGAACCTGGCATAAAAGTGAAATATACAATAAAAAAAAAGAAACATAAAAAAGAGTTTTCCAGAAGTTTTCAAAACAATTTTTAAATTGGTCGGTTTTGCATTCAACAGACTTTTTCTAATCTTGGCTAAACACTGTAACATGTAGTACTAAAGAGACGTTATGTTTCGAGTCTATCGCTTTTACTACGGATGAGAAATTGCTCCTATATTATTATACACTATTTTATGTTTGCAAATTATTGCTTAAATTTATAAAAATTCTCTAGATTTTATCAAATAATGATTTTAGATCCTCGTAAGAAAATGTCTTTTAGCTGATACGAAATTTTTTCGAGTTGTCGTAAAAAAATAGGTACAGAATTCGGTGATTTATCGCATTTGTCATCTATGACGATGGTAACTATGATTTAAACCCAATCAATATTTGATCTAAAGAAAATACTTATTGTGTACGTAGTATAACTGGAATGATGAGAGCAATTAAGCACGTGAAGATTGAAAAGTTAATAATTTTTGTTAGTCGCGAAAATGTTTTCTATTCGATATATCAAGTAACTAGATAGGAAAATCCAATAGAATAATTTTTGATAATGTAGTTACAGTTCGTCATACTTACTAGAAGCTATAGATCTGACACTTTTTCTTTACTTAGCAATAAGTAGAAACAATCGTATATGAAAAACTAAGGAGAAAATTAAGATTTGCTGAATGCAAAAACGATACGTTTTATAATTGTTTCAGTACCTCTACTACTCTGTCTACAATGGAATGTATTAAAAAGAAAGCAGTAAAATAAACGGAATGTATTCGTCACATTAAAAAGAAGCTTACATATGTACAGTAAAATTATAATTCAGATTGTGGTCTACGGTTACGTCCATGGGTTAATTGTATATGAGAATCATTAGGTGTGTGTCCGAATTCATCATTTTCTTGTTTATCCTCTGCATCATCAACGTATGGCGCACGAAGAGATTGAATATCAATAGCAAAGGCTATGCCTAATATTTATTAATAAATAAATAAATATATATATTGATCGAATCTTAATTCATTACGAAGTTAAAACTTACAAGCAAACAAAGCTAAAACAAGTGCAGCAAATTCAAACCAATAACTATATGATAAATAGTTAAATTCTGGTCTGGGCATCCAAAGACGATCTTGACTGCGGACACCATAGATACTAATAGCAATAAGTTCAAAAGCAACTAAAATAAAAAGCAATAAAATACGCACATAACTACTTAATCAATATTTACAAATAATCAAACACATAATAGACCAAATCGCTTGACATCTCCATTGCCAACGAAACGCTGAAAAAACTGCAACAGCTAAACTTGATATCGTCATTATTGTAAAAATGAATGCTAAGGTAGCAAATGCTTGTACCCATTTAAACCAAGCTACAAAAGCAAAATTGATTTATTTGTTTCAAATTCATAAAAAAAAAAGTTACTTGGAATAATCCAATCACGAAAACGATACATTTCATTTGTCCAAAACCAGAAGCAGCCAGTATACGGAATTTGTAAATCATCTTTATAATGGCGATATTTATACAAACATAATTCCCATAATCCAATATTTTGAAAATCTATTGGCGTGTCAAGATAACGTTTTGTCCAATAGGGCGATGCAAAGGCTGTTAGACAACATAGAGTACTTAGAAACATCAAAATTGATCCCACAAAAAAACAAGGAGAATACTGTGCATTTCCAAAATGAAAAGCTCCCATCTAGAAAAAATAAAAACATTAATGATCGATGTGAACTGAAAATAATTGTGAAATCTCCCTGAGATTTACACAAATAATAGAAGCTATATAAAACTTCACTCAATTAAAAAATAACAGATTAAAGAATAAATTGGAGATTATGAAGTCATTTCTTTACGTTTTCTCACGGGGTGAAACTTCATATTGCAGATAGAAACAAAAAACTTGACTTGTTTGTTTAAATTCTGTTTCTTTGTCTTATTTTTTCCCTCCTGTACGTCGACGAACAGTTACCCAACCATCTTCATCGACATCCATTGCGTCTGATTTTGGCTCATTTATGGATTCTTCTTCGTGTTCTTCTCTTATTTCATTATCATGATCATCATTTTCGGATGATGATGATGATGAATCATGTTCATTTCCATTTCGAACAGACATTCCCACTGCTGCGGCAGCTGGTTGTTGTGCCTGTAATTCTTGTTGAATAACAGCTAATTTACCTTCTTGAATAAGTTGAATATAACGAATAAATAATTTCGATAATTCACCACTTGAACCATCGTCTAAAATCGTATTAAATTCTTCGTCGAGTATTTCATCAAGATATTCTTGAATCTCTTGTTCCAAACTGGATATAGATGATGATCGAACATTTCGTACAAGATATTGACCAAACGCTTCAATGAAGGCTTCATATTTTGCTTCACTGTCGTGACCACCCATTGAATGGCTCACAGCAATTTGTAATGCTGTCCATCGTGAGAAAACCGATCGAACAATAGGTAAAAGTGTTGAAAATAGTGACATTTTTTAAATGATATCTATCAATAAAATACTAACTGAAAAAAAAAATATCCTTGACATTCTCCATTTAAGAATCATTTCTTCTTACCCTCTCTTCATTGTACGAGAGCGCTGCATGACATTTATTTCTACCATTCATACAAAACAATTCGATTGGACCACACAGATATCCATATGAAATTCATGTGTCAATAGAGCAGCAGCAGCTGATAAAAGTTTTTCATTTTTCTATAGTCGCTAACTTACTATCACATCATGTTTGACTGTGGTAATTGTTGTCGAGATCTTGACTTACGTGAACGTTTCAATCGAAATACAATTGCTTCGATTTTGGCTGGTGTTATTGTATGAGATGAATAGTCTTAACGAATTCTTTTACTTTTCTTTTTTTTTAAATATTTTTAGTTTGCAATTGGTTGGTGGATCATCATCGATGGTACTTGCCAATATCCTTCGCATGCCGATTTTAACAAGATATATTTTATCATTGGTTCAATAGGTACATTCGCATTGATTCTGTAAGTTTACATCAAGATATTCTAAATAAATTATTCAGGTTTTGTTGATTTTTATATTAGGGTTAATTCTGTATCGAATTCACAAGTTAGAGGTGAAAGCTATAGCGACAGTTGTATTGGTCCAGTCGGTATGCTATTCTATTTTTCATCTACCATATATATTTATATATAATGAAAATATTTTTATGTAGCTGCCCGCATTATTCTTTTCATTGCATTTCTACTTGCATTTGGTTCAGTTATTGGCGGTGCTTGGGTATTATTTGGCTACTATGTACCATATAAAACAGATAAAATATACCCAGGAATTGCTATTTTCAGTCAGAATCTTGCTATTTTCATTAGGTATGTTTCTTTTAATTCTTTTTTTCATTTGCATATTTTTCTTCATTTATTTAGTACGTTAATTCTGAAATTTGGCCGCAAAGAAGACCTAAGTTATTAATTTCATTTAAACAACGAACAAAATAAAATATTATGTTCGTCCTTTTTAATTAGTTTGTTTGTTGTTCGATGTTTTTTTCTAACATATATACCTATATCTATAAAAAAATATATTATACCTCGATGTTTATTCGTGCAGTTTTTGTTTTATTCAATTTGCTAGTTAGCGTTCTCTTCTGTATATATCTTTATAGTGTTTCTAATATACTATTGTTTATTATAATTGACTTATTCAGACAAAAAAAAGAAAAGAAAAAAGAGACAAGATAATAAATATAAATCGGCGATAAAACGAACCGATCATGGAATCGAGGAGATAATTGGTTTTGTCTAATAGAAAGATACTTTGTTCTTACATGTCACTATACTTCCTTGATGCCATTTGGGAAATCAAAAAACCTGCGTGTACTTGTTCGTGTATGTATTTATAGACTTTCGATTTGTCTAAAATTATAAGTTGAACAAGAACAATACACCCGAGAATGAAGACAACCATATATAAGCATGCGTGTGTCTTTCCATCAACAAACAACTGCACACATCAATAATCTTTTAGTATGCATTGCACAACACTGCACTCACTAATTTGTCACGAGAGGAATCAGAGTTCTACGTATCCTCTTTTTCTTCTTTTGCTTGTGCTTGTGCTTCTTCTTCTTTTCCTTTTTTTCTTCTTTTTTCTTCTTTTGCTACTACTAGTAGGAGGCCTGTGCAGATTCAGATGTTCGTATGAGAAAACTAAAGCCAAAATCGATTATTTGACGTGCCCTTTCCTTTTGCTATCATCAGTCGCTTCGCGCCTGTTCTTTCTTTCTCATTCGTCTTTAGTAAAAAAGGCAAAATAAACCTCTCGAATTGCAGCCCACTGTATGTTGCCCGCCTCTCAATTAGCCTGTTAACAAGAATGAACCAGTAGAAGGACACGAGAGAGAGAGCGAGAGCGAGAGAGAACGATAGCGAGACTCTTTGTTAAAGGGTACACAGTTCAATATAATTAAACAAATAACTAGCCAGCGGCAGCGATGAATGTTCTTTCAGTAGATAGAGATGTCCTCTTGAGCTTATAGATTGGCTAATATATGTAATAGTAGTATTAAGACAATTATTAACATAGTACGTCGTACAGCATATAAGGTCATTTTATGCAACTTGTTTAGCCTGTTTCTCTTTTCCCCTTATTTTTGTTATGTGCATTCATTGACAAAAGAAAGCAGACATTGAAGGAAATATAACAGCAGCGTAGAATACGACAAAATAATTTTGATCGATTCTCATTGTCGTCGCCACTATAGCACGATCCGGGTTATCGATGCTTTGTTCGATGAACTAACTACTGAAAGAAGGAATCGGTTGACGAATCAAGGCTATTTGCTCTTTTCTTTTATTTAAAAATAGTTGATAGATGAACGAACCATACTTGTGCATACTTTTAGTTGTCAACTATTATTGATATGGTAGGAAAATAACCAAACAAAAAGCTGAAGATCCCTACCATTATAATGGTCTTCTTTTCTTACCATATCGAGGTCGCATGCATCGATGAATGAACGAACATTCAGTTCTCAGGAGATTTCGTTAAGACAAAATAACATGGTCGTCGAAGAGGAAAAAAAAATTTTATTGTGACAATCGGCAGCAACTTGGTCACAAAGTCGGTTATCCTGTTATCACTTTTACTATTTTGTGCATAACAACACAAAAATATATGGGACTTCTTTATGCTGTTGTTTTTACAAATTATTGATCATAAACATATAAATATTAAAAGAGTACTTGTGCCTGAGGCATTCATTGACTTCATATAGATACGTTCAATTTTTTCTGCTTTCATGAATTTTTTCATGTCGTTGCGCATTTCTCTCTCTCTCTCTCTTTAACTATCTGGCTCCTTCTCGGCTTTTCATATAGTGCCATCCTTCCGTTTTTTTTTCTCCGGTGTTCTGACAAGAACAAGGTTAGAACGGATGCCAGTATCAGTCGGCTCTAATTGGACTTAGTATATGCATTTGCTTCTTTTCTTTTTCTTTTTTTTCAACTAAGTTGTCTTAGTCGAGCTAAATCTCCTTTTTTTATAAATAGACATCTCATCAACCATACATAATGAACTTGCATGACTGAGATTTTTCTACTTTAAAATTTTCTTCTTGATATCATATTTTTTTAAGAATAGCTTAGGAAATAGTTATTTTTTCATTTTGATGCTTCATTATCTACGGAAATATATTTCTAAATATAAATATCAATATATGCGTGCATTCATGCACACACACGTATAAATATATATATATTTAGATAGTTATATATATATACACATAATGATGAATGTCTCTTTGTTTATAAAGATATTTGAATGATGTTGAGAACAATTCCTTTTCTTTAGTTTTTCTTCTTGCTTTCTAGGATCGACACATTGATTTTCCATTCTAGTTTCTGTTTTGCTAGTATAGCTCTCGTCGTCCTTCCGGGCGTGAAAAACAGAGGCAAGAATAAATTCTTTCTCTTCCCTTACTTTTCTTTTTCTGATGGTTTTTTTAACTATCCTCTTGCAGTAACCGCGCATGCACGACTCGAATAGATCTTTTCTTCCGCAACTCCTTCTTTCTCCGTCTCCGTCTCCTTCTCTCTCTCTCTCTCCCTCTCTCTCTCCCGGTTCTATCGGCTCCCTCATCGCTAACACTACCAACATTAGTTTCAACCGCTACACTGTGTAACCGTCACTTATTTGTGAACAAGAAAAGACAAGTGTAAAAATATTTGTATGTATCTGTTTATACTATCAACTTCTTTCTTCTTATATTGAAAAAAAAACAGAAAAATATTCATAGATAAGAATAATTATGTAAAACAGAAATAATGTCAAGAAAGAATAACAATCTTATCATAGGCCAGTTACCCTTCATGATATTATGCTACACTACACCTGGAAATTATATGTCATTGATTGCCGTCACAGATTTTGTTTTTCATCTTCGTATATAAGGAGCACCGAGAAAAAACTAGAATTTATTATTCACATATACATAAAGTCATATATTTGCACACATACAAAATAAATATGTAAACACACGTTTCCTTTCTTGACATACATCTGCATTCATGGTCTACACAATGTAAAAATCATCTCATCAATCTTATTAAAATTTGAATTTATAATGTAAAGTGACAGAAACCGGCAGACAGCACCAGTAGTGCTATACTATTATTATTATCATTATTATTATTATAATCAGTATTATTTTTATTAATATTATTATCAACATCATCATAATCGTGGTCAACATTTCACAGAATCATTGGTCGATTATTATTAGTACTCGTGCGTGCACAATAGGATAAAATCGCTTAACGTACTTATGAAAAATAAAAAAGAAGATTTTCTCATCTGCGTAGGCAAGCAGGCAATGAATGTCGATGTATATGTCTATGTTTTGTTTATTTGTTTCGTAGATTAACCCGAGATACTAAAAAAGACAAAATGAGATGCTTGCTCCATGTGATCATCTTTCATATTGCTCGTTTTTTTTTGATAGACAAGAAAATGACGGCTGATAATATATAGAATTCGCTGCATTAGAATAGTAATACCCATCACTATAGAATAGAAATGAATGTACCGTACAAAGGCGAAGCCTTACTCTATAAGCAAAATAACTCGTCGACTCATTATCATGATTGCTTTCAGAAGGGGTTAGAATAAGATTAGACGACCATATAGATATGTGCAGCATTAAGAATAGCAAGCAACAGTAATATCGATCTATCAGTGTGTTGTCATAATAAACGAGCAGAAATTGAGAATACGCGCGGAAGGAAAAGAATATGAGAGATCTGTAAATGATTTTGCCACAAGGACAAATAATAGTGATGCACACGTAGTTCCAAATCATCTAACTATACATGTCTATATAGTAGAATCATATTGCATAGAAAATCTAACGATGATCGTATGTGTTGATAGGAGAAATATGTACGTTCTCTTGATTCTATTAGATAAATCTATATTTTCAATAAAGAAAGCTATTTCTATTTTTTATTATTATTATTCGTCAATATATACATATGTAGAAGTAGCAGAAATGAGCATGATTCTTTCTAGAGATATTGTGAAAATTTTTCTCACATACACATCTATTTATATATCTATATAATACTCCAGAGAAAAAATAATAGTCGTTTCTATAACATATTCTCAAATGTAATAGCTTAGGTGTCACCTAGTCTGTTATGAGAAAAGCCAGCGGTCGTCATCATAATAATTTGTCTATTCTATTTTCTATATTATAGTTTTATTTCAGATGCAAATTGTACAAAAGTGATTTCTCATTAATATTCATCATGGTCATAATTGCATTTGTAATTTAAAACAACTAAGATTACAACAGATATACATCCGATGTAGGATGGTCGTATGGCTTCGGCCTCAGTGTATTCTGGCAATTGTCACCAGTTTGCACTTTTATTCTCAATTAGGTATATGTCATAAATAACAACGATTACTAAAGTAAAGCTTTCAATAGAATACATATCATCAGGGGAAATCTCATGTCATTTTTCTCCAAACGTCAGCACATTCTGTTTAGTGGTAATTTACAGTCATGGTACTATGTTGTCTTTAGTGACATCAAAACTATTTAAGATGAAGCAGGAAATATTGATGAGATTGAAATCCTATCTTAGCGAACACTTATACGACATTGAACTTTCTTTTTACAAGTATACACTGCATCAATATAGAGCTTCATCAATTGCAATTTTTTTATTTTCATTCTTATGGCGTGAAGGTCATAGAACAAAACCTTTTGTCTATCAAATAATTTATTTTTTATTATGAGATAATATCAGTTTTGCTCCCCAAAGATACGCCTTTTTTTTCTATCCCTATTATTGCACAATTATTCATTAACACTTGAGAATTGTACAAAATAATTATTTTGTTATTGTCTTTGTTCTAAGTTTCTTCCAAAACGTATGAACATTTTTGGTGTGCAACCGAAGAAGGTCATCGTCAAGCATCCTGTCCAGATGATACTGCACTATTAACAGATGTAACAATACGTAAAATTTACCGTCGTACACAATCATGTGAACCTGATTTTCACTCAGATTATCTTATTCATTGTCAAGAACATATTGATGGATCGTCATGCGAAGGAAATCGAACATGTTCAATTGAAGTATCTAGTCGAAATTATATCAAATGTGGAGACAAACGTTATCCGCCAACATATTTTCTAGTCAAGTTTACTTGTACACAAAGTAATTCTCGCAAAAAAGAATAATAAAAGAAATTTTATTTTTGTCGATTATCTTATTAGTTTATACAATGTGTGCGGATACAGATCCTATCCGAAACACACTCTATGGATTTATTGTTTCGCCAGCCTATCCACATCCCATGGCTGATAATGTAACATGTTCTATTAATATTGGTATGATTAGTTTCTTTTGTTTCATTAAACACAATATGTATATATATAAATGTATATATTTCTTTCAATGATTTTTCAGAGGCCGGTCCATCAATGTATATTGAATTAGCACCCATCCAAATTCATTTACAAGAAGCAAGTAAATGCAGATCTGAATATTTAGAAATTTTCGGATATATAAATTCACAAACAAATAATTCCGTCGCTGAGAAGAGAACATCAAATAAAAATGCAAAAAATATTTGGAAATCATATTATACATGGTGTGGTGCTGAACACTCAACAAACAATCCGTTACCTAGTGCACGTTATCTTATTGCGTCCAATTCACTATATATAGCATTACATACAGCTGTATCAAAAAAGCCAAGATACTTTAAAATACGATATAAAGGTATTTAGTTAAGGATCATTAAAATCGATTATCATTAAAAAAAGAAAAGAGGATTATTTTTTTGGGTGACACCAACGATAATCTAAGCTTTTATTTCAGTAATAAAAATTTCTTTCTTTAAGTCTTCTTTTGTTTTTGTAATTGTTTAGTTGTTCCATCAATAGTACGTTCGGAATATGATTCAGATGGCATTGCATATGATTCAATATCCGAATCACAAACACATTCTTCTATGACATCAACTACTATTCAATCAACTACAATAGCTATGCCAACAGTTCAAAATAAATATAATGAAAATATTAATGGAACAGTACCAAAACGAACATTTAAAAAAGGTAAAGAATAAAACATATCTTTGTTTTGTTAATGAAAACTTTATGATTTTTTTGTTGTAAAGAAATTCTCATCGGTATTATTGCTGGTGTAGTCGTTCTTGTACTTGCTATACTTGCTGGCATAGGTATATTCCTTTTCATGAAAAAGTAATTTATTGATTAAATTGAAAACAAGAAATATTTCATTATCATATATTTCTATTTGTTTAGACGTCGCCTCTCAAAAGGAACAGCAACAGTATCGAAATCTACTACATCGCCACCAGCAAACGCTGCAGGAAAAAAGAATTCAGCCGGTCCAGCAAGTTCAAATAATACAGGATTGAAATCAAATGCAAAACCCATCGATAAGGCTCCACTTCTTGAACAACCAGTCAATACACAAACAGCAGCAGCAAAACGTAAATTAGTACCAGAAAGAACAGTACACATAGCTGATGTGAATAGTTCTCGTTTTAAATCTACTGCTGGAGCAACAACAACAGCAACTCACACAGGAGCAACTGGTAAAGATACAAATGCAACAAGTGCAAATACTGTTGCGCCGTCATCAGCACCATCTGCACTTAAACCGCCATTAACAGTCGCTGATAGTGGTATTTATGGTGCTGATTTAAGTGATGATGTGCCACCAGTAACTAAACCAACTTCGCCGACTGAACCACCAAAAATCTATGGTTCTGATTTGCCTGATAAATCAGATTTAACTCCTCCTGTAACTGTTGTTGTTAATCCATTAAGCGAACATTGTACCAATACTACTACTGCGGCTACTGCTACTACTATTATGACTAATACGACATCATCTGATGATATTGTCCCAGATGATATATCAACGGAAACATTAGAAGAAGAAAAAGAAGTTTTATTAAATTCATTTGTAAATGAAAAACATTTAGACGAAACTGTTAAAAGTGCCTATTCACATTTAATTGACGCAACGATAAGTGAAAGCGAAGGAGGCATTGATGGGGGATCAATAACCAGTAGTGCATCACAATCACGTCGAACATCGAATGCTAGACAACCATTACTTTCACACGAAAGAAATAATATTCAAACAATACCACGTAAAGCAGCAACACAATTTAATCCATTACATATGATATTAAAAAAAGATGCTAACAAATATTATACAACAGAATATATTTAATTAAAACAAAACGATTTGCTTTTTTCCTTTATTTATGTTTAACTGATATATTCAAACGTGTTTTTTTTGCAGAACATTAACAGAAATCAAATTTTATGTCAATATAGATGTTATTAGTAGGACTGTTTGTTTTGTCTATGACAAACTTTTTGTTTCGAAAAATAATTATGTTTCATCTTGTACATGTTTCTTGAAGCTTTCGAGATTATCAATAGATACAAACCAAATCTGGTCAAATGCGTATCGTATAGCTTGCTCAGAATCCATTAACTGTGCATTTAATATTTTTGAAAATATACCGGCAACCATTTTCATATCATTTGCAAATGCACCAGTTCCAATAGGTCCTAATAATAAATATGTATCTTGACCGTTTCCATGTGTATTAGCAACAGCTGATGCTATGATAGCTTGAAATTTTTGATATGTATGATCATATAATTCTTGATATTTTTCACGTGATGGCGGTTTATATAAACCTTCACCCATACCGGATAAATCATAACCTATAAAATATTTAAAAAACGTAAACTCCTTGAAAAAATCGATGAAGCCTATATTTTATTTGGAAAAAATGTTATGAATTTTGGTTACAGCGTTCAGATATTCTACGACAATAAAACGAAACTATATTAAATTATTCTATCGCTTATCCAGGGTTTTGAAAATACGTTGTTTTTTAATAATATAAGAGTCAGCAAGTTGCTTCTCACATTTTAACATATCTGGCTCTGTTATGAATGATAGAAATAGAACTATTTCGATAAAATACTTTTGATAAGTGCTATATTATTTTTGAAAATTTTTATCGATCTTTAACGTTCTCAAGAGACACTTCAGTAGAGTTCTTAACAATCTACATACCTGAGAACTCACCAACTCACGTCATCAATCTGTAAAGGGCACATTCATTTGTTTTCGATTAAACTGACTTTTAAGTTATCTTTCATGTTAGAAACATAAATTCTACTTAGCTGTTGGAGTAAGATACATGTGAAACAAAACACTTCAATATCAGATACAAAGGTAACATTAACAGAATTGTTTTCGTCATGACTTCATATTGAATCATAAATAGATGTTTACAGCAGCACAGCAATGAGAATAACCGACTGAAATTAATCACTTTTGCAATTAAATCATTTCTTTAGAATTCACATAAGACTAATAATGTTTAAAAATTGATTGCAAAGAAGAAAATATTTTCACTCTTATATTGTACTTAAAATGGAAAGTCTGTTGAAACGGAAAGGTTTCATCTCCCGCGGCTATAATACCATACTCAACATAAATGAAAATGCAAAATGTTTCAAGTGGGCATATTATTAGTGAAAATAATACGTTGATTTCCATAATGAAGAAGTACACTTCTCATATCCCCTTGGAAATAAATCATCGGTATGATTTTTATACGGAAAAAGCAATGAATATAATACAAACTAAAACAGTAGAGATTCATGCTATTTTACTAATCGGAAATACTTACAAGCAGCGACTATCAAATCCGTTTCACGTTCATTTGGATTTGATTTTTGAAAGAAAACTACTTTTTTTATATAAGCTACACCATATTCAGGTAATATATAGCCTCCATCCATTAGTTTATATTTTAAATCTAATAATCCACGATAACCATCAGAATTGTAAAGTATAACCTAAAATAGAAAGTTTAAAAAAAAAAGAAAAATATTTTTATCAACATTTCCACAAACTTCTTCTTGTGTGCGAGCATTCTCGAGAAAATAGCCGCCTGGCATACGTTCATCGGCAAAATCAAGAACAATAACTTGTTTACCTGGTGGAACTTGAAAAACAGCTTGTTCAATACCAGATTGAATAAACTGTATTTTTCCAGGATTTTTACGTGTTTTAACAGGTGATTGTTGTAGAGCATCGTGAGAATCCTGATCTGCTATTGGGTTAAAATAATCATCTTCATTTAAACGTTTTATTTCATCATAATTCCAATATATTTTAAGTTCATTGTCATTGAAACCCTTTTCACGATATTTCGATATATATTCTAGTGATTTCAGTGGACCTGGTCTTTTTAATGATTTTAATTCCCAATAGTCGTCGGATCCCGCAGAATGATGTTGTTCTCGATAAGGTTCATTTATCTTTTTAAGAGTCATGTAATCATTAGTAATACGTTTAAGATCGACGCGTCGAGAACATTTGTTTATTAGATCGATTACTGCTTGATTATTTGGTTTGTCATAAATTAATTTTAAAAAATAGAGCATTGTTCGACGACTATGATGATAATCATATTTTCTTTCAGTTTCATACTGATCTGACGATGGAAAGGCGACACTAAGCATTGAATATATGTCGACTTTACGCAAAGCATGCAGAGGCAAATAAGCATTCGAATTTGTCATATTATAATGAGTCAATCTTTGAGAAAACGATAGAAATATTAATGATCTTGTTAGAAAAGTTGCATGAGAATGACAAGATGATAATAAGAAGAATGTCATTTATTGTTGAATGATAAACTCATATCGTGAACTGTATATGATAGTGTACAGTTTACTTTAAGTTGAAATTAAAAATACAATAGAAAGAAACGAAGTATACAGTCAATGTTGACTACGGTTGCTATAGATATAATAGAAAAGGAGATATAAAATGGTGGAGCTACTACAGACGTATACAGATTTATGAATATAAACAACACAATAGAAGGCGGTTAGATTTTCAATCGCTTGGACAAGTTTTCATTAGGTTGAATGATATAAGCCGAACGGTTACGGAAAAATACACTATTCAAATCTCCTATTTGTAATTTGTTTTTAATGACTCTAATTATATTTTTCTATGTATTACAGTTCTTTTTTTTCTCGTCTCTATTCTATGTTTTCTTATTGGTACTTAATAGTACTACCTATATTACGCTTGATTAGTAATAATACAAATTGTATTTTAATTGCTAAGGTTCCAATTGAATATAGAAATCATTCAATATTTTGCAAAGAAAAAATTCCTTCAGCGAATATTGAATATTGTTTTTGATGTATACCAGAGTCTGCTATCCTAATTCTGCCGAGAAAAAAGTGACTCTCAGTATTTCATTCGCAAGAGGAGATCTGTGAATCATAGAAAATTAATTTTTGCTTTGCAAGAGAGAGCAAACATTTCTCTATCACCTGATATAAAATTAGTTGAATAATATATTATTCAACTAATTTTTATACCAGTTGATAGAGAAATGCTTGCTCTTTCTCGAAAAGCAAAAGTTAATTTTCTATGATTCACAGATCTCCTCCTGTGAATGAAATGCTGAGAGTCATTTTTTCCCGGCAGAATTAGGATACCAGACTCCATATATAAATCGGAATTCAGTTTCGATGCTATTGGTGCATTTTTATCTACTCATATCAGTACCAATTTTCATTAATATTTGTTGTATGTAGATAGATGGATTTGCTCTAGCTTTCTGCTAGGCTGTGCCTATCATGGAGATACGCACTGTACGACATCTGCAGCGTACCTAGATAAAATATAGGTAAATTTTTTTGATTGCGATAAACAATGTTCTATTTATAATTATACAAAATAAAAATAAAAATACTCAGTCCCAAATCGAACATTCCGGTCACCGGATCCCGTAGGATACTCCAGGAAATATGCGGGAAACTCGCCATATCCTGCAGGGAAATCGCTGGAACATGGAAGCAGTATTCCGGTCAAAAATACGGGCGAACTTTTCCGGTGGATTTTTACCAAGTTCCGGTGCTTTCCGGCAGGAATTGATCGGAAATCACCGGAAAAAATTTTCCAACCGGAATATTGCTTCCACAAAACCAACGGAACTACCCGGAACCGGCCGTTTCCAGACCGGACTGTTCCACCTGGGTAATTTGGTTCAAATGACACCCTAACTATTGTAAATTCGTGCACGAACGACTGATATTTCAATGCCATCTATTATTATAGCTAGTACGGGAATATCAAGAGAAAGATTATTGAGATTCTTTTAACGGTTATATTGAATAAAGAGAAAAGCAGAATATCAAATACAATGCTTAACAATTTGTAGTAAAAAAAACATGTTTACGCGTGAAATTTATCTGTTTAAAGCAAAAACTAAAAAAAATAACTATCTTATTGTTTTCCGAAGAGTATGAAATTTGAGTTGTGATAAATATACGAGGATGAGAATATTAATAATTATTGAATTATCAATAATTTAGCATGAGCATGACATTTGCAGAAGCATGTTTGTCGAGAAAGGCTTCAAATACTGAGAAATTAATCTCTATTTTCAAAAATAAAAATAATCCAATAAAATTTGCGATCCTTTATTCCATTGAATAATATCGAATGTGCCCCACGGTATCTATCATGATAAGAGTATACTATACACTAGAAATCATGTGAACACGCAATATTTGGCAGTTCTATTTCTTAAAAATCGTATAGTTTTAGACAATATCTACATTTAAGTAACGAGAGCTCATTAAAGCTATAAAATAATGAAGAACGAGATGTTTTTTTCTTTAATATCACCCATAATTCTCGTTTACTGAGTCGCTTAAACCTGAAATCATAGTACTTGTCGGCATGAAAATATCCTAAATTAAACTTACTTGAAATTTTTATAAATATAATTGGTATGCGTGCTGCTATTAAAAGATTGAGTCCTGATAATAATTACTCTACATAATTAAGCATTTTCCGTAGATGGAAAAGAAAAAAGAACTGCCAAGTGAAGAGAAATATTCTTCAATAATGCGAATGGATATCAAAATTTAAAGCAGCTTAACTTATATTTCATAAATTCAATGAAATAACTTGCCAATCATTTAAAATTGTAAATGGCTAATCAAAGAAATTTGTTTTGTACTCCTGTATAATATTTGTTTAAAGGTTATGACAAGTAGTTATATAACGATGAAGGATTATGAACTATTTTAATCACAATCAATCGAGATTCATTTCATACTATTTTAGAATTTTTTCAAAGATTTTTCGCATTCCCAGCAAAGGACTCCTGGAGCTGGCAGTACAACATTGCCATGAAGAACACAATATATGTTCTATCAAAACTGCTCAACACTATTTATCTTCTCTACTTTCTTCGTATAGCTGATAGATTCAAACGTTTGTCTGTCTCTATAAATAACCTCCGAGTCCTATTCTGTTTATATTTATTTTGACCTAAAATTTCTTGTTTTAATCGAAATCATATATTCACACGATCAAAGTGGCACTACTCTGTTTCTAAAAATTGAATATAAATGTAAGCTCCTTAGTAGTAACTTTGAATACACTATGTAATCTGATTTTCAAAGTAAAGTAAACTTGACTATATGATCCAAAAAAAAAGTAATTTCAAGTTAGCTTTAGACTATTCGATGGCTGGCTGAATACCGCTTTTTGCTTTTTTTTAAAGCAGCTTTGGTTCTGATTAGTTTGGTAATCTTTATTTTTATAAAAAAAAACGAGACCCATGAAATTTCAGTCATTATCTTCGACACTGTATACTAGCTAAGTTTTGTTGGTTCATGGTAACGGCAATAGTCCCAATGGTACCATTGTTTGTTTTCAAAGGCGTTGGAGTCCATCGTGGAGCAAAATAAATTTTAAATAATCGATTTTCTACGAATAAACGTTTCAAGTCTTTTCGAAATACACGAGTTGTCAAAATATAAATATAGAATGTGGCACTGAAATTAATATTATTCAATGCAACAGTAATATTCGAGTAGAACCTATCGAGAGCTAATTGAACATTCGATTTTATCCATGAAATTGTTACAGTTGAACAGAGTAAATACATTGGAAAAGGTAAACATGTGATAAGATAAACAGCTAATTGAACAAGTATCATGATAAGTATTTCATATTCTCTAGATTTAACATTAACTTTGACTTGTTGCTGACTAATAAGTATCGGATTTCTGTTCAATCGAGGATTAACACGTTGACGACTCAGTTTAACATGTCGAATAGTTAAAAAACCAAAAATGATCATTATAATAGGTATAAAAAAGACGGATAAAACTGTATTATAAATATTGTAGAATATTGAATAATCACGTAATATCACCATACATCGACCTATGAAGTTCAAAAAAAGCAAAGAAGAATTTATTGTACCGTTTATAAATATAGAATTAAGAGAAATTAGCACTACTACAGAAAACTCATAGAATCAACAAAGTATAGTAAAATATTATCTATTGAATGTAACCAAATAATATTTTACTTACCATTAACAATGAAATGATGCCATGGAATATGAAGAGAAATAATAGACCAGACAATGGCTACCGAAGGTATTATTATTTTCGCGACGTTTACTTTACTATAACTTCGAAGTTTAACACTTGTAGAGGTCATTGCCCATCGATCTATACATGCCAATACAATGTAAATTCTTGATAATAACGTGGTAACATGAGAGAGATATTGTCGAAATCTACAGAAATATAAGGAGGTTGTTGTTGGATCAATACCAAAGCCAAATGACAACATATGAAAAAGAATATCAATATTGACAATGAATAAATTAGTAATCGATGAAGCAAGAATATAACATGAACATGAACTTTGAAGATACACGCGCTGTGTTAGAATTAAAATATTTAGAATACAACCAATATTTCCAAGACTAAAGATAAATGGATATAAATAGCGGCCCATATTTATTTCAATGAGATTCAATCTATCGATGAGGAGTTCTGTTGCTGTATGTTCTACAGATACGTTTGGCATGGCAGTTTAAATTTCTATTGAACACAATAACATGAATCAAATCTAAATGAAAGTTCTTATGTAGAATTTCTAATAATGTTATTGACTATTTTTTCCTTCTCGATCCTCTTTCTCAATGAGAATTCAATAGACAATGGAGTGTAACTAAGTATTTAGTTATCTTTCAAAAGAAATGGAGGTATTAAATAATTAAATATAGAGAGAATTGAATTTCATACGAGAAATTACAATTCTTAAGAAATATTTTCATGATCATTGACGCAGTTCTTACACTCAAAGAACAGAGTTCTGTGAGTGATTAAGAAAATAAGTGCTTTTGCCCTTATTTGTTAACCCTAGGATGGTCAATGTGGATCCAGTCGGATCCGCACGACTACTTTTTGTCTGCCGTTTCCTAATTCTCCTTGCTTTTCTAGTCAATGTTCTTTTCTAATCGCTAATCTGCTAGTGATAAACATAGACCATATCGTATTGTAGATAAAAGTCTCAAGAGACAAAGAATTAAAGGTAGGTCGACATGGACCCACTGCTACCCTTGGTGATACATATGAGTTTTACCTATTTATAACCTGTCATCTACCTACCGTGTCTAGGTTTTATTTTTCAGATGATTCGTTAATTGCTCACTTCCAATAATGATTCGAATACTATTTTCATGTGTTCAAAAGATTTTGCTACCTCTTGATGAAAATATTCTCACCAGTACTTCCGGTTATGATGACCGCTCTCGGATTTTCTTACCTGGAAAAATGTCAAGTCTCAGTCTCTAGAGTTCGACAGATGCTGAATTCTAAAAAATGACAAGTAAACCATGTCTAAAGAGAAATCTAGATGTTCTTATGATGGATAATACTAATGAGCTTGACAAAAATATTTGCGAGGGCGACGAGTCGAATTCTGATCCAGATTATTCAGATGTTGAAACAGAATCCAATGACACATTCACTGATGAATGTATTTCAAAAGAAGATGATTCATCAGATTCTTTTAGGACAACCGAGCAAATCTCTTACTAAGTCTCACAATGAGCGTCGTGTTGAAGAACCTCATCTATCATTTAAAACGAAACTTGCACTACAATCTCTTCGATTCAAACTTCGCCGGGAAATCTCCATAACTGAAAATCAAAACGATGATCTTGCCAAAAGAAAAAAGAGATGCTTTCTTTGTCCGACACATCCTGGACGCAAGGTTACGGAAAGGCATGATACATGTCAAAACCACGTTTGCAATACTCATGCAATCAGCAAAAGAACAATTATATGTCAATCATGTCAAAGAAATTCTTTAATTGGTTGAAACTTTAGATACAAAACTATTAGATAATTTCGATCAAAGATAGTTAAAGCAATTTACTGGTTATAAATGTCATCATGTTTTGTTTTAATTTATTCGTTGTTAAAAACTAGAAATAAAGAAACAAGAAACTGTTGTCCTTTTTATTATGAGAAACTCTCTCTGTCTTAACATATATTTCCATCTCGCCATGTACGAGAGTATTTACTAGCTTACAATCTGGTAAGAAATAGATTTGATTTTAAATCGTACTTTAAATTGTTCATGCTGTTGTAATCTCTTATTAAAAGCGTGTCTTACACTACCCAAATTCACGTCATGGTCTGTAGCCCTGTACCGGCATCTGAGAAGGACATAATGACTGTTCTCAATATGTCCATGAATACTAAGAATTACACAGAAAAATCGGATTCCTCCTATTCTTTTGCATGTGGGTCCGGGTGGATCCACAATCGCCTTTCGCATGATAAAATGTAGAAGCCTTCCGGAGGTTAAGACTATCGTAGTTTCTTACTAAATGCTTCAAATTTCTTGAAATTGATGCTTTCTTTGAAAATGAAGCACTGATATTCAGGGTAAAATGACTATCTTAAAAACAAAATTGAATAATTAATAGTATCTCATTAATTATTTTCATGATTATATACACTTAAGCAGAATACACGCTTCTTTGAAGTGTACTTTCAGAACGGATAAGTTCAACAGGAAGAAAAAAAAGTAGTCTGTTGCAATGATAATTACGATATTTATACATCGAACTAATTGATAAGAACTTTTAATACAAATAATAAATTGTGCGAATCCATCTATATCTTAACTGGTTAGCTAAATAAATCTGTTGTTTTTCATCATAATTTATTTTACTATGATAATGTTTTAATTTAATATTTATATAAACGGAACAGATTTTTATTTAACACGTATAGTTAGATATACGCAAATGGTTCTAAAATAAACTATGTAATCATATTTGTTATTTCTAGGACAACAATTCTTTTACATTGAGAATGAAATCATATTACATAAAAATCATAGGTCTCTCAATGATATATTTGCTAGTATGTATACTCATTACATTTCGAGATTATTTCTTATTTTCTCTAGATAATATTTTCGTAACAAGATAAGAAAATATTGTAAAACTATGTTTCGTTAAATCATTTAATAATAATTTATGGAATATAACGTAATAGATTTCGTAAAAATCATCTACAGTCTCCGGTTTATTCTATCATGTTTGCAAGTTTTGAATTTTTCTGTGTGAAAGAAAAGGAATTATTTATATAACACTTGGATTCATTGACAGACTGACATTAGAGCTTTTTCAACTTGATTCACAAGAGTATTGTGACAGTCATCAATCAAAGCGAAGGTTGTATAGCTCAATTAACGTTCTATAGAATGAGTTAACTTTTACGCTAATGATTGAGAACACGTGAAGCTCATAACTCTAAACTCTAAAGCCCTGAAATGCTAACGCAAATAAAGGCACGCTTATTAAAAAGATAATAAAGTTATTTTTAGAGTTGTAGCATGCAATCAATACAATTAGTCTTTTATAACTTCAACTTCATGTCACTATTTTGAGATTCTCATCATCGAGGCTTATTTATTTTGATTTATAAACAATTGATAAAAAATTTTCAATGGTCAGATATCTTGATCTCAAGTTTAGTGTTCTTGAAAATTCAAAAGCTGCACTGCTGTCTCAGTTTATCGTCTATTAAAGTATGTGTTAAGCGACAAACCTCTTCTTTTGATGAAATGTAAGAGTTCATCTAAAATTTTACAAACTTGCTCATTAGAACTTTACAAAGTACAAGAGAAGTAAACTAAAAACAAAGTCACAATAATGATGCAAAATTCAAGGTAAAATTCTACATTTTGGCTTATATATAACTCAAAAAAGGACATTCATGCGTTTTTTGTATGTAAATGTTCATTCAATACACGAATATTGGACACCCGCAATTCTCTCTTTGATCAAAGCATTTTCAGACACTTTCTATAATACGTATCATGTAGAAAATATGTAGAATATTAGTGCATAGTTCATAAAATAATGAATGTTTTAATAACTTTCATTAGAATTGAGCGCACAATGTCAGATATGTGCAAACCCTCTAATCATGAATTTGCACATGGTGATCCGCTTATTAAACTATGATTATTATACTGTTCAACGAATTATATAAAAGTGACACTTTCAGTTAATAGCACGAATTTTTATTAGAGATGGCAATTATTAAAATCTATTTATTTTGTGCAAAGAATATTTCGCTTTTCTTTTACTGAAAAATCACGATTGTACAATAATATTACTTGATAGAAATTCTGTATTTTTATTGTCTGTTTTTCAATATAAAAAATAAATAGTCAACCGATTGGTGAAGGAGCAAAAGACTTCTTCAAATTATAGTGATTATCATTTCACTTAATAAGCCCGAGTAGTAAATATTTATTCATATGAACATCGTTCGATTTATCGGTATCATATAAATTCAGCCGTTGCTCGTGTCAAAATAGTCATTTTCTCTTCTTTTACATGAATAAAGTCAAGCTTTGAAAAGCATTTTATTCACAGAATAAATCATCAAATGGTTAAAAGATCGACTGAACTCATTAAATTGTTATTTCTATTATAAAATATTCACAGTGTGATCAATCTTTTAACCGTCTCCGTTAAGAACAAAAGACATAATAAAAAAGCTTGCGCTGTGCAACCCCTGTGGGACTAAAATGTGGAACTCACATATGAGTGAATTGCGCTAACATTATACGGTTTGAAGAAAAAAATAAAAGTAACCAGAGGATAGATTTGACCCGTGCATTCGATAGAGCCTTATTTGTTGTATATGAGTCAACTATTTTCCCCGCAGTCAGAGTTTCCATTTCAGAGAAAATTGAAATCTCAAAATATATGAAAGGTCCGAGATTTCTTGACAAAATAAAATTACGAGTAAAATGTTGTTGCATGGTTAGCATATATGAAACGAATCATTTTCAATCGAGAAGTCCAAGAGACATGTGCAGAATTTTACTCGCATGTATTATTCATGCATTTTCGGGAGTGTACTGCGATTGCTACTATTAAAAACGCATATTTGTTTTAGAAACGCGCTTTATAGCTAAGTTCTTTTTTAACATTGTTTCGCGATAACAATGAAATGTTTAACAATGTCTCTCAGTCGAGAGGAGTCGATAGAAGTAACAGAAGATGAAATAATATCATATTTTCTTTGAATATCTATCATATTAATCTGTTGTGACATTTTTTCAGTAAAATGTTATTTTCTTGCGAACGACACTTAGTCAACAGCTCAACTTTTTACCATAGATGCCCAGGTCGAACAGTCCGGCCTGGAAACGGCCGGTTCCGAGTAGTTCCGTTGATTTTGTGGAAGCAGTATTCCGGTTGGAAATTTTTCCGGTGATTTTCGATCAATTTCTGCCGAAAAGCACCGGAACTTGGCAGGAATTCGCCGGAAAAGTCCGGCCGTATTTTTGGCCGGAATACTGCTTCCATGTTCCAGCGATTTCCCGTGTTTTACTGCAGGATATGGTGACTTTCCCGCATATTCCCTGGAGTATCCTACGGGATCCGGGGACCGGAATGTTCGACCTGGGTGTACCATATACTCAGTCAAAAATGGTAAAAAAAATCATTGATTAATCTCTTATAGTTAGTGAGAAATCAAAAAGTCAAAATAAGAAATCGGTCGTGACATTTAGTGCGACAATAGCTACCAATCTGTTTTTATTTTTACTGTTTTGTTTCATCGTGAACATTTTTTAAATTTATTTTTTAATCAAAATATTTCTCGCTCTTTGCTCTATCAAACACGAAAAAGAAATTTGAGTTAGCTTGTAAGTAGTCTTTAGTAGCTACAATTTAATCTGTTTTGACAAAAAATGGTAATGTGTATGTTTTCATATTTTTGCAAGATTTGATCAGGAAATCAAAATCGAAATTAAGATTACTTTATATAGTTAAAAAGAGGAGAACCTGAGCTGGCAACTTCAGCAAAAAAGTCTATTTATCCAGTCAAAATTGTAGGACATAAAAAGGAATTTCTGTCGATAGGTCCTGCCAAACAGCTTTCGTAATGATCTTTTATGCTTGAAAAATCCTTGCCACGCAAATAAAAACCTCGATAATTTTATAGTGAGTAGGACGGACTGAATGGAGCATTTCAACAAAACAATTGTCCAAATCGATTGAGTAGAAGTTGAGTTATAAGATTTTTCGTGTTCGCAGAGCAATCGTATAATGTCAGCGCAATTCACTCATATATGTATATATCCTTTAGGCATACTAAAATAATTCAAAATAGTTCATCTGAAAAATCTACCTTGATTTCCAAAACCTATAATTCGGTCATTGCCTATTTGCTTGTCTGTAATAAAATATTAATTGTTAGTTCGTATATTTAACAGCGGCAGAGATTAGTTTATTTGGTCTGTAATGGGCAAGCATTACTTTTTTCGTGTAGTCCGTCATTAAAAATAGAAGAAATAGTAGCCTAATTAGTCAAGCTTCTAATTAGCACAATCTTAAACTCATTAATGTCTGTAATGGAGAGGGGGTGGAAAGCCGCAAAAATCTCACTTTTAAACTTGCACTAGCCATTTTCTTCGAAAATATATGCGAGCTCCACAAAATCTATAAATCATTCGTTCATTGTTAGTTTTATTAATAAACAGAATAATGACAAATGAATAAAAGAAACTATTTATCTTTATTGACTTGCTAATAAGTTCCATGAACGTTCTTGATATTCATTGCGCAGTTTTTCATATGCTTGTTGCAATGCCATATTATTGATTTCAAATTCTCTTTCACGTTCGATAAATAACGGTTTAATATTATGCAAACTGTTCTCAAGTTCTTGTGATATCTTAGCAAGATCTTTCGAACGTTCTTCATCAGTTAATAAAAGTAAATGTTTTTCAATGCTGGCAGCTTGATCAAGCACATATCGACGTAATATTTCATTATAGATACTTGCTAAATGATGAAGAAAATAAGAATTACTTTCAATGGTATATAAAGCTGGAATAAAGCTTGTAATTTTATCATGAATTGTTAAATTAAATTTTGCTTTAATATCAAGACTCATAATAAGTTCAGGAACATGTTCAAATTGTTTTTTTATTTGGTGAATTATTGTAGATATTTTTTCAAGAAGATTTTTCGAATTGAATTCATTATAAAGCATTAAATCAGTTTTATCCGATGAAAGACCGTTGAATCCTGGTGATGAATTTATTGAATATTGATTGATTTCATTTGAGAAGTTGAGCAGATTAGTTAACTGATCTATAGTTTTAGTGATTAATACCATATTTTCATTGGACAAACGAACCATACTATTCAAAGAAACAGTTAACAGTCGTTGAATCATTGCCGATGGTTCTGTAGTAAGAAGTCGTAATAATGTTTTGATACAATTTGGAACTCTTTCGACAGCAAGTTGAATACGCTGCATTGTTGAGTATGTATCAAAAAATGTTTTATACATATCAGAACTAAACTGAACCATCGTCGTACGATACGATTGAGGATATCGAATATAGTTTACTGTCGAATTTGATGGAATATTAAATGGAAAATCTCGTTCACTAGCCTTAATCAGTAGAGCTGACTGAAAATGAACAAGATGAATAGCGTTAGTAGCCAATTCTTTTGCTAATAATAAACTATTCGATTCTATTTTACATTAAAATAAATAACACAAAAAAATAATAATAAAGGAAGTATTGCTTACGTGGTTTGAACTGAACGTCTTTTATTTCGTTTGCTATCACAATTTTATTCAAAATAGTGATAATCAACATCATGCAAGAAATATAACAAAAGCCTAAAGTCTTGCATTTACATATAAGTAAATAATAGTTAACAATTGATTTATGCTAACCTGTTTGCATTATGTTATAGATTCATAAACAAGCAAAAAATCCAAAAGAATTTATTTTTCGGATACGTAAAAGGACACAATTCTATTAATTTGCTTTTCTATTTCAAGATAGGCTTTAAAAGGAAATTTTCAAAAATGTTTTCGCCGATAAATAGCTGCGAAAAAAAAACAGCTGATATGTGAAAGCATTTTATTTTATATCGTTGAGAATATTCGTAGAATATCAAAATGGTATTGATTCTAGTTTTATTGATATGAGAGACCAACGAGCTTAATTCCATCACTAGCAATTAATTTCGAAGAAAAAATATATATGTAGCTTTGAGTGAGTCGAAATAATTGCAGTTTTCAATATTCTATACATGTGACAATACAAAGAGATTCTATCAAATGGGATTATTGTTTTTTGAACAAGTACACTGTCGAAAGTCTAAAGCAATGTATGCTGGTTATCGGCTACACAATTTCGAGAGATATCAAAAGTCAAATAATATTAAAAGGGGTTCTCGTTTTACTTGAAATACATTCTTCAATAATAATAATAATAATAATAATAATGTCTTCACATCATGTATAGGAATAGTCGAAGTGGAAAATATATAATTGCCATTATGTTATTCAATTGAATGAAGTCATCTCTGAAGAAAAAAACTCGATCACGTAGGGAGTATAATTGCAATGAGATTTTTTGTATGCTTCATTTATTTATTTTTTCATCAAATTTTCTAGGCGGTGACCTCTGATCATCAAGGTTCTTATTGACATGGTCTCATAGAGAATATTACAATGGGTTTATTTAGGTCCGATGAATCGAAGGTCACGAATCTTTTCGTATAGTACTTAAGATTTCTATAGGTTTCTTTTTTCTCTTTATGATAATGAACAATAATGGTATTAGAGAGATCTTCATCTTTGTTAACTATGAAAATTTCATCAGTTTCATTCAAAAGATCCTTTCCTATGGATTACTTAGTAGAGGTGAATAGACTTCTTCAAATATAAAAGTTTAGCAACGGACGAGCTCAAACAGTGAGACATATTCAACAAATCGTAATATATTGTATTATGACATATCGTCTTTCTACTAGTCTATTCAATGACATTTCTCATCATTGCGATCTATGTGTTGTACTCTCCATACATACGGAATTATTAATCGATATATTTATAGAACCGAGTGAGTGTCCCCTAGTAAACAAACGTCAAAGCTTCAGATAGAAATTCGAGCTGAGAAGAACCCACGCACTTGTCAAACAAAAAAACTAATTTGATCAGTGAACTCTGAAAGAATAAAGTTCATCAACAAAAGAAACCATATACAACCAAAAATTGAATAACTATTCAAATTTTGAATAAATAAATAGAAAAATATTTTTCATGCTTTTTGTTTTCTACATAAAATCAATAGATGATTTAAAAAGATTTTGTTTTTTATCCATTCGATTTTGATTTAAATCTAACAATTGTCTAACTTCATCGGTGACTAACATTTTATAATCCCATATTTCGTGTGGTCCTGTTTGCGATGGAATAGGTTTACGTCTTAGTCGTCCTGACCCTTGACTTGCACTGAAAGAATTGGTTGAATTTATTTGATTTGTAGATGATTGAATTAATTTTGGAAGAACAATTTTCGTTGTTGGTGATGGTTCAGTTTGATTTTGAACTGTTAAAAAGAGTAACCTATCATACATTTCTAAGAAGCCTTGGTGATATTTAAAATATGTTTCATTTAATTGTCTTAGTCCATCAGCAATCTAATAAAATACATTTCAAAAAAAGAAAAGAAGTGAACAAGAATTTTTTATTTTTCTACCTGTTTTTGATTATTTAATGTTAATGGATAAAATGTTCGATGAATCAATAAATTAAACCAATTTAATTTTTGTAGGCTGAATTTAATTGTTTCAACTTCCCATAAAAGCTCAAGGCCTCTTTTTCTTTCACGATGCAACTGTTCAATAAGACGTGCGCTATGTGTATCTGCATTATACCAACTCGATATTACTTCAATTGGTAGTGGTAACGTATTTATATTTGGTTCACGATGAGTAATAATAAGTTTGCCATCTTTTGCTAATGATTTTCGTAATATATTTATATATGACATCACTGAACTGTTAGAACTAGCATTTGTACGTTGACTTTCAGTTTGAACATCGTCATTTGTTGAAGAATTGCTTATTTGATGAAGACAATTCAGTAGAATTATTCGATCAAATGCATTTGCTGTTAATTGTTCTTTGATTGCGCCTGAATAAAAAAAACAATTATTCTATGTACCAGAAAAAGTTCAAAATAATTATCTAAATTAGACCCTCACACTAGGGTACGAATTATTTTCCATTAATCTTAATAAAATCTGTAATCATATTATAGTTGATATTTCAATTATAATATCTATTTAATTCGGGAGCTAGAAACATAACAGATAGTTGTAGGATTCTTTTGAATCTCATCTTGTTGAGAATAACGCTTTAATTTCAAGAAATTTTCTCTGTAATATGATAGAAATCGATCATAGAGAATATGTCGTCATCAATTTTCTTTTCTTTTTAATACGTGTTCTGTCTGAGTATTTTTTTATGTCAATATTTTGATGGCAATCGTTATAAAAAAAAAAAAAGAAAAAAGAAACGAGCTAGTCAATATAAGTTGACAACGTGAAATGTTTTTTGATGAAATATAGTATGAAGAGGGACAAGATAAGTATAAGAAGAAAAAAAGAATAATAACATTGTAAAGATTTCGCTTTGTGTAGAAAATATCTTACAAGATAGTTAGGAGAAAAAAAAAGAATCGATACCAACGGGACGAATCACATTGAACAAAACTATAGGCAGATATAGCGTATAAATATTTTCTTAAATGGTTAATTAGTAGAATGAATCTGATAAATATTGAAGTTCGGTTGAATGACATAACAAATAAGAATGGTATTGCATAGGTAATATTTGAATTAAATATCAAATTTGATGAAAAAATAATGATTGTTTCATTTCAAATGCTTCGTTAAATGTACCGAAGAGTAGTAATTTTATTCAATCTTAACGCAATGCATTTGATTTATTTTCTGTCATTTGAATATTTTTGTTCGGTAACAAAAATAAAGTTTTCTCTTATTCATCTGTGAATGCAAAGGATAATTTTTGTTTTGATCAATAGCACTGTTTTATCAGTTGCTAACAAACATTTGGTAAAGAGAAGAAAAAAATAATTCATGTTCTACAACTACTTCCATTAACTTTATAAAAAAAGGGAAAAAATCAATTTGAATAAATTTATTTCATCGAAGTAACCTTCTGACTTACTCTCATATTTCCTTTAGATAAGAGTCGATTGAAGAATGAAAAGAAAAGTTCAATTAAATTTTGAACAGAATTTGTCTTCTACTGATATTACATACCTTGATGCAATTTGCAATCAATGAAATGAACGGGTTTAATAAGAAAAAGTCTTTCTTGAACAATCAACGCCCAATCAGACTCTTCTCCAACTAAACATATACGATCATTACAATTGACTTCAGCATGTTTGGCCAAATAGAAACAGAATTCTCTTTCATATTGTTCACCAAATGGACATTTGCTTACTCTGAATATTCGTTCATTAGTTACAATTGGTAAGCCAGTACGAAAATTGAGCGTTTGAAAATAATGTTCAGCAGCAATAGAAAAAGGTCGTGGACTCTCCGGTGCTAGATACGATGTCATTTTTCTTTTTCGTACTCTCAAAAAACGATAAGAATGAAGGTAGTAAGTTTAAAAGAGAATTCAATTTTTCTCTTGCTTCTTTACCTCTCAAATAGAACCCACATTACTTTCCATTTTTTCTCTTTCTCTCATTTTTTCTCCTTTTTTTGTCGGTCGTGTTGATGATGATCAGCAGCCACATCATACATTGTAAACTCAGGATGTCATAAATAAAATAAAAAGAAACTGCAGACAGCCAGTTAAATAACTTCGAGCTATAATAATAATTTATTATTTTTTCTTTTAATTTTGTATTTGAAGAAAATAACACCAATACAAAATATTAAAAAGAGCAAAACTAAGCGGAAAAGCAACGCGAGCGAAACCATCTAATCTACTACGACTATTTATACCAAAACGAGATGCACGTTTACGTAGCTCACGTTTATGACTATCATTGCCTGATACACAAAACCAAAATTGAGCTAAATAGTATCGAATACTTTCTGAACATTGTTTTCGTTCTCGTCGAGGTTTTTTTTCAAGCGTATTTTGATAACGCGGATAGTAAACAGATGAACGTGCAGGGAGATTTCGATTTCTTGGAGGATCATTTTCATCGATTAATACACTATCGATTGAATCATGATAGCTCATAAGTGGTTCACCATAACTAAACTAAATTAAATAGAATTATTTTCTTCCAAGAAAGATCATCGAAATCAATTTCAACCTTAGTAAAATAATGAACAAAAGCAAATTGAAGTAATGATGCAAGTAAAAAACCATATGCCATAATAACAAACCAATCGAGTGCTGTTAGATAGGAAACAGCAGCTGTATAATTTCGTATATCAAAACTTAACGTTGCTAAACTGAGAAAAGTCATTACACCAATATTGACTCGATCGGCTGTTGCTTCACGATGAATAAAAAATGACACCCATGATAACATAACTAACATTGAACTTGGAATATATACTTGCAAAATGTAATAGCCCATATGTCGTTTAAGAACAAAATCAACACGAAGCACAGAAAAACTACCTGTATAATCACTTGTTGCATTACAAATATAATACAATGAAAACTCATCATGATTTTCTAAGTGTATAATGATATTGTTTTTCATGTCAATTGTAATTTTAGAACAGCAAACAATAGTAAAGAATGATATTATTTATTTTAAAAAAATCTAATATATTGTTAGTGTCTATCCCTGCAGCGAAACGAGATTTCCCCTATGAGTCGCTTATTACCCTTATAGTATGTTGCATAGGATCAACATTGATTGTTTCGACTCTTTCTCTCTCTCTCTCTCGAATGAAATCTATACACATTGACAAAACTCAATTACACAAAGAAATACTCTGAGACGGAAAGTTTACAAATAAATTGTCACTTCTCAATATACAGCATATGCAAGATTTCAACCAAGGTAATGCATGAAAATGTTCCGAAATTTCATCTTTTCTTTAGGCAGACCTTGATCGCTTTTAATCCAAACTTTCCTATCTTTAAAAACAAGTACATACGTCCATTCATATCAACACTTTCATCATACTGTGGATATTTAATCAGATCAAATTGTGATAATACAACTTTTGTATCAAAAGAAACACTCGCATTATTTCCTAAACGCCAACCATATTGAATATCTGATGCTGGATTCGCAACTAAAAATCAACCCAAAAAAAACAATTGATCACGATTCAGCCTAATAATTAATTCTTACAGCTTCCAATAAGAAATTTACAAATTTGTATATCGACTGGAAAATTTTTCAAATTCATATTACATCTTGCTTTGACTGTTATTCTATTGCGAGTCAAAATTATCGATGTAAATAATCAAGTTTTTTTTATCATTTAAATTACCTTGATGAATACCATATGGAACCATCAGGGAACAATCGCCATAGACGATTACTGGTTGGTATTGTATGTAAATAGGAATACTTCGAATTATAAAAAATTGTGTCCGGTCTCCAGAGTCGTTCAAGCATACGTGTCGATAATGAAAGTACACCAACTTCTTCAGCAAATTGAAGACGTTCATCACGCCACCGTTGACGAAAATAACAATTCATTGTAAATGACTAAATTTACCGATATGAAAATAAATCGAAATGTTCTACTTCATTTATAAATACAAACCATGTCCATATCTTGAATAGGTCCAAAAGAACTCACTAAGATATCAAAATTTATTTTCGTTGGACCTTCTGAATAATAAAAATGATTCAGAAACGAATACAATTATAGTTTTCGTTGTTCTACCTCCAAAATTTGGTCGAACATGTGCATCATAATTTTCCAATAGTCCATCAAGAATTGTTGTGATTTGGCGTGCACGTCGCGATGCAACTGTTGAATTATCATTTTCCGACGTATTATTATCGAATAATTGTGCTGAACTCGTTATAAACATAAATAATATACATTTTGCTATATTAACGATCATTTTACACTCAAGTAAAAAGATGGATCCAATGCTTTATCTATCTTATCTATTCATATACATATATATTAATGATTCCTACATCGACTGTTATTAACAGCTGTAGCCTAAAGCAGTTCATCACAGAAAACATGCACAGCAAACTAGTTTTCAGTGCCTTAAATAAAAAATAATTACATGCATCGATGGATCTCATCACTGTTTAATCGAGAAAAATTTTCTATCGATATCTTCGAAGAAAAAAATATTTATTATTAAATAATCAAAATAACTAACTCGATCGATCAGATAAAATGATCGATACCCTAAAATAAGATTTGCGTGTTGATGTAATCATCGATCAATCAGGAAAGAAATTCCTCGTAGAAATGATTCATTAGTCAAGCTCAGTTCGATGATGTCATTGAGTAAGAGCAAAACCTATGCATGAGCATTTATTTTCATATCTGATTATTTTCATTGATTTGCATAGAAAAAAATTAAAATAAAATAAACATTCAAAAAGAGAATGTTTTTATCACACAGGCAATTTTTCTAATCTATTTGGAGTTGATTTTAACCAATACCATCGTCCATAGTCGGCAAAAATTTCTTCGCCTGCCGCTATATCTCGTTTAGCAATAACATATGCACATTGCTCTTCAGGACGTTTATCGAATGTAACATTTTGCAATAGACGATTACGTGGATCATTTATATATCTTCCAAGTACGGTTTTATCATCAAATGGATCAACATAAACTTGTGGTCCAAGCCGCATTAAATAAGCTTTATCTTTGAGACGTATGGCCTCAACGGTACGGAGTACTTTGCCACTATAGATACACACACATGAGCCTTTGGCAATTGGCGTTCGAGTGAATAAACCAAAGCCAGCACCTAGATATAAAATTATGTTTGTTTTTTATGCACGATATTTATTATTATAAATAATAGTGGTATCTAGAAAATGTTTCATGAAAATACTTTTTTAATTCGTACATAAAAACAAAAATGACCGTTTTAATAGGAGAATAATTTATTTATCGCTAGAGGTCTTTTAATTGCTTTAGAAACAGTAGACTCATGATGACGTAATTTCATAAAAATAATTACATCAATGGCAAGATATAGAGTAAAAACGTTTTTCAACAGCATAGTTGGACTCTTTTATTGTAGTCCTAGCGCTAGCTGTATAACTATTCTTTCCATAAAAAAACAAATTTATTTTTTAAGCCAAGGCTGTCCTTGCATTTGTTATCTTTCAGCTAGAAGTCATAATAGATAACTCAACGACATCTCATACTGAAAGTACTTATTGCGTCTATTATTCTACGTAGTGAGAAAGATAAATTATAATTCGAGACTTGATGTACGCAGAAACTATCCATAGAATGTCGTGGAGGATGCGCCTGTGAGAATTCACCATTGACTTTTTTCATATATTCTTCTCTCCTTGATTAGAAAAACAGGAAAAAATTTGAAAGTCAGCCTTGTGAAATTATTTATTAGTGACTATATATATATATATATATATATACCTTCTATCTGCGATGATTTAACTTCAAGGTCGGCCATTAGATCTAGAAAATATGTCAGAAAAGCATTTATTGTTTTATAAACAGAGAACTTAATCATTCTTATGAAATGAGCACCGGATTGCAAGATAAATTATAAATCATTATAGAGAAGCGTCCTTTACGTACCAAACTATAGTGTCAAAAAGAAAACATTTTAATTCATTGGAAGAATGTTTTCTTTCTAGAAATGAATGAATGCCAACGAAAAATTCTCCTTTCATTAGAATTGGAAAGATTGTCAAGCTTGAAAACAATCTTATTTAAAATAGAAACAATTTAATAAATTTACTTTTTTCCAATTTTTAATTTTTGAAGAATATTTTTCAAAACGCACATCACAAAACGACTACAACAATAAACATAAAAAAAGAGATATCAGAATAGAATATAAAATGATGCTTTCCGACAAACCAGACAACAGCGAACAATTCGTCCACCGGTGCACATACACAATAAAAAAATTTTGATTCCCTAATATAATGTAATTGTTGATCGCATTGTTTTTTCGACATTTACTAGCATTAATTTAATTCATTTTTTTAACATGTTGACTCGTTTCTTTTTCTTCTTGATGTTGTTTACCATTCTGTTGATTTGCACGTTTCGATTTAAAAATGTACGAACCAAGAAAAAAGTGACCAAATAGTAGAAAATAGGTCGCGTACATAATTAATGATACTTTCAAATTTTCGTCTGTGACTTGACAGACTTCACCATTTTTCTTATATTGCCATGCTTGTAAATTAATCAAACAACCAACTATCATTTGAGTTAATTGAAGCATCGTGATGATCATTGATACCCAACGTGGTATACAAACTTTGAGCGCACGTAATGCATAGTACTAGAATAAAAAGTTTTTAGAAATAATTTTTTTTCTTAATAAGTATAATAACATACAGAATACATTATACCATGAACAACATAATTCAAACCACAAAACCATCTAAAACAAATCGAATAGAAATATATATATATATATATCATTTTAATTTCATTTAATTATATACCGTCCAGTGGAACTATAATCTTGATAGCTAAACCAGCAATAAATTAAAACTGATGCATGATGATACCAATGGAGAAAAATCAAGGGTTGTTTACGAAGCACGATAAACACTGTGTCAATCAATTCAGGTAATTTCGAAAAACAAAATGCCCAAGTCCTATAAAGAAGCGATGATTAACAAATATTATTGTTTTCTTTTCTTTTCTTTTCTTTTCTTTTCTTTTCTAGACTCATACCAAAAGCCGACAACACCAAATGCATTTGAATTATTACAAATCGAGTATTTGATACCATGTCTATAAATAACATAAATTAATTCCGGTACTACTCTCATTGCTCCAAAAACTGAAAATAATGCCAATAACGTATTCCATGCTGCTAGCCATAAACGTAGTTCAAATCGAGGCTTATTTTTCATAAAAAATTGACCTGCTACAAATGAGAAATATGTTGTTTTATTTTAACGGATATTATTCATAATTTAAATAGCCTACTATAAATTAAAAGTAAATATGCAAGTGCATAGAAAAAACTATTATGCCAACGTTGGATCATAAATGTCCGTAAATCTCGTAATGTTGCCACTTCATCGCTATATCGTTCGAAATCAAATACATAAAATGTAAGTGGAATTTTATTGTTCGATGCTGAAACATCATGAGATTGAGATGTCGATTGTGAGGCAGCTGTTAATGAACTATTAAATTGCTCAAAATAATCCGAGATGTGTGACATGATGGTAACCATTTTCGATGTTATAAAAGCACACACCCACAATATCTACAAAAAAAAATAAATATCTACATATGATAATATATCTACAAAGGAAATGACAAAATAACATAGAAAAAAATATTTGTTAAAACCTTAATGGAGAGTCGCTCCAAATATGATTAAGAGGTTAAAAAAGAAACTTTTTTTTTTCTCTATGAAATAGATTGTTCTTTATTTTTTTTTCTAAGCAAATATCTCAATTTTTATCTTGTCTTTTTCTTTTTTACTACGTTCTTTTACAAATACTTGAGAATAACGTACGTCAACTTAATAAACGCTTTTATCTGAATGAAATTTCTATCTATATGCCGGTTAACAGAGAGTAAAGGTCTGAAATTTTTTCATCTAGAGGACAAAGGAAAAAAAATTCTGCCGAAAGAGGTCGTATCCTATTTATGAATAGAAGAAGCTCATGTTGATGACGGTATACAAGATAATATGAGATACTAAAGTCATGCATTTTATTGTATATACACCGCAATAAAAGCGAATTGCATAAAGGAGATATAAACGAAACATTCTTTTTTTTTAATTTCTAGTTGCGAGTCAATGATATTTTTTTGCCCTTCATAGGTTTGCCTATATATATAACCGCTCCTTTTTTCTTTTGTATATCGTAGCTAAGAAACAAAGCAATCCTGGTTGCTTTCGCTCGTTTACTGCTCACTAGGTAACAAAAATGGAAAGTAAATAAAATTCTATTAATATTTCAGTTAAATAATCATGACGCTATTCGCCGGGGGGGGGGGGGGGGGGGGGGGGGGGGGGGGGGGGGGGGGGGGGGGGGGGGGGGGGGGGGGGGGGGGGGGGGGGGGGGGGGGGGGGGGNCCCGTTGGAACTTTCTATCGGTATATTACCTTATTTCTCATGTACTTGAGATTTCGTACCAAATCAGGATGAAGAAAAAAGAAGATATAAAACTGTATTTCCGATCATTTATTACAATATTTTATAAAGTGATACGACAAGAAAAATAGTAAAACACTAAAACAGAAATTTGTACTCATGTAGCATACTTTTTTGTCCAATTTCGAGCTGTCTAAAGCATGAATAATTGAATAAAAAAATAGTTCAAGTGTAACGTTTTATTATCTTACGGCATTATATCCGTCCCGGTCATGTTTATATTGTCTTGCTATTTCTGGTACAAGTGGATCCTGACAATTATATAATAAAACATGATGTAGTAAAATAAATACAAAGAAAAATATAGATACATCTGGATTTGGATCACAAAGTAATGAGCAAATCGATAATAAAACTTTTGAAATAGTTAATGCTGGTGACCAATTACTGCGGAGAATATCAAGGCAAATTGAACCATTCGTATTGATGTTTGGGTGATAGATTTTCGTTGTGAAACTGAATCAATGAAGAATTAAATTTTACTAGAAAAGCAAGAAAACAATAGACGAACTGAATATGTGGTGGTTTAAATGGATAATCCGATGGAAAAGTAATTGCAAGAAAAAATACACCGGATTGGTATGGTGAATCACCTAGTAGATAAATAATTACAAATCACCAGATGGAATTTCTATGCATACTAGGACCAAGAATAGTTGCTTGCCAATTATACATGTCGCTTGAGTGAATCTAAAAATAGAAGATTTATATAATTACGACTAAAATAAACTTTCTTACTGGTCCAGCACTGACATTAGCTGGTGGTTCACGTTGCAAATCTTGCAATTCTTTCGAAATACGGTTAAGTGCCATAGTATTCTTGTGAATGCAAATCCAAGTGAAATCTAATTTCAAAAGTCCATAGTGAAAATTTTCCAGTGTATCAGATTATCTTGATAATTAATTCCTTTTTTGTCAAGTATCGATGGTGACTAAGCTGAAGGATTTTTTTCTGTTCCTACGCATATAAATTTAATCTGAGAACAGAAGTATTGAGAACTAATTCCAAGTGTAAGAATTACATTTTCATTCTGTGGAACACTCATTAAAATACAGACAACTCTTAAAGTTTTACTACTTATGGCTCTTCATGCTCGGCATAGAGAGTTGACGTAAGGAGAAAGAAAAACGAGGCTTTAAATTTTCTTCCATTATTATTTATATCTAATCGTGATCATGCAGGCTCCATATTAACAAAAGAAAAGAGATTGAAATCATACTATTCATTTATTTCCACACAGTTGCATTTCTCTTTTCTAAATCTATTGTGTATGAATAGTCTACGCACGAGTACCAAACGATATGCATTGCCATCATTTGCTTCTCTTTCGATGTGTTTCTTTTAGCTATGTAGACAGATTTTCAGTGTGCAATTGGATCAACTGTTCTATGATATTAGAATGTGTATCAGATTTCATGTGCTGTGCATAGGTTTGTATTACTAGCAGCTTACTTTTACCTCGTTTCTGATTCAAGTATGATACGATTCTGTTTTTCTCACAAAATTAATAAAGCTACTCGAGACAACAGCAAAAGTAGTACTTCGGCAAGCGACGGGGATACAATGGAAAAAAGGCGATAATGATAAAAAAAATACTTTTTTTAAAGTTCACTAGAGATAGAATGGGAACTTTTCCACTTAGAAGAGGAGCTTTTACAAGCGCGAGGTAATCATAAACAACGTCACATCTTCATCTAGCACAAGCTAGGTTCCTGGTTGATTGCTATTATGTTTTCTTCAATTTCATAATAGAATCTAATAAATAAAGAATAGGCTCATAATTTTAATAAAATAATTCTTTTGCTAAACTTCTAGTCCACAAATTTCAACGTAATAGCTATATTCAGTTTAGGAAGAAAATAAGAAACAATTTTTTTTTCCTCTTCAACTTAATTATAATTTTAACATGAAGATTTATCCACACGAGTAGTTTTATGACTTTTTATTTTAGTATGACTAAATTTCTCAAATCAAACGGTACTACTAATAACTGTGAAACAGTTGGAATGCTTACCTGAAAAGATTCCTTATTTTATTTTTACTCATTTTATTTCAAATTAAAAAATACATTTCATTTAATTAGACGCCTGTTTTTCGTTAAGTTCATCAATTGCAGAAACTATACTTCTTGACGATTTTTCTTTGGTTACTAAGCATAAAAAACACATGATTGTGTTGAACAATCAATAGTGTATTTTAAAAAACCCTAGGTAAGTAGATTTATCTTGTTAACATAAATCAACGCTGAACATAGACTACATTTGTTCAATAAATAATGCTTTTTAAAATATCACAAAAAAAAATGAAAAACTGTTGTGATAAATGTAAATATCTTTTCAAACTAAATACATGAAATACTTTCGTAATCTCATTTTCATTCAAGATCACCCAGCAAGATTCAATGACGTTGTAAATCGTTATAAACAAAAATGTTTATTAAGCAACAACCTTTGAGTGCAAGAACTTTCAATTATTAGAATCATAACGTCATCTTAAAGCAACTGAGTGATCTTAAAGATTTTCTCAAGTTTTCAGAGCAGTGCGTTATTGGAGATCATTATAATGGTAAATAGCTTATGAGAATTTTCAAGGTTCACTCAATCAAAAGGAAAATAGGTAATGATTAATATTTTATGTTCTCCTATAAAGTCATTATGTCTACATACCACGCCAAAATATTTCCATCGTAGTAATTATTTATTTCTCATATTGTCTGTTGTTGAAATCTTATCAATTTTTACCGGCAACGGCTCATCTCCCTATATGATTGAATTTTTGAAAAAGGCTACGAATCAACAGTCTATTTTTTTTTCTTAGGCCTAATTCAATGTTGAATAAGATGCATACTAGTGACTCTAAATCGATTATAACATAGAAGTCAAATATTTGTGTATGACTTGTCGCAGAAATTTTTCGAGAATTCGGCGGCTAAGATTGCATTTGTCATTTTTCTTTCTTGCTGTTCGAAAACAAGCTCGGAACTGCAACAGGCTATACCCGTTCGTGTCCAGACCGATCCATCTCAAGCAACAAATAACGACATGACTTTTTCCTGTGTCCTAATTCATAAAAAATAGAGATCAATTTATGAAGCCGTTGGTTCTTGCAAATCTTAATTAAGCTCTCTCGAAATATTATGAAGGCTTTAAAAAAATAAGATTATCAATGGAATACATCTTTCATCCATTTGTATCAATAATTGGAAAGAGAAAAAAAAACAGACTTATTAAATATGCGTAAAATCTCAATATGAATAGTTGATGTATGTGGCATGTTTTGCACGAGGATATCATGCTATAGTTTTACTAATAAATCACACGTTTTACAGAGCGGAATTGTGACAGCAGCACTGGTTTTCAATGCAAATTACGTAGTCTTTCTTGAATCACGATGTTAAAAGGTCCTAACAGAATAAATTAAAAATAAAACATTATATTACACTCAAAATCGCGTTATTTCTTTGCTACATTGCATATTTCGTAATAACTGACGACAACAACATCAAGTACACTCATCAAAGATCTTACGTAAATGTTGGATTTTATAATGAATTTACTTCAGATAAAATGAACTTCTGAAAAATCTATCGACATAAAAAAAAGAGAACAGATTAAATTTAATAGATGCATTATAGAATCTTCAAGAAACATCCCGTGCAAAGTCCAAATGTAGTTAGTCATGAATAAGACGTCTTGCAAATATTTTTGCTGCTACTACTGTTTTTTTCTTCTTCCTTGTTGTTTCCTCTGTAACCCGATGATTCAAAGCAGTCTGTTTTTTTTCCTTTTTTTCTGTCTTGAATAGTTAGTTAGTAAGAGCAGTACACAGCAAATTTTCGTTGAATTTGTTTAATCATAAAGAAAATGACGAGAAAGTGTAGCAGACAAAAGGCAGTAAACACACAGATAGACAGAGAGCAGAAGAAGAGCTTGGTGCCGAACAGAAAAAAGAATAAAAAAAATTGAAGAACATAGATAATATTCGTCAAACAAAAATAAAAAACCATGACAAAATCAAATCTTTGCACTCAATTTTTTTTTCTTACGTCTATTTGTTGTTATTTTTGCTCATCTTTCGTTAAATACACACAAGCATCGTACATACATATAGATACACTCGAACAAAGTGGCGACAAGAGAAAAAACATGAAAAGATGGTAATAAATGAACCTTACGTCTGTTCATTTTCATTCAACACAAAGAAAAAAAAGAGCTTAAAAAGAAAAGAAATGTGCTGCTGTTGATTGAATGTTCACTTTTACCTACATGGCATATTTTTGAGTCCATTGTCGCGCCGTCTAAATCCAAAAAAAAAAACTGTTTAATTTGACCCAAAAATATTTCATACTGCATTATATTTCTCCTTGTCAGTTTTGTATGTACGTGCGATATCGGGCACTAATGGATCCTACAAAAAAAAGAAAAGATTTGAATTAGAATATAAAATTTCGTAATATTTTTCTTTTATTTCTTACATCAGGATTTGGATCACAAAGTAATGAACAAATTGAGAGTAATACTTTCGAAATAGTTAATGCTGGTGACCATTGTGAGCGTAGTATATCAAGACAAATAGCTCCATTTGAATTTATATTTGGATGAAAAATTTTTGTTGTAAATCTAAGAACAAGTTTCTAAATTTAATAAAGAAAGAACATGTATTTAGCCCGTTATATACGTGATTTTTGGAGGTTTGAATGGATAATCGGCCGGAAAATGAATTGCAAGAAAGAATACACCGCCTTGAAATGGACTATCACCCGGTCCCATTATTGTTGCCTGCCGTAAAACAAGAAGGCAATCATAGAATTAATTATTTAGTAAAAACGAAAAAGAAACACTTATAATGAAACATGTCATCATTGACTGGGCCAGCACTACAATTTGCTGGTGGACTAAAATGAACAAGAAACCATAATTCAAAGATCAATCTTATTGTTATAAATTACTCTTTTTCAAGCTCAAGTAATTCTTTGTTAATACGTTTCAACGCCATGCTACGAGACGAAATCAAAAACCGATACGGCGCGCGATTAGGCCGATAGTTGAATTTATTTTTGAATATATTATAATCTAGAGGACAAAAGAATTTTAATATAAACATGATAAATTTTCAAGCAGTGGGCAGTAAGACCATAATAAAGACGAAATGCGAAGAAGAAAGGATTGTCATAAGTATTTTGGTAGAGGCAAACGCTAATTCGCCCGTGACACGATGTAATGTTAAAAGAAAAAGGAGAAAAAAAAACGACGGCATAGACGACGATACGGGGGCAGTGGGGTGATAAAGAAAAAGAAAAAAATCATTGAATCACTCTAATGGGGCGTTTCACATCAAATGATTGGATATTGAACTGAAAAGAAAGCTATGTATCAAAACCAATGAAATAAAATAACTAATTTTAATTAATTTTTAAAAATTTTCAAGCATTAAAATATTATTTGAGTAGAGGAAAACACAAGTTGAATAGAAAATAAACTATTCAGATTAGCTCATTTTCATAATTGACTTTTAATTTGAGCCTCAACTCACTGAGACATGATCAGAAAATGAATGAAGACTCGAATCAGCTAGTCACTTTTCTTCCTATTCCGTCTTCTGTTTCTCTTTTGTCATTGTGAATTCATTTCACAAACAAATATCAGGCGCGTAGTAAACACACGTGATTCCCATTGCAGGTAGCGACAATAATAAAATGAAAACGAATTGCTTGAAAATTTTGTATACTATGTAGCAAAAAGATATTTTTTTGCAATGAAAAACATGATTCTGAGAAATTAATACATTCCGTAATGGAGGAATATAGGAAAGCAGAATGAACTGTGCCAATGACGTCATCGACAACAGGCAATAGCTCAGCTGTTATTTGTTGTTTCGCTGTTCTTGATCTTTGATCGAACAGTAAAATATACAAAAACTCGAACACGGATGTTTATTTAAATAGTACTTCTTCAGAGAGTTCATTTTAGATGGAACGAATTGTTTCGGCACTTACTCGACCATCGGTCGGATCAATTCGATGTATGCCTCAGTTCAAACTAGCTACTCGTGGTGGGCATCGAGCTCATCCAGAATCATTTCTTAATGCATCTTCATCAAATTATATTGATGAAATGTATGAGCAATGGTCGAAAGATCCTCAATCAGTACATAAAGTATGTATTGAAATAATTTAATCAAAATAAGAATAGTAGTCAATTTTATTTCCTTATGTTGTATTCTAGTCGTGGGATCTTTATTTTCGTCATCAACATTATCAACGACCTCCAACATTAGGTGTAACTCCGCCACCACCAGCTCTGTTACAATATTATCAAATGACAGGTTTCACTCAACAACAACCAGTGTCTATGGTACCTCAACATCAATCCCATTTACAACCAATGAGTGGATATGGCACTGGTGTTCAAGAGCTGCCACTTGACAGAAAAGCTATACAAGATCATATGGCCGTACAAGCACTTGTACGATCTTATCAGGTCAGTATATCAATTGTTTCTTCTTTTCTTGTTTAATTCTATAATTACATATTCCAACAAAGCAAAAATAAATAATAATTATCTCATGAATATCCTGTTACAGATGCGTGGTCACAAAATAGCACAACTTGATCCACTTGGTCTTTCATCGGTTGATCTTGATTCCGAGAGACCCAATGATTTAACATATACATTTTATAATTTTAGTAAGAATTCAAAAAGTGAACAATCAAATATCATTAGTTGAGATCAATTCTTTGAATATCTATAAAAATGGGAAAAAAACAAGAGAAAAAAATTATTTTAATTTCAGCTTTACGGACACCACGAAGCTAAACTGGATCCACTGGGTATACTTGACGCTGATCTATCCGGCGAACAACCTGAAGGGTTAAAACTATCTTCACATAATTTGAGTAAGAATTATGAGTTTGAATAAAAATCCCAGAAAAATAACGCTTCCAGCACGCTTGTTTTGTGTTTTGATCATAGCCTAGAATTTGATCTCAACTACAGATATGTTTTCTGTGTGAATGAATATTTCTTTTAAAACTAAGAATACATTGTTTCTATTCTTTGAAACTAAGGTGAAGCTGATCTTGATCGAAAATTTGCTCTTCCGCCTATAACATTCATAGGTGGTCAAGAAAAAGAACTTACGTTACGTGAAATTATACGACGATTAGAAGTATGTGTGAAATAATCTATGTCATTTTTTCTTTTATTTTCATTAAGTATCATTAATTTTTCTATAGGATGTTTACTGTCAAACGATTGGTCTTGAATATATGTATATAAATAGCTATGAAAAATGCAATTGGATTCGACAAAGATTTGAAGATCAAGCACAAAGAAAACTCGGTGTTAAAGATATTGAACGTGCTGTAAAACGACTCATTCGAGCATCAAAGTATGTTGAAAAGAACAGAAATTATTTACTTTCTAACAAAGAATCTCTTTTTCAAATTAGATTTGAAGATTATTTAAAAAGAAAATGGAGTTCAGAAAAACGTTTTGGTCTGGAAGGATGTGAAGCTTTAATACCAGCAATGAAGATGGTTATTGATACAGCTGCTAATCAAGGTGTTGATACTGTCATTATGGGCATGCCACATCGGTATGATAGAAATCTTTTATTTGGATTACACATAATTTTATTGTTTCGACTAATTTAGTGGTCGTCTTAATGTACTTGCAAATGTAACACGTAAACCATTAGAAGAATTATTTTGTCAATTTGATCCAAAATTAGAACCATCCGATGTTTCGGTCAGTATAAACGATATGAGAACTTTTTTTTCAAAAAGAAAAACAAAACATTTTGATATTGTTGAAATAAGAAAATGCAATATAAATCATATATTAACGTAAGTTCTTCCTTATTCAATTTCATTTTCCCTTCGATGTTGCGCGTCATTTTACACTCGTCAATAATAATGACGAAATCATTTTTTGGACACCTAATCCCAGTTAAACCATCGTCATGTTTCGTCGACAATATTCTTATATCTATCTACTCATTGATATTTATTGATATTATTGTACACTAAATTATTTAGGGAAGTGGTGACGTTAAATATCATTTGGGTACATGCATTGAACGTTTAAATCGCGCATCAAACACCAATGTAAAATTTGCTCTTGTTGCCAATCCATCACATTTAGAAGGTAAAAAGCGAACAGAAGAATATTTTCTAAAAGGTAAAACTTCCGTGTTTCTTTTTATCGTTTTTTAATAGCTGTTGATCCTGTTGTGCAAGGCAAAACTCGAGCAGAACAATTTTATCGTGGTGATAAATTTGGCGATAAAGCCATGAGTATCTTGTTGCATGGTGATGCAGCATTTGCTGGACAAGGTGTTGTCTATGAAACATTTCACTTGAGTGATTTACCAGCTTATACAACACATGGTACTATTCATATAATTTGTAATAATCAAGTAAGATTTTTCTTTTTTTAAATATTAGATGAATTCTTGGAAATTTTAGATTGGTTTTACTACCGATCCACGTATGGCTCGTTCAAGTCCTTATTGTACTGATGTAGCACGAGTCGTTAATGCTCCTATATTTCACGTGAATGCTGATGATGTTGACTCAGTTTTACATGTTGCTAAAGTAGCTGCAGAATGGCGATGTACATTTAAAAAAGATGTCGTAATTGATCTGGTATGTTATCTTTAAATGATCGTTTAGAGAATGAAAATTATATTTTTAGGTTTGCTACCGTCGACACGGTCATAACGAAACTGATGAACCCATGTATACCCAACCATTCATGTTCGTATAAAACAAGTTTCAATTGTGTTTTTGTTTTTTCGAAATTTTCCTTTAACTTTGTTTAGGTATAAAAAGATTCATAAACAACCTCCAGTTTTGAAAAAATGGGTTGATAAATTGATCAGCGAAGGAACTATTAAACGTGAATGGTATGAAGTATGTATCAATATATTGAAATAATTATTTATCAATATATATAATGAAATATTCTAGGCTGAAGAAGCGAAGTATGACAAGATTCTCAATGATGCTTTCACTAATTCGAAGAGTCCAGCCTATGCTAAAGATAAAAATTGGCTTGACTCGCCATGGAAAAATTTCTTCACTGGAAAAGGTCCTTTTCCATATCCACAAACTGGAGTAGCCGAAGAAACATTACAAAACATTGCTGTTAAAACTCATCAATTACCCGACGGTTTCGTTCTTCATCGCGGTCTGACACGTATTTTTGAAGGTCGTAATAAGTTGATACAAGCGCGCGAAGTCGACTGGGCATTAGCCGAATCTATGGCCATAGGTAGTGTTTTATTAGATGGTCACCATGTTCGCCTTAGTGGACAAGATGTTGAACGTGGAACATTTTCTCATCGTCATCATGTTTTACATGATCAAGAAAAAGATCTTGTTTTTCATGTACCTATGAATTATCTTAGTCCAACACAAGGTCATTATACAATATGTAACAGTTCATTATCAGAATTTGCTGCCTTGGGTTTTGAACTTGGATATTCAACAACAAATCCAAATTCACTTGTAATTTGGGAAGCACAGTTTGGTAGGAAACAAAATTTTAGAAAAGTTTTAGATTTATTTATTATAAATTTAGGTGATTTCGCCAACAATGCTCAATGCATCATAGATCAATTTGTTTGTAGTGGACAAGCTAAATGGGTTCGTCAAAGTGGTATTGTTCTTCTTTTACCTCATGGATATGAAGGACAAGGACCAGAGCATTCATCAGCACGATTAGAACGATTTTTACAGGTAAATTATTGCAAGAAAATTTACAATCTGAAACACGAAAGCAATCTATTATGAATTAACGAAATATGTATTATTAGTGCAGATCTATGCAGAAGATAATTCAACGTTAGCTTTTCCAATAAATTGAGTACATAAATGTTCGAAATGCGAAACTATTGACACACAACTACAGATTATATATCAAAAATGTCTGTGACAGTGTTTGAATAGCATCTGTCATAACTTGTTAAGAGAATGCAAATTTCCAGTCTACATACCTTAACACTTCGTTAGATCGTATTTCACTAGAATATATTTTCTATAGTTAACCTAATTATAAAGGAGAAATATTCCTAATAGGCTTTTCTCAAATATCATCATTGTTAAATAAGACATAAGGTAGATGAGTTTTTAAAAAAAAAATTTGCGCTATTTTTAGCTATGCGATGAAGATGAAGATCGTGTAACTGAAATAAAAGAAAGAAAACATATTCAACATACCGATCTGGCTATGTATCAATTAGATGATACCAACTGGATAGTAGCAAATATAACAACACCAGCTAATTTCTTTCATATTCTTCGACGTCAATTAGCTTTACCATTTCGTAAACCATTGATTGTTATGTCACCAAAGTCAATATTTCGATTACCTGCATGTCGTTCAACATTCGATGAAATGCTACCTGGTAATATATAAATGAAGATTTTTTGTTTACATAAGAATTTATAAATTTAACATTTAGGTACAAGTTTTAAACGTATCTATCCAGAAGAAGGTGTTGCATCAGAAAATCCAGCTGATGTTAAAAAGATTATATTCTGTTCTGGAAAAACTTATTACGACTTAGTTGATGCACGTAAAAACAATCAACTTGAGTCTCAAGTAGCTATTGTACGTATTGAACAAATATGTCCTTTTCCATTCGATTTAATTCGTGAAGAACTTGAAAAATATAAAAATGCAAAATTATGTTTTGCACAAGAAGAACACAAAAACATGGGATCAGTATGTTCATTGATCTGAGTCAAACGTCATAAAACAATAAAAAATTCTTTTTCTAGTATTCATTCTGTAAACCACGTCTTGCTTGCCTTCTCCGGTCTATGAACGACGAACGAGCTGCTGAAGTCAAGTAATTAATTTTTCTTTTAATTTTTTCTTTTCTCTAAACGTTTCTCTATTCTTACAGTAATTGGTAAGTTTATAATCGTATTAAATATTGTACTATTTAGTAATTTAGAACATGTGTTCGCCAATAAGTCTTTTTTCGCATGTTCTTTTCGTGTTCTTCTTTCGAGATTAAGTGTTGTTTTTCTGTCTAGAAAGAAGATTTGCTAATCAAACTCGATTAAAATTCCTTGGCTTTATTAACATAACTAAATGATCTTGGTTTTTCTTTTATTTCAGTTATGCGGGAAGAGATTCAGCAGCGTCAACAGCAGCTGGTATCAAATCAAGTCATTATATGGAACAGAAGACATATATGAAAGAAGCCATGGCTTTTTAAATCACTATCTAACATTATTCCTAGCATATCCTATTAAATTGAATTTGTTTAGTTTTTTTTTCTTTTTTTGTTCACATATCCTTTACTCTTGCGAGGGAAACCAAGAGAAAATAGATTCTACACAATCGAGAAATGTCCCGCTGATGCTTAGAATTATATAAATATGATATTTACATATATAACTTTTATTATTTTCTGTGGTCAAATAAAAAGAAAAAGAAATACAAGTAAGCTGATCATGCTGCCCCATATCGTTCCCATTCATAAATTTAAAAGCTAATCTATCTACAAATAAATCCTGTTGGAAAATACATCTTGTAAAACAAAAATATCGCTCTCTCAGGCAAGATCAAACCAAGCGTAGCCGCAAGAAATACAGAGAGAATAAATATCTGAACAGAAAACTAGACATTGAAATGGCGAACAATTGAACTTTAGCATTTACAAAAGAAAAAGAGAAGAAAAAAAAGTTTCGTATTCGAATTTCGTCTATATTATTTGCTTATTTTAAGTCAGGTGGTTGAAATGGCGATCGAATTTTTATTGTATAACCATTTTCAATAATTTGTGGTGTTGTCGGTTCTGAAAATTCACCTGTAAAACCAAATATTCCAGATGTATCAACAAGAATTTCACGTGGTTTTGATGTTGGTCGAACAATGACACGACTTTTTTCACGTTGGCGTTCAGCAGGACTTGTGTAATAATTTAAAGAATTGCACGCTTTTGATAGGGTACCTGAAGAAAAGTTGCAGATGGAATTAACTAAATGATTTGAATAAAATAGAATTGAGGGAAAAAAATAGCAGAAAGTAATTTTCGAGGTAATATAGGTAATTTTTCGATAGGTCTTCATTATAATTGGACACGTATCAAAAACACAAGGTAAAATTAATTTTTTTTAAATTGCCTTATTAATTATGAATTATATTAAGAGAAGTAATTGTCTCAAAAAAGTATTAAAAGGTACCTGCTTCTGTGAACTCATCGGAACATTAATTTGTGATCGAAAATAAACTAAACAATCATCCAGATTGATTAAAGTCGAGTTCATCTAACCGAATAATCTTTCTAAAATTCTTCCTTTGACATACTCTAGCACTATTCTCATACTAACTACTTCGATTTTCTATCAAGGAAACCAATGTGTTTTGTGTAGCGTCGTTTACTCGGCAAGGACGTTTCTCTTCATTTAAGCGAATAACGACTCGAATGTTTAAAGTGCATATCTAATTTTGATCCTATTAATATTTAACATTCTTTTTTTTTTAGAATTATAACTTAATATATTTTGTTGATACGAGTAAATTCCAAGAGAATTTATAGACATTATAACGAAGGTGTATAGATCCGAAATGGTTTCTCGATTAGTTGTCTCTCTCGTTTTAGAAATATGACTGAGAAAAATAAGAATACATACATTATATTCTTTCTCGATATCAATATTCAATAATCTGTCAATTTTTATATCATTATTTTTTTCATTAGCCGCTAAGCAAACTCAACATAAAATCAGCACTATTGACCCAATTCACAATAAAGATTTGACAGGGAGGGGAATGAAAAAAGTCGAGTCATTCATATTCCACATAAAGAAATATTTACAAAGAACAGAAAAAGTCCTTCAACAAGTTTGATTAATGACATTAATTTTTGGCTTATCAAGGTTCAAATTTTCAAGAACAAGAACTCATTAAAGATATAATGATGATGAAACAAACGAAATCAATTTGTTTAATAAAAGCAAAAGGAATGGCAATGAAGCAGTAGATGACGGCATGCAAACGATAATCAACACGTAAAGAGAGAAAAAAGATAATGAATATATGTGAATATATATATATGAAACCGAAGCATTACCATTGCGAGCATGCATCCGTTGCACGAAATCTTTGTGGTGTCCTTTTTTACTAGCACGATGATACTGTTTTTCGACAAAGCCATCGTCTATGACGAAGATGCACAAAAGCATAGTATAAGCAAATTTATAAAGCAAGATTAAAGTGAAAGAAAGTAAAGAAAGAGAAAACATCAATAAGATGCTAAATAAGAAATTATTATGAATATAAATTATTCAAGGAATGGATGCAATAAATGCTGATAGCTACCATCATAGAAGCGTGAAAGCGGCCGTTTCTTTGATTTTCTATTTTTACTACCTGCTCCGTCTTAAAATTGAAAGTAGAAAAAAAAATGAAATAGATATTAATTGAATGCTTTGTTTTGTTCTCACCTGAACTTGATGCTGAATCACAGCGTACTTTTTCTGTTTTTTCGAATCGTTCGATTACTTGCGTTTCTACATCAAAACAACGATAATACAAATAAATAATTAGAAATTTTCGTTTACCTGTAACACACAAGGGTTTTTTTGGTAAACCGACTGTTGTTGTACCAGCATCTCTCATTTCTGGACGAACTAATAAAAATAACAATTTATTTTAAATAAAAATATTTTTTTAATATATATTCACCTAATTTTGGTGTTGGTGGACGTGGGATATAAAGATCGTGAGTTGATGTTGTTGCATCATGACGAATAGTTCTTGGTGGAGGCGGTGGTGGAGCTGGTTGTTCACGTTCAACTAATCATAAATGCATCAATGTAATGAATACTACTGGAAAGAATAATTTTCTTACTTGGAACAATTCGTTCTGGGGCTTTATTGTAATTGTAATTATATTCAAAATGTTCTTCATGACGCTCATCAACATATTTTGACCAACGATTTTGTCGTTGTTGATGTTGAATATCTCAAAAAAGGAAGTTTTTTTAAATAATTTACTTTGTAAATATTTTATTATCATGATTGATATGACAAGTGATGATAAAATAGAAAACAAGAATGGAAAAATTAAAAAAATATTTACCTGTCGATTCTTTATGTAAGTCAAAACAAGATGAAGGACGTGGTCGTATTTTAACTTGTCGGATAGTTGGTGATGGTGTACGAACAAATGAAACCATACAAGGTGGAGGTGGTGGTGGTCGGCGTTTTGCTTCTTCTATAGTTACTGTTTCTAGTTTTATAATAACAAAAAAATCATTTTTACATTTTACATTAATTAACAATACATTTTCCTTTTATCGTTACCTATTTTTTCGACAAGTATTTCTCTTGAAGCACAACGATTTAAAGCACGACGTGGTGGTGGTGGAGGAGAAAAACAATACGAATTAATATTGGCATTTGGATAGTGTACACCTTTTATGGTTTTTAAACAAAATGAAAACATACATTTAATAGAATGTTTTTTATATTAACATACTATAACACTCTCGTTTATATCGGCGACCTGATGAACGACTTCTATGATGTTGTTGTTGTTGTTGTTGTTGCTGTTGCTGTTGCTGTTGATGTTGATGATGATGATGCTGAAGGTGATTAAGGGATGCAAAATCACTTTCTATACAAGGAATATCATCGAAGAATGATAATCGCTGAGGTTCAAATGGGTCACATGGCTCTGTTAAAACCACTGACAATGGTCGACCGTTATGATAGTGCGAATAACACATATTATTACATTCTTCATCCCATAGATAGCTACCCATTCGACAACTTTTTTGTTGAAACCAATCTAGAGACAAGAAGAAAAAAATCATAATTGCTATTGGTGTAATCAGTATAAAAATTTCGGATGAACTCATGATGAGTTGAATACATGATAGCAGAAGCAAGAATTTACTTGAACATAGCTTTCTAAATTACTCACGGAAATTACAATCCATCTCCCACTGGTACCAGTATCAATTATGGCCTATTATAGTTTTTTAACTAATAATATTTCACAACTGAATAATGACTATATATGATGTTTAGGATAAATTTTACGTAATCTACATGGAAGCAGATAGAAAACAAACAGTGCTTGCAGTTCTTAAAAAAATTGAGAGATAAGAAACAAAAAAAGAAAAAAAAATCAACATTTTTTTCACGATAGTAATATGTTGTTGAAAGGAAAAGCATTCACACACACACACACTCACTCACCCACTCTCTCTCTCACTCTCGCTACCTATGTCTATGTGTTTCTCTTTGAGGTGACATTGAATAAAAAATTGTCGGTGGGAACGCAAATATGTGTAACATATACAATAAGATGTGTTTTTTTTGTGACAGGAAGCACGAGTGCTAACTATGGGAAACACATATTACTCTCCCCGATAATGTTGTCGTGTATGTAAAGTTGATCCGAAGCAAATGTTCTTCTTATTTCTGCGGTTTGCGTATGTTTGTGCTTCATGTATACGGACGTTTTCTTTTTTTTCTTTATTCTTTTTTCTCTCCCTTCTCCTGTCAAAATTTCGTGCTCTTTCCTATAGGAAAATAATCTTTCATATGAATGGCTATTACATGCATTTCTCTTACGAATATATTAATCTAACATTCGATCAATTTTCTCAAGTATGTTTTGAAATTGTGTTAACACGTTGAATCAAGTATAATACGCCACTTATAGTTTTTTTTGCGATGAGCAGACAACAACGTCTGATACAAATTCTTATAGGTATAAATTGATAATCTTTTGAAATGCAATCAAGAGTCTATATGTATATAAGAGCTTAGGATTGTGGTTGCACAGTAAAAACTGAAGGTCTTCATATACAGAAGGTGAGAACCTCGCTATTTGCAAATCAGATCTTTGATTGCCATACAAACGAGAAAAAAATAGACTTTGCCCGATTTATTTTATCATTTAAATTTATAGCTGCTGTTATTGTTTACTTCAAATAGCAGTCGAGCTAGACGCCAAAAACCCTAACCTTATCATTCGTGTATATTTTCTCTTTCATTTTTTATTTCTCTTCCCACGCTAATACTCCGCACATTGATTCTTTTCACTTTGATTCGATTCTTTTTCTTTACAAAGAGATAAGCGTTTATTATTCTCTCGTTTGCTCTTTCTTTTTCTCTCTCTTTACTGACAAATATGTACATGGTACTCATCAAATTCACCTTCAAAAAAGTATCTACAATAATATCAAAACATGCATGATAATCACTATTGTAATTCAGGTGTGTGTATTTAGTGACAATAAGGAAAAGATAATGCCAAACAACCCACGTACCTGGTCTGTATGACGACGACGGCTTTTGATGTCGAGACATTTCTTCTTGAAAATTAACAAACGAAACGAGAAGAGAGGACCTTGTTATGTCTCTTTTCTTCTTTTTCTATTTACTTGCAGATTGAGAATGAAGAGAAGAAAAAAGAAAGCGAAAGTTATGATCGCTTTCGGTAGAGAGATCAGTGTTCGCTGATTGTGGGTGTATGAATATTAAATGTATGTTTAAGTTGCTTCAATATCGATTTTGATAAATATCTTTGTTCTTCTTGCTTGCTTTTTTTAGTGTCCGATCATTTTTGTTTAAATGAACGTATGCATTCGTTTATGCTTAGAATTCGTTATGATTGATTTTACATATAAATGAATAAGCACTTTTCAAAGTCTTCTTCGATCTTTTTTCCTGATTGGATAAACAATTAACGGCAGCCATACTTTCAATTTTCATCACTATTACATTCATATGTCTTTCAATTTGATCAAAAATAAAACAAACTAGCTATGAGCAACTTAGTAATATATTCAAGTTGTTACTTGATTATGACATAAAATATTTCAAGGTTGTATGTGCATTTATGTTATGTCCGTAGATATTTGTAAGAGTTTTTATAGAGCTATTTCAATGTTGTCATGGATTGAATAACACCTGAGAAAATAAAAAACAGCATAGAACAAATTTATTTCTCATAAATAAAATAGACACAATATCATGCCCATGGGATGATGAATGCGTTATACGATGAACAAATATTTTATCAGTTGACATTGATTTAAGACATTTTTTAAAAGGTAAAAGAAAAAGTTTTGATCTTATTTTCTATGATAAGAAAATCAAGAAGAAACTGATTCTCTGACAAAACATAATTAATAGAAATATTTTAACAAACATAATCAAAATACTTCATTTTTTTTTGCTTTTATTCATGTGGTAACTAATAGATCAATTCTCAAGCAAGCAGAAATTTTGCGTCTAGAGGAAATCATTCTATTTCGGGTTACGTCTTTATAGTGACAAAAAAAAACTACGTCTCGCTTGAATTCTAAATGAAGTCATTAAAATATTAACAAAGTAGATCAAGCATGCATTTTACTTACGGGTAGAAAAAAAATGACTATGAATTGAATCTTCTAAAAAAGAAAATATTGTCTAAGGTAGAAATTAGGATTTATCGAAAAATGAAATTATCAGTACGCAAAAGTCAACATTCTCATGTTTCAATATATAAATTTCCATTCAAAATCTTTACCTTTTGCTCTACTCTCTCTAATAAATAAATAAACACATTAGTTAGGTAAGAATTTTGAAGCATTTCATTTCTTCCCACTTAAAAAATTTTCCGAGTGAACAATATTTTTAGGAGAAAAACTAACGACCGATGAAGTAGAAATTTCTTAGAATAACGAATGCTTCATTGTTGTTATTTTTCTTCCTCTTCTTTTTCTTTCAATAAAATTTCCTTCACGAGTGTGATCAAAGCTGAGCATAATACATCTTGAATTTCCACTTATATACTGAACAGCATAAAATGTAAAGTATATTTACGCGTTTGCAATTAATTTCTTCCGTCCATGATAAAAACGCATGTTAGTAAGAAATTCAAGATCCAGAAAATTGATTAAATTTTTTTCTTCAAACCACACATCATAACATTCCAATTTATTTTAATTCATCTCTATTCTTTTGTATGTGGTCAAATAGAAGTGTTGTATAACAAAAGGAAAAAAATAGAAATACATTTCTGTTTGAATGTTTAAGTACAACAAATAAAAGATAAGCGAAAAAGAAAAAAAAGAAGAAAAAAAAATTAAATGAAGTTATGCGATCAAGGAAAAGAGAAAAAATATCAATTCGTCTACCACAAAGGAGAAGAAAGAAAAAGGTTGCTATTGCGCGGTAGGATGAAACCGATTTGTACAACAGATCAATCGGTAGACGAGTCAACGAGAACGAACAAGATAATAATTTGAAGATCATTTATAAGAACAAAGAAAGAAAAATTTAATTAATAACGTGTCACTAATAATGAGGATTGAGATCACTGCCAGCCATTTCTAAACCTTCACCTAATTTATAAACATATACTTTATAATCTTTCGATGCCATTGCTAATTCATCATTATATCCAACAGCAACATCGAAACATTGAGAATGTTTCATAAGCTAAAAAAAAGCAAAAGAAAATTATGATATTAAAAATTAAGAATTGATTTTTGTCGTTGCAAAAAATTCTTACTGAATAATGCGAATATTTTCTATTTCCATCATAATCATATGTTGTTATATTAAAATTTTCATGATTATCAACAACAATAAGTTCACGCCGTGGTTGATTCTAAAAATAAAATATAAAGAATTTATTAGTGAGAAAAAGAAGTAAATTAATGACGAAAAAAACTTACAATTCGGCATGCTATTGGATATGTGATTCCAGCTCCGATATTTTTCAAATGTTTACCATTATAATCAAATACTCGAACAAAATGTGATTCATTATCGCTAACATAGAGTTCGTGTCGATCATTGACACAGACACTTGTCGGAAAACTCAAATGATCGCGTAAATCACATTGACCCCATAAACGACCTGATGTTGGATCATATATATGCACTAAAATTAAATAGAAATTATTTCTAGTTATAGAAAAATTCATATTTCTTACCTTTCATTATTTTCGATTCAATAACAATAATTCGACCCTGTTGATCGATACAAATAGCTCTTGGACTTTCAAGATCATTACCGAATCGTCGAATAAATTGGCCATTTCGATCAAATATTTGTATCATTGGTCGTGGTGAACGTTGTACCATAACAAGCTAAATTGATATTTATTAATCGAGATTTGCTTTTCTACTATTTCAACAACTCTTGATCTTACTAAATCATGTCCAGGCAAAACAGCAATACGATATGGATAAAGTAATGCACCAGGTCTTGTTCCAGCTTGACCAAATTTCAGCACACATTCTCGTCGAACAGGATCAAAAAGTTTAATTTGACTCGAATTAGTATCAACCACAGAAATGGTACCATCCGAAAGGAAAGCAATACCATTCGGTTCAAGAAATTCATGAATACCACGGCCATAGCCACCGAATTTATATTCATCTAATTAAAAACAAAATTCATATAGTAATCGTTTTCTCAATGGTTGTTTCTATTTTATACATGAAGTAGAATATCTTAATGATGTTTGATTATGAGATCGAGATACGCGACGTTGTGATTGATCATTAGTCGATCGACTAATTATTGGTTGAGAATTTGTTATTAAGCCTCTCTCATTTTCCATATGAAATTCAGCTGCCGATGGATCCAGTATTGAAGAATGTTTCAATCGATGAGTAAATGGCGATGGTTCATATGAATGATAACCACTTGTACTAGCAAATAAATCATTTGTCGATGACCCAGTTAATGCTTCTAAAAAACAAACAATTGGCTCTTATTTTTACTTCACAAGGAAATTTTTATCTTTTTTTCTTTTACCAAAAGTAATTCCAGCTTGTTCAATAATTGAAAGAATTTCATCATGATTTCCATCAATACTTGTACAAGCATTTCCTGTTAGTGCATCAAGTGACGATGATTCATTTAAACTTGTATTCGCACTACTATGACGAAGTAAATAATTATTATTTATCGACGATGGATTAAGCATATGAGATCGATTCGGTTCAAATAATTCTCGACATTCTGTCCATGCATCATTTTCATTTTCATCATTATCAATTCTTATCACTGGTGCACCTAAAGAAAACGAAGAAATTCTTTTTATTTTTTTATTTTTAAATAAATAAAAAGATTTTTGCTTACCACTAAGTAATTTCCATCGACAATCATCATCGACAATATCATTGAGTTGAAACTTTTTATTAGTTACATCCGAAAAATGTTTACGGATAGGTGATGAACAAGGATTCATAGTAGATTTGATTTCACTCATTATATTTACTGGTATCGAACACTCACTCATACAATACAAACGCTCACGCCGACAACTTGTGTAATATGTACAATAAATAAATAAAAGACACAAAAGAGGAAAAATTAAAAGAAATGACGATCCGACTGATCGTAACGAAGAACAATGATTATATGAAAATAGTCGAAAATTTACATTTGAAATTTTCGATTGTTTTTTTGTTTCCCTAAAAAGTAAAGAACGATCTAGGGTATTGAATCATTTAGGAATGTATGTACATTATGGACGATAGGAAAGATGCTATGATTTAATATGATTCGTCATGTCTAGAATATACGTATGAACAGGGCATTGTATAAAAAGGTGATTGTCTGATCGAACGCAGACAGAGAGAACGGGAGAAAATCCAACCACGTGATATGACCAACTGTTTATAAATTCCATGAACTGGTTTTGAGAAAGTTTTTCTTCGACTTTCATTTGGTTTAAATCATAGAATCATGTAGCTATCTATCGTAAATTTCTGTTAGTTGAAAATATAATAGGAAAATCGCTACGCGACTTTTATAATAGTTTTATTTGTTGTAAGTTGAATATAGGCTCCGAATAATTTTACTGTTTACCCTATCATGAAGTAGATTATTTTCTATTCAGACAAACTTTTTCTAATATCCAGTGAAATTTTATCACGTGTCTACCATCAATGGTACGCCAAACGGTCGTTTTGGCAATGTGTATTTTTCTTATGAAGAATTTTATTTACTTATGAAAATTTATTTCTCTATAATTTGATGTCAAATAATTGAACCGAAATGAAACTCAACTCTTTTCATTCATCACATCTTACTAAGATTATTACATACAGTAATATATGTAAAGATTAAAATGAATATACTATTTTAACAATCGAAATACAACAATAGATCTCAATGAGTGCAAGAAAACAAAATTCTACCTCGATGAAGTTCATAGTAAGTTGAGACTATTTGCTGAATCTTCCGAACGAATAAATCTCAAATGTAATTCTACAATAAATATTCCTATTTGCAATATTTCAAAATTGTATCATGACGATAGGTATCTATTTATTTTCACGAATGTAATTATAACAGATATAATATATTACCTTGTTTGTAAAGTAGGTTAGTGCAAAATTAAAATTCTGAATTTGATACAATTCTCCATGAATGTATCCATTTTATATTAGAATTTGCTCTTATCATCGTCGTAGCTGTCATGACAAATATCCATTAGTAATCTAATTAAAGATCAATACAACTAAACTTATGTCGCAGTCGTTTTTCTCATTCCAACAGATGTTCAAAATAAGTAAAAAAGTTTAGATATAAAAAGCTCGTTACTAAACAAAACAACAATAGGTCAAATAAATATTAGTTTAACGTCATTAACAGATTCAAATAGTTCGTCGATATCCTATTGAATTTTGCCATCGGATTATTTTCTAAATAAATTTTTTCTTCTGTCTATCACAAAATGAATCCATTTAAATATATTTAGAATCATGTGAAAAGGTTACTATTTAAAAAATAAATTAAAATTTATATTAAGGTCATTTTATGTGTAAAACAAGACTGAAACTTATCATTCATATTTAATCAATTATATAAGAATTTAATGTTTCGTTTTCTCTCTCTCTCTCTCGCTCTATAGCGACGTACATAGGACGAGAATTTTACTAATTCGAAGAAGAATGAAAGAAGAAAAATATTTGAGCATACATACTGTTTTTTTTCTTCTTCTTCTTCATCATCATCTTTCATTCTTATTCATGGAACTCTATTTAAAAGAATTGATTGATGTACATAAAAAGAACAATAATGTCTACATTTACGTTGATTTTCGTGGTGAAACACTTTTATTCAACGCATGTGATATTAAAAAATATAGTGAAATAGAACAACGTCAAATAATTGAACGTTTCTTTTTTAAATACATCGATTTAATATCCGATCCAATATTGTTTGAAATAATTCTTGATCATCTCTATGCTGGAGATTATATTTTTCTTTCTGCAAATACGAAATCTTATCTATTTGAAACACTTGAACTTTGTCCACCAAAACAGTATCTTTCATGGATATATAAAATTCTTGACAATGAAGGAGAAATGTCGAAAATTAATATTCAAGCATTTACAACTTATGTTGATATGAAACGAAAACGTGGTTTAACAAATGGAGAAATACGTTATACAATGGTATGTGAATCATCAACAACATTGTTGGAATTGATTTTAAGTAAAGTTTATCGCGATCGTTTAACATCAAAACAAACATGGTTAGCAATATTTCGGCTAAAACAAGCTTTATCAATGACAAGTTTACAAAAAGATATGTTTAACGAATGGCTTGGTGTTGTTTAGTTTTTGAAAATACCAGAATTATTATCTTAAAAATGATTCATATAAAGTCCAAGCTGTTGCAGCTACTAGTGTACGACGAACTGCTCGAATAAGAAAGCCACTCGCAAAGCCAATTAAACCATAAGTCTATTTCAAATAAAAGCTTGTTTGCAAATAAGAAAGAATTCAGTGACATTTACTTGAAAAATATATTTAATTGTCATATGCACATTTCGATAATCTGTTGGAGCTACTTGTCGATATGTTTTAATAACATCAGCTGGTTGAGTTATAAATGAAGCAATTAAACCAGCTGTAACACTTATCGAAGCTTGAGATGTTAGCCAATTTGTATTTGATGGACTATCTGAATTCGTTTTCGACTGAAAATCATTCGAAAATTAAAAAGTCAAGTTTCTTACCCATATCATTTGAAAATATATCTTTTAATTTACGATATGACATATAATAAATACCGGAAAAGGGAAGATCACGAGCTAAAGTCGGTAGAAGACCAGTGTAAAAACCTAAAAGAGAATCGATTATAGATAAATATTCAAGTATGACTTCGTGAAATAAAGTTTAAAATGAACTCCACAGACTTCTGCTATCAGAAATATGGTTCCTCTTTTTCGCAATATTGATACACAATAATATTCAAATAAAACCAACCTTGTAAACCATGTACTGAGTATACATGTCGAATTATAGAAATCATATTCATTGTTGTAAACCGGGAGCTCTAAACATTGATATGTCCTTTTGGTATTTCATTGAAATAAGATATTGAACCCTACTTCAAGTCTAACTTTGATTAATGTAAATGGAAAAACAAGCAAATCAGCTGCACCTCGAGCGACAGCACCGCAAATTCCATTGACAAAAAGAGTTTGTTGAGCTTTTCTAACAAACAAGCAAAAACATTATTACTAATAGATAATTAAAAAAGCGTCTTCTTACGGAATTTTTTCTTTTAGCGAATTGAGCAAATGAAAATAAAGAGAACTACCAGGTACAGCACGAAATAAGGACTACCATAAAAAAAAATATCTGAGATAATCAATCGTAATTTTCATTCTACAATATCCAACCGGTGTTAGACCACGCCATAGACGGAATGTTGAATATTGTTGCATAGTATGTTTTGCTATTAATCCAATTGATCGTTTGGATATTCTAAATACAAAAAAACAAACAAGCAGATATATACTTCTATAAGTACATTGTATAGATCTTTACCCATTTTTTGGTTCTTGTATTTGAGTTTTAAGAAAGTCTAATGGTTGATATAATGTTGTTGTTATAAACGCACTAGTAGCACCAGCAATCAACGGATGTAAACTTGGTGATAATACTGAACTACATAAATTAATTAATATTCATTTCTTTCGAAACTTTATCAAACTCCCTTTTTACTCACCTTGTACTCATTTTATCACATCTAAAAATCGGTAAAAAGATCAATTTCAATAGTGTGATTTGTTTTTATTATAACATTTAAAAAAAACATATAAAGTTGACAGAAAAAAGAACAATTTTAACATAAAGCTAACGGTAATTCTCTTTTTTTACTGATTTAATGATGGTTGTTCAGTTGAATCTGAAGTAAATTAGTTGGCACGTTTCGTATCGATGTCAAAGATGAATAATTATCTTGATTAATTACTTGTTTTCTCTATAAAATTATACACAAGATAATTAATGTGGAAAACAAGAAAATAAAAGCTGATTACCTGCATTGCTACTATTAATCGAAAATCGCTCGTTTAAGCTTTTGTAAAAATCCATCTTTTTCTTTTGGTTTCTCTTCTAGAAATAAGTTCGAATATATATATATATATATTTGAATTAATTACCTGATGCCGTCTTAGATGAACCATTAACTGTCCCATCTTTATTTTTATCAAGTTCAGCAAAAGATAACATTAACGCTTTTTGTTCCGGTGTTAATCGTCTAGATAAATAACAAGATTGAAAAAAAATTCTTTTTCATTGATTGATAATACAAAGTAACATACATGGGAATTTTTATTTTAACATGAACATAATGATCACCGGTTCCTTGACCATTGAGTCGTTTAACACCTTTGCCAATTAGACGAAAACGTTGATGAGATTGCGTACCAGATGGGATCTAACATGCATACAGATGTATCTCTTGTGTGAAAAATAATAAAACATTCTTACGTCTAAGGCATGATCTTCATATATGCCTGGTACTTTCACTTTTCCACCAAGTGCTGCCATACTAATAGAAATGTCTATATCACTATGAATATCCTCTCCTTCTCTTCGAAATCGGTCACTTGGTTTAACACGAAATGTGACAAATATTTCCGATACACCGAGATTAACTCTCATTGATTGTCCATCTTCCACACCTTAGAAAAAAAGAAGAAAGAAAAATAATATTTTCAAAGAATTTTATTAAGAAAATTTACCGGCTGGAATTGGTATCGTTATGAATTTTTTTTGTATAGTTTGTCCTTTTCCTGAACATTCATAGCATGGTTTTGCAATTGTTTCCCGTCGACCATGACATGTTCGACAAGTAGCACGTAGAAAGAATGGACCAGTTTCGATTGTTTCCATTCCTGACCCATTACATGTTCGGCAAGGTTGCGGTTGAGTACCAACAGCACATCGAGTGCCTCTACACGTTGGACATGCATCAACAACGCGTACATTAACATCTTTATTGCAACCACGAACTGCTTCTTGAAATGTTAAATCAAGGGCCAACTATTTAATTGAAAAACATTCAATAGATTGAAAATAAAAATCTAAGACTCTTACTTGAGTTATACCTTGTTTACCCAATTTATTCTCATCAGGATCATCCATCCAATCATGATTAGCAAAACCACCTCGACTGAATGCTTCACCAAAGATTCTTCGAAATAATTCTTCTGGATCAACTTGAGACTGATAATATTCATAGCCACGAAAACCACCCTGACTGGCACCAGTTGGTCGACCACCAGAACTACTAGTTGACTGTGATTCTTGACCAGAACTAAATGGATCACCGCCCATACCATAAGTATCATAATTTTTCCGTTTAGTTTCATCACTTAATACTTCATAAGCTTCTGAAACTTCTTGAAATTTCTTTGTTGTTGCTGCATCTTTCTTATCTGTTGTATCAGGGTGATATTCTTTTGCTAACTAAACAGTAAATAGTCATATTAATTCATTATTAGCTCATGAAAGTATTACGAACTTTATAATAAGCTTTTTTTACATCTTTTGCTGTCGCACTTTTCGGTATACCTAATACTTCATAATAATCCTTTTTGTCTCGTTTACTCGATGTATGAAATGATCGTGTATGTAATTCAGGAAAAACTAGAACAAAACATGATTGAATGATAATATGGCAACGTCAAAAAGTGGCATACCTGGAGCTAATTTCAAGGTTGTTCCATATGAAATATTACACGAATGAGTTTGAAAAGTGTAACTAGAGATGCCGCAGATTGATGACAACCATGACTTTGACACTAGACTTGATAGAGAACATCTGGCGAAATATTTAGAAACCAGTGGAGATAAAAGAATCGTACAATTCGAGCGCACAAGCATTCGAATGAGGATCAAGAGTGGAATAATAAACTATAAAAAAAAAAATATATA
>CAJNYU010003183.1:0-23296 GCA_905331475.1 Rotaria socialis | reverse complement strand
CTGATATTTTTTATGAGTTGTCTATTATGTTGTGGAACTGCGAACAAAGTAGTACTATGAGCAATAAAACAAGGCTACTTAAACTCTTGGAAATGTGAAAGGTCAGCAAAAAGCAGCTTTCCATTTTTTCTATTTTTGTTTCCGCTATTTCCCGCTCTTTTTGATCAAACTTTCCGCTTTTCTGACCTGATGAGGTGGCAACCCTGATCCTGGTGCAGCAGGATCATACAATTGAATAAAATTTATAGAATTCAATGCTCCACAGTACGACCACATAAGTTCAACGTTTGACTTTGTTGGAACGCATAATTGATTATCATTCCATCGACTGTCTGCAGGCTCCGCAGTAGCCACACACTTTAGATCACGGCGACATGCACGATTGTCCCATATCCAATGTAAATCGATGTCACGATTAGTACACAGATAATTGTCGTGCCAAGATGCTGTAGTTTCAAACATTTTAACACACCACCAACCAGAAATATACGATAGGGATGTGAACCGAAATTCGAGTGGTCTAGGATTGCCTTTTAATGGATCTATTGATATTGTGCGTTGAGTTTCATTCGTTTGTAAATGGTTAAACTTTACTACAGCTACGCTGATCCCGTGTGCAACTGAATCCGAAGTCATGCTATACGTTGCTTGTAAGAGAGTCATACATACAAGAGAAAGTATTAACGCCATTTTATATTGCAAATTTTCTGATTGAATGCTTTTATAAAACGAACATATATGAACGAAAACTTTCCTTTTTATACGTTCGTTTTACTCTGTTGAATATAATCCTTGTTTTCACCAGGAAGTGAAAAACGAGCTGGTTTTGCAAATCTCTTGTTTGACCATCCTGATACCTATCAGCAGCTAGATCAATATTATTTCAATGATATCAATATTGATTGTATTTTATCAATTTACAAGTTCTAATACGTCTGGAGATTTGTTAGTTTATCCTCCTTATCATCATCCAAATCTTTCTTTCTCAAACAAAGGATCAATGCAAGTTCACCTACTTGACAATTGCCATTCATTGATAAAATCACATTTAAGCTATTATATTGATTATGGTTCTATGTAAAGTCATCAATGTTTTTGTTCTCTCTTTTATCCAGTGCATATCAACTTCAGACTTCATTAGCCAACATATTTCTTGAGTTTGGATGTAATTAAGAAGCGAATACAACTACACTCATAACCTCAATATTGTACGAAAGCTAATAATTTGTTGAATCTTTGCCATTTTTTTGACAATCAGATTAAATTTGTAGAAACCAAAATAGCGGCTCTATTATAGAAATGCTCTCGTGATCTTGATTATATCTCAGAATGAGAATATTGAATAAAAAAGTGAGTGAAAGAACTCATGACATAAGACCAGAATTATAATTAATAGGCTCAAGTGCAAAAATAGAATCGTGATTATAAGGCACAAAATTCAAAATATAATGATGTAGGATATATATAGCATAAAAATGATAATGATCCGTGTGCACTTTCGCCTCTTACTATAAAATAAAAGCAAGATGGTTTATTTTGGTTTGAGCGAATGTTTTTTTATCCATTGCTCTAGGTTTGAACAAAAATTTGTTCTTCAAATCAATTATTTGCCTGATAGATTCACACAAAAAATGAAAATCGTTTTTCTCTTGTCATGAAATTAATATTCGATTATTTCCTCATACTAAAGAATTCTTACTACTTTCATCAGAAGTGTTTTCTTTTATTTAAGTTTCATTAACGCATCGGTATATAGATCGAATAGACAATGAACTGAACTTGAGCGTTTTGCAATTGTCATAGCTGTTTCGTTTAATTTATTTTGAATGTTTACATTAATAAATGGATGCATAAGGAGTAATTGTATTATTTGACGATTATTACTTTGTGATGCAGCTAAATGTAACGGTGTTTGCCCACCATTTGTTTGAGCATTTATATCGATACCGTTTTGTATAAGCAATGATCCGATTTCATAATTATTCCAAAATGCTGCACAATGCAAAGGATTCCATTTATCAATTGTTAATGCATGAATGTCTGCGCCCGATTCAAGTAAATATTGGCAAATTTCCAAATGATTACCACTAGCTGAACGATGCAATGCTGTATAGCCATCGTTATCACAAGCATGAAGAAGTGATTTGTCTTGATTAATATATTCTTGAACACGTAAAAGATCACCGTCTTCAACAGCTGTCAGAAGGCCTTTAACTGGATCTTCGCTTATTTCTTGTTTTGACCAATGCTCAATATCATTTTCATCTTGTTCCCAAAAACTTTGCCATTTCGATGGTTCACCATTTTTCTTTTGAATAATTTCATCGAAGACAACTGTATTCAATTTATTTATATATTGCAACCGTTCATCGTCATCCATACCTAGCAATACTTTTAGTTTCATCTTCATTGTTCAAGAAGAATCAAGTAAATAGAGTTAAAGTAGAATATTTTCCCATAAGCGCTAATGCTTCAGTTTTTCATTAAGATAAGTGGGAACCTCTGTTTGCTTCGAGCATTAAAATTCAATGGAAAAAAAAAGACCGTTAACGCATTTTCTTTCTCTAGTGACTAGCGTGACCAACTTTTACGTGCTCAAGTTCATCGTGACCGAGAATCTAGGAAATTAGTTTTAGGTCGGTATGATCTTTTTTTTCTAAACCAAACCGATAAGAATGCACTCAAGTGAAAAAGAAGAAAACACGATTTATCTAATCAAGCAGATAATGGACGAGACAGTTGCAACCATCCAGAATTTTATGTAATTAGTCTCTGGCAAAAAATGTATTCTTGTTAACCACTCGAAACACAGAGTGAAAGTATACATATTCAAGTTCTAGATTTGCATCGTTCATAAAGAAGGAAGCTATTATACCTGCCATTTCCGTGTGCAATTTCTTATCCATAGCATCGCATTGTCGATCATTAGTCATCTTGAAATAAAAATCAATATAGATTTTTGTTTTGAGCGCGCGTGTTCGGTAATACAAATTTTTATTTTTAAATAATTTAGAAATTTTCCTGGTACTTCTCCAGATCAATAAAACCCTGATTCCAGTGGTTTTGTTAATTAAAAGAAATTAAAAAACAATCATTCGTTCATCTCGCTAAATCAATAAAAAATAAATCGATAAGACTATAAAATGTAGCGTACATTTCTAGAGTGTATCCGGAGAAGTACCATTTTTCTCAACAATTACAATAGACAATAAAATGAAGTACGTAGGAAATGTGTGTTATCAGACAAGAAGAAAAAAAACGAGAGAGAGAGAAACAATAAGCAAAAAAGTGTTTTTATACAATAATTAACGAGGAAGAAAATCACGATAACATTTCAAAACACAAAAGAGCATATTTTCATAGATTAAAAACCCACCGACAAACATGACAACGGACGGTTGTTGCCTTCGGAGAATGTGTATGTATATACCTAGATGTATCATCTGACAAGAGAAAACAAATATTTCATAGGCACTTTTATTTATGCTATTGTACATCTTTCACAGCACCCAGCTGTTGCTGGATTGGGACTAGCAGTGTCTGATCGATGTGATGATAGTGCATTTGGTGAATGATCAGCTGTTCGGTCTTGATTATTTTCATGCTTATATTTTCGTTTGTGATCGCCATCGGCTGGCTCAGGGAGATTTTCACGTGGAACAAGGTGCATCACAATTGTTTTGCCTTGTTGAAAACGTAAAGCTCCTAGTGTAACATTCCCATGTAAAAATCTTCCTTGATATATTAATCTTAATACGTCATAACGATCCACTCGTTCTTCATCACCCCAATCTAATTTATAATTAGAATTTTAGAGAAAATTTTGGTCAATTATTTTACTTTCAGGCCATTTTTCGAACACATATTTAGCTACATCGGATGCTGTTGTCATTGCTCGAAATTGAAATTCAGCTGTTTTGCCACTGACCAGAATTAATTTCAGATTAATCTTAGATAAAAAAAAAAAGAAGAGTAAAAATATCAGATAGAAATCGACCCTTTTATTTTTCTCTACTTACGACATCGGACGGTGAGGATTTTGATCCCATTGACAAAAGAAAAAGATCATCACGTCTGATAAACCATTATTAGTTTGAATGACAACGCTTTAGATGAATCATAAACAATAAACATCTCGATAATTCAATATACTCATGCCTATGTCGCTACTATCGACGTCAATGAAAAAATTTAAAGAATATATTTTATTATCGTATGTAAATTGTTTTATTTTTATTCAATAATAAATCTAAATTTATTTTAAATAAAATTTACTAATTGGCGCAATACATGCACCAATCAGAAGCGAGTAAAAGAATATCCGTTTTTGTGGAATGAAATTTTACTTCATTTACTATTTGTTTGATTATGAAATTAACACAGAAGACACTTTTTCAATGTTTTGATAAATCTGAACGACAATCAACAGTAAACTCAAATGATTCTGATGAAGGTATGATAATAAATTACGGAATTTGATAGTCTGAATTTTTCGGATCAATATAAAAAACTCAATTTTCTATTAGATATAATCGAATGTGAACCTGAAATCAAGTTATCTGATAAACGATCAAATAATCACGTTCCTCGATCGGATTTTCTCATACCTGTTCATGTACGGCAAGAAGACAACCTTTCAAAAGATGAATGTGTCTCATCTTTGCTTAATTCATGGAAACTAATTGATTCAAATGATGATCTACTATCGAAACATTCTCAAGATTTTTATCGCATGTGTCCTACAAGCAGCAATAGTAATGAAACTAACTCACCAAAACTTCAGGTATACTATTCCACTAATCTTAAACTCAATAATCGAATATCTTTCCTATTCAAGTTTATTCAAATTTCATCTATTGAACGTCAAATGGAATTATTGGAAGAATATATAAAAGATGATGAATCCAGTTGTTATGTTCAATCAAATATCAATTGGCGAGTAATGTTTCAATGTCTGCAAGAGTATCGAAAGAAAGCGATAGAACAAAGTAAATTCTATAAAAATGAAATTCTTCGTAACTTGAAGAAAACCAAATTTCTTCATTGGCAGATCAGTACGAACAATTACCTTGGACAGAAATTTATCGCCCTCGAAATTCAAAAGCTTATCTTGGAAATCATACAAAACAAATTCGTCGTTTAAATGAATGGTTTTTCCATTGGGCGAACAAATTACGCAACCATCCATCGAAGAAAATCACACGAAAAGGACGAAAACGAACTAGAGATTATGATGATAACTCGGATGAAGATTTCATCAATGAATCTAGTAAGTCCGACGAAACAAATGATCTCCACTATTGCATCTCATATTCTTATTTAGATATGATTTACCATGATCGCTGTCAAATCAAACAAGAATATCCACAGATAATTTTTATTCATGGTTGTGGAACAACATCACTTGTACATGCACTCGCGGAACAACATAATTTTAAAGTATGCCTATCAATACAACCGTTCGTTTTTTAACCTACCGGAATCAGCAATAATTTTTCATCGAGTATTTCTTCTAAATACAAACAAATATCGTTTTAGGTGACAGAAATCAATGGAACTCAATCGCGCGCACGTACATCCCTAATAAAACAATTAGAACAAGTCACCAGTCAACATTGCTTATCATTAAAACGTTGTTCTTCAGATACGATAATTCCAAAAGGTGAAACAAAACGCGCCATTTGATGATTTTAATATGTGAAATTCTTTTGCTAGAAGACAAATTCAGAGCGAGTATTCCATTGCCTGTAAAGAAAAAAGCGAAACATGAACGCGGTACAATTATGTCGTTTTTTAATACTAAGAAAGCGGAGAATAATGATGATCACAAAGAAAATAAATCTCGCAATCGATCGAAATCTACGAAAAAATCAAAACAAAGTAAAATAAAAGAGGACGAACAAAAATCTATGCCAACAAATTTAGTATCATCGGTTCAAGTTGAAAAAACATCTCTCATACTCTTCGATGAGGTCTGATAGTTTTATTTTGAAAGTGTAAAACAATTTTCATGAGTTTTCTCCAGATTGAAACATTAACAACCGACGATAATTTTTGGTCGTGTTTAAAAAAGATTCTTGAAACAGCCAAAAAACCAATTATACTCACATCCAATAGTAGAAGTAATCCAGATGATGCAATATTTAATCTATCGAAAATTGGCGACTACGAAATGGTTCATCTCGAAACAAATGAACTCGTAAGTAGATTTTATTTTGTAAAAAAGAAGTATTGAAAGTTGTGATATGCGACTTGAGAGTGTGAGATGAAAAAAAAATTCTCTTTTATTTCGAATAGAAACTCACCTATTGTTTTCTTCGATTAATACTTTTGGTTGAAATGCTCGAAGTCCCTTCATTCGATGAACTGATATCACTTTGCCAATCATGTTCGTATGACTTACGCCGATGTTTATTAACATTACAATTTCTTGCTCAATCGTCTACGATAGAAAACACTTCGATAGAAAAAACTGCAATTAACAACACCAAACCAAAACTTCAATCGTCACATGTATTTGATACAATGCATTATTCTTATCTCGGTGAACAATGGAACGAACCGATGCTTAAGACATATTTTGATGATCTCACAACAAAATATACGTCTGAATATGAACAATATCATAAATTATTAGCAAATCAGAATAAAAATGATTCGAAACGGTAAGCAGTTGTTTTTTCTACATAAGTAAAATCTTTAATGTTGTTTTTTTAAATTTTAGAATCGAATTGTACGATACATTTAGACTTTTTATGCAAGAACAAGAGCTTGATAACATCACTGATCGTTCGGCGCTTTATCTTGATTATCGGCCTTATATTAGACAAATTTGTCAAAGTGAACAAATTCGAGCAAGTGAATCGTACTCCAGAGGACGGTACATATTTGTTAGATATGTTTTGAAAAAGATTCTATGAATGTTTTTCTTTCCATTTTAGTCTTCGACATGGTCTTGGGTTTCGCGGCTGTTCCTTGCAATGGTCTGACTTTGCGATTCTGTCTGGTGGTCTTGATTAATACGGGTGTATTTTTCAACGATTATTATTTATGTGTATATTTTTCTTTTTTTCTGTCTTGTAAATTATGACACTGTCAGATAGATTGTTTGGTTCGATTTATAAGCAGAAGTTCTCAAATATGATTAATGTTTATTAAATTTCTCTTATTTTTTTCTAGATTATTTACATAAAATCATGGCTTTCTTCCCAGGTAAGTTTTCCAATGTTATTTTGAAGAATTAATATCGATTTTATTTTAGGAGCAACAAAAGATCAGATGCGTGCTGATCAATTATTGAAACGACGTCAACAAGAACATGAACAAATGGAAATGAAGAAGAAAAAAATTGAAGAAGAAAATCGCATGCAAGCAATTGAAGAAAAATTCAAGGCTCATTACGATGCTGTTGAACAAATGCTCAAAACAGATACAGTTGGCTTGGTTTCATTGGATGAAATGAAGAAGAAACAAGAGGAAATGATTAGCGCACGTGAACAGCAATTAGCAAGAGAAAAAGAAGCTAAATTAAGTGAATCAATGAGAAATAAACTAAATAATCGGAAGGATTTGGGTGCACATCAACGACCTAATAAATTATCATTTGCTGATGAATGGGACGAAGAAGAAGAAGAACACGATAATAATGAGCCAACTATAACAAAACAACCAATCAAAAATGAAGAGGTAAATCGTCAAAAGTCTCATAGAATAAATTAATTTATAAGTGTCACAGTTGAGGAATTAGAGTCTACATAATGTTGAAATCACTCGAAGCTTTCTACGCGCATTTCAAATGTGATTTATAGTAATTTACATAAAAAGTTCGCTTCGTTTCTAGCCAATCATCAGCGATGATAATTCACTATCAAATGATGGACCGAAAACCGAAGATGCTGATAGTAATGATAGTATAATAGAGCAGGGTCCATCGGCTGCTGAACTTGATCGTCTTGTTGCCGCAAGCAGAAAAAAGCGTCTTGGAAAAAATCCAGGTAAGAAGAAAATAAAAGTAAATCGTTCGTTCTGTATATTTAAATTGCATATTTATTATCTTTTTTAGATGTTGACACAAGTTTCTTGCCAGATAGAGATCGTGAAGAAGAAGAGCGAATATTACGTGAAAAACTTCGTCAAGAATGGGTTGAAAAGCAACAAAAATTAAAAAATGAAGAAGTCGATCTGGTATTCAGTTATTGGGATGGTTCAGGACATCGTCGATCTATTCGAGTTAAAAAGCGCATGACAATACAAATGTTTCTTACAAAAGCACTTGAAATTCTTCGCCGTGAAAATATCTTTAATGAATTAAAATCAGTGTCAGTCGATCAACTTATATTCGTCAAAGACGATGTTATTCTTCCACATCATTATTCATTTTATGATTTTATTGTAACACGTGCACGTGGTCGTACCGGACTCTTGTTCACGTTTACCGAACCACTGAAACCAAATGCTATTGTCGAAGTACCAGCAACAGCGACAACAAGCACGGGAACAAACGTTATTGAGCCACCATCATCACCCACAGCAGCAGCAGCAACAACGAATGAGATTACATCAGCAGGACAAGCAATATCTCACGCAGGAAAGATTTGCTTACGGGCATGGTATGAACGGAATAAACATATTTTCCCGTCATGTCGCTGGGAACCATTTGATCCTGAAAAACGTTGGAATGCACATGAACAACCGAAAAATCGTTTTTGTATAAAATAATGTTCACTTTTGTTTTTCATGTATTAATATAATTGATTATATTTTACTGTTAATATAAAAAAAGAGACAAAAAGCAATATCGAAATAGTTTGAAATATTTTGTTTATTTTATTTGTTTCGATGAGTACATATCTTCTGTGTCTGGTGCTATTATTGGTTTGCGATTTGCAAATGTCTTCTACGACACAAACGGCAGCTTCGCCAATCGTTGTTAATACATGGCCATTTATAAATGCGACACGAAATGCTTTTGCTACATTGTTAACACCCGGCGCAACCTGTTTAGATGCTGTTGAAGTCGGCTGTCGAACATGTGAAGATGAACAATGTGATGGTAGTGTAGGATGGGGGAGTCATCCGGATGAAAATGGAGAAACTACTTTGGATGCTCTTATTATGGATGGGAGTACGATGAGTGTTGGTGCTGTTGCAAAGTACGGCAATGTTTTTGTTTTCTTAAATTAGAAAAAGAAGAATTTCATTCATTTAAGTTTTTCACAAACTTTTGTCAGAATTATTATAATCACGGTAGATTATTAAAATTAATTGTTTGTTGTTAATTTCAGTTTACATCGTATCAAAAATGCCATTGGTGTAGCTCGTGCTGTTTTACGGTATTCAACACATTCTCTATTAGTCGGCGAAAGCGCCACTAAATTCGCCATTGACATGGGCTTCAAAGAAGAAGACCTTCATAGTAATGCATCAATTGAAGCATGGAATAAGTGGAAAAGTTCAAATTGTCAACCGAACTATCGACGTAATGTACAACCAGATCCAACTACAAGTTGTGGACCGTATACACCTAAATTTGAAGCTGGAAAAATCTACACTTATACTGGTATAGTAGTGTTGCATTTTGGTTTTGAAAGAAATATGTGAAATAATTAAGTTGCAGTTAGATTGAATAAGAGAATACCGAAAGCAGATAATTAGCAAGTACTATTGCATTATATTGTATATCTTCATGTTTATAGATGAAGAAATTCCATCACATCGTCCATTACCAGACGGAGAGCATGATACCATTGGTATGCTTGCTGTAGATCCCAATGGTAATATGGCAGCAGGTGCTTCAACAAATGGTCTTCAATTTAAAATTCCAGGTCGTGTTGCTGATTCAGCATTGATCGGCAGTGGTGCTTATGTTGATAATGAAGTTGGTGGCGCATGTGCTACAGGTGATGGGGATGTCATGCAACGGTTTGTTCCTTCTTATCATGTTGTGCAATTAATGCGACAAGGTACTGCACCTGATGAAGCATGTTCAGATGCCATAGCACGTATTGCTAAATTCTATCCAAATTTTACCGGTGCTGTATTAGCACTCGGTAAAGATGGACGACATGGCGCAGCTTGCCATGGTATGAACTCATTTCCATACTCTGTGATGCAGCAAGGCTGGAAAGATCCACAAATCGTACAAATTCCTTGTCTTAAACTATGATTGGCTGTTCACTTTTTTTCTTTTGATTTTATAAGCGATTATTAATGATAGAAACATAAGTAATTCGTTCAATTTCATAATTTGTTTTGCTTCCAGATAAAATGAATAATATTCAACAACCTCTAAAAATTTGTTTGAAATGTTATGAAAAACTATTTTTACGATGCATAAATATCAGTGTAGAAAATTCTAAAAAAGGACCAGTGCCAACTGTAAGTTTTGTTGGTGATCGTGCACGTCTCTATCCATCGATTTATTGTTGGGGCTATATTGGTACAGGAGCGCTGGGTGTTTTTGATTTTGTTAACAAACAGCCTAATCCAAAACATACGGATGCATCACAACAAACTCGTCTTCGTCGTTCCATTCCTTATCGACATCCATTTTCTTACGAACATCAAATAAAAATCAATCGTATAGCATGTGGCAATGGTTTTACATTATTTTCATCGAATACATTAAAATATGACAAACTGTGGGGATGTGGCCTTAATACCGATAGTCAACTGACATTCTTTAAAGATCGTAATCATCCAAAAGGTTTTGGCGATTATGTTATTGTACCAAAAATTATTCATTTACCTATCAAACACCCACGATCAACAAGAATCACACAAATAGCAGCTGGCAGAGCGCATTCAATTGTTTTAACAGATAATTCAGGTAGACCAAATAAACAAATAGAGATTTAGATGTAACACTATTGACATAAATCCTTATTCGCGTCAAGTTTTGATATAGCTAAATATGAACAGACTTTGTTCGCTTCCTATAATTAATAAGACAGAACAAAAAGAAGGTAAAACGCACACAGTAACTTTATCAGGCGATGTCAATTAGGCTCAGGTTTACTAGACGTTTGAATCGTACTCTGTGTCTTATCGATCTCAGTTTGTGGACATGTGAACGATGATGGTTTCTCTGAAGGTTACCTCGTCAGTCGGCATTCATATTTTTAACTTATGGAAATCCTAGAAAAAAAAACAGATATTTATCATAGAATGCAGAAATTCTAAAACAAGGGAAAATAATAGAGGGTTTTAAAAAAACGTCTGGAGCAACTATTAATTATTCTACTCGTAGGCTTCGTTATGAATAAGAAGATATTTTCTCCTGTGTTATTATCTATATAATATTAAGAAAATCCTTTTGTCGATTTTATTTTTCAGAATTGTGACTCTATCCTCCTCATAGGAATCAATTGTGGGAGATCTATTTACCAACGGCTATTAGCTTCAGTGACTCATTTCATCTTCATATATTTCGAAAAGCGGTTTATTTCCCTGGAAAATTCCTATTGAAAACAATCTCACTCTGTGTTTCAGGTCTCTTCTCATTTGGTAATAATTCATTTGGTCAATGTGCTCGTCAAATCGTATCTGATGAAATTTACAAGAACAGTATGTTAATTCATTCGTTTAATATTGATTTAAATGATAATGATGATAAAATTATTGATATTATTTGTGGTCAAGATCATACTTTATTTCTCAGTGAGAAAGGTCGTGTTTACGCTTGTGGTTTAAATACGGATGGACAATTAGGTGTCGGCCATTACGAATGTGTATCAAGACCGGAACGTGTACGTGGAGATATTGAAAATGAACATATTGTACAGTTAGCATCGAAAGGCGATTCGATATTAGCCTTAAACAAAGCCGGAGACCTATTTGGTTGGGGTAATAATGAATATCGTCAATTAGGAATTTCGGATGATCCAGTAGATTCACCAAAATCATTTCAATGTGCTAAACCAAGACATCTAAATTTTCGTGATGGATCTTCGTTGAAAAATATTAAATCTATTGCTTCGGGTGGTTCATTATGTTCAGCTGTCGATCAACAAGGTAAATTATATATGTGGGGCTTTGGTTTACTTGGCTTTGGCCCAAAACATACTACTATTGACATCCCACAGGAAATACCTTTGGAATTATTCGGATTAAATGAATTTAATCGTGATGTTAAAATCGATCATGTTACATGTGGCTTATTGAGTACAGCAGCAATAACAAACAATGGAGAATTGTTTATGTGGGGAAAAAATCGGTATGGATCGTTAGGTGTGGAATTCGATGAAGATTCCCCGATGCCAATGCGTGTTTTCGTACCTGCTCGTGTTACCTCGGTAGCACTTGGACCCGATCATACATTTGCTTTATGTAAAGGATACGTGTAGATTTTAATAAAACGATGAAATCTGTTATTCTCAAAGAAAATCTTTATTTTTGTGACGTAGAAAAAAACTCAAGTGACTTAGTGATAAGCATTCCATGGAAAATTGCTGAAATTATAACAGTGCACAGAAACAAAAAAAAATCATTTTCACGAGTCATTAATATCTCCGCTTACATCCACACAAATACGAGTCATTATTCATATAAATACATGATAAGATAGTGTACTTGCTGATGTTTTCTAATTGGGATGACTTTTTATTCATGTTTTTTGTTCCGAGACAATTCAGATAATTGATATCTTGAAAACTAAGTTGCAATGAGAATATCAATAAGCTTTTCTTTCGCTCATGATGCTCTCGAGAAATTTTGAAGTAGTTTCATTTTTGTAAAGATCTAGTACATGCATGAGTATTCTTCTAACCAAAATTCAGTATAATGATCCAAGAAAAAACTTACATAATTACAGAGAAATTTTTCTCAGAGACTTTAATCTTCTTATCGTTTTTTTTCTCTTAACAAGACGGCTATGTCATGGCATATCTAGTTTGACATGGTCTTTTAAATAAAATAAGATAAATGACTACAAGGAATTTCGAGTCGTGGCAAAATGAGATTATTACGACCCTGATTTATCAGTATGCTTGCATACAATTGTTTTAATAGTGTTTCCACTATAATCCAAATGTATTCTAAAATTTTCCTCTGATTTGAATGTACTCGTATAAATATAATTTTTTTATGAAATGAGAAATTAACAAAATAATGAATGTTATATCTCATGCGTGAAAACAAGACAACACGAGAATCACGATGGCGACATACAGTTTATTTTTACTATACATAATACACAAAACAGCTGTAACGTTTTTCCTGTAGAAAGGAATATTCATTATAATGTCATGCCTTGCTAATTTCCTTGTTTTTTGAATTGAAAACAAAAAACATTCGAGCGCGTTTTGTTAATGAAATCACAAGAAATAAGAAGAAAAGAACTTTAATCGTAGGTAAGTGTGTGTATTTATAAAGTCTTGAATCAAGAATTTACAGAGATTAGAATTGACAGTTACTTTAATAAACTTTTAAATTAAAAAAAATAATTTATAACATTTTCACTGAGTAAGGAGGTATTATAAGAAAAAATGAGAATTGTGTACTCTTCATTTATCACGTCAACATAATTTGATTCGTTGATTCGAGAATTAAGTAGGCGGAGAAAGAGCAGACGAACACCGAGTTTTTCTGTTTAAATACGTGCGCATGGGAATTGAATGGCTTGAACATTTATTAGTAGCACTAATCGTAAGTATGCACATGGAATTGATTAATCGATGCAAATCTTTGATACGTATTTTTTTTTGTTAATATCGGCACTCACTGAATTGCAGTATAATATAATTTGGTGGAATCGCAGGTGAAGACAAATATTTAACGCATGAATATAACACTGCGACGAAGATCATATTTCAATTTTCACGAAAATTGAAATGTGATATTCGTCGCAATGTTATATTCATGCATTAGTTAAGCAGTATAATAGAGCAGGGTTCATTTAACTTCAGATATATTGCAATATTTCTAGATAATAGTATCAGCGATTTCATAATTGACTTTTGTTTCTTATTAAAATGCTTCATTTGCTAATTTCATCCTAGAGCTTTACCATAAAGCAGTATCGAATTATGATAAATCTGAGTCGTATTCTCTTTCGCCTTGCCTTGATTATTCAATTTACGTTTTATCATATTTTTCTCAATAACCAATAGGCTAATCCTCATGACGTCGCCAGAATCAAGCGAAGATTCAAATTTCATCTAGTCAATATAAATGAAGAAATTTCGTATTCGTATTTTGACTGAGTATTAAGAGTAGACTTGGTAACGTGTTGCTATAATAAATATGTTAAACTGAATTTATGTAGACCATTTCTCAAAGTATTCCATCTGCAGCTATTTTATAATTTATCGTATAATTGAGCGCAAACACTTTCCTTGCATTAATGCCTGGTTCATAGGAATGTCGCCGCTCCAATGAAATATTTATCAGAGTAAACAGACCATAAATAGTTCTTTTCATTCATTTCTAGTTGTTCTCGTAATTTTATGAGCCGTCGCTTGCCATGGTAAAATTTTAGCAATTCTTTTGGATCTTTTCACTCTCTTTCTACTACCAGCTAAAGCAATCTTATTAATTATCATAATGATTTATTTCACAATAAGAAAATTCATCAAGTCCAATCTCTTATCTAGAATGATGAATAGGATTCACAAGCCTTGTTATTAAATAGTCCTCGAATTTTTTGTTTCTGCGATGCCTCATCAGTATTATATGATTATTTTTTATCATCAACATTTTCTTTCTTAGTAAAATGTTTTCTCTTATTTTCTTTCTTCCATTGGTTTCCTCCTACATACTTAATATAAAAAAGAAGAAACAATGTCAGGTTTACGTACTTCTCATTTATTCATGGATCATATAAAAATATTAACTTCTCTTTTTTTTCTTCTTCTTGTCTCTCTCTCTCTTCAGATATAGAAAACATTATCGATCCCATACAACATGATCGCCGTCTTAGCAGATATACGTTGTCTTTTCTTATTCATTGCTCTTGCTCAAACTGTATCTCTTTATAAAATTTATCCATTGGAAGATGAAGTAAGTTCAACAAAAAAAAATGTGTTTTTTCATTCTGATCCAAAAATGCTTTTTTTTCGTTTTCCAAGCATTTCGATCTATCAAGTTCATCTTTTAATGAAAAATTGGATGAAGTCCTACAAAATATTCCTCATGACTATGAAGATATGCTTATGAATGCAATCGAACATGGCAACATAGATGATGCTCCGGAATTGAAACATAAATCGAAACGTGCAATTTCAACTAGCGGAACAATACCATTGCTACAACAGCGCAATAGTCGACCACATTGGAATCCTTTAATAGCTGCCTATAAGCGCTGTGGTGAATTAGGATCGTCTGAAAGTCGTGAAAATTGCTTCAAAGATGCCGTTCAAATGCTTTTTGTGCATAAACTAAGAAAATAAAATGAAAAAAAAAGAGTAGCAGAAGAATTTATTTTGCTTTTCATATCTGCTGAGCAAGACATTTTTGTATAATTGTCCGTAAGCTTCTGTCGTGCATTATTTTATCATCAAAAGAAATAATAATAATTAAAATGATGAGTTTTAGATATACATTTGTTTTTAACTTCGTTTTTTTCCCATTGTTGCAATGTTTCGCGAATAAACGAGAGAGAAAAAAACATGAGTAGAACAAGCAATTAGTAGATGACTTAAAGAGCACCTATTTATCTTAATTATTTCTCATAAATATATCCATCTATATATAGTCCGAATGATGAAAACTCTGTATGTTCCGTGATCTAATATTTCTTTCTAATTAACATAATGAAAAGCTAAACGCCAGATGGATTTTAATTATTTAGATTCATAAATTTAAAGAACAACTAAGACATCACTTTAGCTGATAGCTTTCATATTGATCTAGTGAAGTCAACAAAATAGCTGCTTGCTTTTATTTGAGGAACATGCGAAATATTGTTATGGAAATTAAAAAGCTTCTTATGATTAGGTTCTAACAAGACAAAATAAGAAATATCTTGCTAGAAATAATCTGTAAAATGAATTTGCACTTGTAGTTGTAGAACAATTGATCTGAAGAAGGCGAAAGCAAAACTTACACTGATTAAACACATTCCATTTAAGAGAGAATGGATATTCATATTTTTCGAAAATATTCTTAAAAAAAAAACATCATTCTAAGTGTCAGAAAACGATGTTATCTAATAGAGTAAAAATAAGTAGCTTATTCAAATTAATATTCTTTAAATATCAAGTAGCATCTGAAAATTTTTTTTTTCTTCTTCCTAACATACAGCGTTCCCTGGAGTCGAAGAGTATGTTGTTTGAGGTTGATTTGATTTAGAACAACTGTTTTATGTAGAATGCTCGTTTCTATTGACGAGTGACATTATGCATACTAGCGAATACTTAGTGGGCGAATTTATTGTTTATGCATTGCTGATGTTAAGAAAAGAGAGAAGTACAAATTCTTTTTAAATCACAGTCGAAAGTCTATGGATGCGTCACGTTTGTTAAGCTTAACCATTAAAATAAACGGTTGCTGTTTTTCTTCTTCGTTGGCACGTGGATTATGATTGAGTTATCATATTGTCAAAATAACAGTATTTAAGTTCGCTGAAGGAAAGGCAAATTTTATCAAAAGTGTTTAAATTTAGATAAGTTCAAGGAGGAATAGACTGGAGTCTGATCTTTCGAACACTAAGTTCAACTTGATAGTTTTTGATCCAGTCTTTGTAAATATGTCCCCGGAGGTGCTCGAAGAAGTATTCCGTCTAAAAAAAGCGTCTTAAGATATAGACCATGGTTTAATTTGATTCGAAGTAGATAAAGAGCACTTTCATAAATTAGTGCATCATTTATTGAAAAGCACTGAGCTTTAGATCCTTATTAAGCGAAGAAAACAGCTATGTCATACATTTTCGAACAAAAAACGAATTATGCATATGGAATGAAATTTCAATGAGTGTTTCCGACAGGCATATGAGCGAGGGTGTGACCCTTGTTTACTAAAATATCTCCCTGTCAGATCAAGCTAATCGTCATATCGTCTTCCCAATGGTATTTTGGCAATTCACAACATTTTGAATGCACCACTTTCGAGATCGATTTTTCTGAGGGTTTAAACGAGTGTATGAAATTGTTGTAATCCGGATGGTTTTCTAATCGGATTTTTTTCCATAATTAGTCGCTCCGTAATACATGTCGTCGTAGTATGATTACTACAAGCATGTTAGGAATATCAATTACGACATGATTTTCTAAGCGTTGAGAAATAAAACGTGACTTGACACATTATAATTCAAAGAATTGAATTATCGTTAATATTTGTTCATTCATTCTATCAACAAATAAAGATATCGTTTTCCACATCATTGTTTGCCCTTTATCTATTGAATAAGATGTACAAAACCTATGAAAGACGTTTTTTTTAAGTTTCATTATAAAGAAAATTTAAGATCGTCTCTTTGACGAACTACAAAAACTTAAAATTCTATGTTATATTCCAGACCGGAATGTCTAGTCACTGCTAATTTCTATATCCCTTTGCAGAGTATTTCCGAGTACATTGACCCATGAAAAACTCGCATCGCTGATAATTTTAAGTAAAATGCCATAAGTGTCATTGATTGATCCATTCGTGATAATCTAAAAGTCACACATGGATTGTGCAGGAGCGCAACTTATTGTAGGTGGGAAGTTAGAATTCGTGCTTTTCTTCTCAAATTTGTTCAAACAATGCATTATGTGTTGATTACAACTCAAAGTATGAAGTTCAATTCTACTTTTAATAAAAATTTTCTTATAAACACATGTATGAGCACCCATTGATCATGACAATTAAATTCGCAACCAAATAACTCCCTCTAGATTTTCTTTGTGCTACATATTTTTCATTCATTCAAATATTTTATCGCATTTACGAAATTATTTAATTGCTTGACCGTTTTTATATAAATATATGCAATTATAATCGTCTAACGAGGATGTCAATACAAGCGGAAAACAAAAAATAGCTATGCAAATTCGTATGCTTGTGGTTTATGTGCACCAGCACAGGCTTGTAGCGTTGCTATAATATTATCTTCAGACAGTTCTTCTTGAGCATTAGCATATATCTGAATATGATAACCGTTAAAAAGTCGTTCAAAATCATGTTTATGCATAGATGCACGAGCAGCACGTAATGTTGGCTAAGTGAAAACGAATATTCTAATATTAAAAACAACAACAACCACATAAAAATATTCTCACCACAGCGACGCCAACGTAATTAATATATACAAATTTTGCTCGTTGGCTTCCATAGTCATCGACTGCTCGAACACGAATGACGCCAACATAAATTTGATTGTCTTTTAATTTTTTTCTCATTTCATTCAATCCGCCCGATCCTTTGCCACACAGTATAATTTCACCATTATCACCATAAGTCAATAGAACCCTATAGAAAAACGAATGGCATTTATCTCAGGTATTAATTTGCTGTGAATTCATACCAATTAGTTTCTGCTGCATCATTTCGAACATCTTGCCAAGCTTGTTGAATTTCTTCGCTACTTAAATCAACTGTACGTTTTAATGCTGCCATAGACAACCTGTACAAATAAAAAATATCGGCGTTATTTTGTTTGGTAGCATCAATGAGTCATAGAATTAACAGAAGGAAAAAACGGATGGAGAATAATCTGGTGCGCCTTGCATTACATCCAAAATAGATAACCTTTGTTGCCTCCTTATTTGGCGTATGATCATTGCTTAGGCCGGATAGAACGAAGAAAAAAGAGAATAGAAACGCAGAAATAAGCATCATCAGAAATCTTTGATTGATATCGTAGCTAATAGTAGTGCATTGTGTCATATCATTCATCTGGGTTTCATGATGACATCTGCCATGGGCTGCATATACATTTTATTTGAATATTAAGAAAAAAACAGTAATGAATGAGAAAATGGGCCAATAAATTCTTCCAAACGCAATTGTTTTACCGTATAAATATTAGATGGCATTTATGCAATAAGAAGTTCCAATAGAACAATTCATTATGATTTATTGACTCGTATCATACTATTAATAGAGCGTAGTATGAAGAGAGAGGTACGAAATTTTCATTTTCAACAAGATGAATCAACTAGTTAATCAGGACCATGTCGGGTGCTGTGTATCGCATCACAAGGAAAGGCATTCTGGGTCAAATCAGATGACAACCTGCTGAAATCGAATGTGCTGACAGTAGAACCAACAAATGTTATTTTTCTCTTCTAATAGGTTTTGTATTTGTCTAGTTCTATACAACATTATAAAATAGACGTCTGTTACTTCACAATAAAACATAGAGATAATCACAGAAGATACTTTTTGACTTTTCACTAGTAGATTTGCGTGAAAAGTCTCGCGATAAGAATTTATTTCCTGTTAATGGAATCGTCTCTTCGATTTCTATTATCAAAAACAAAATTCCACAAAAACAACGTTTTACAATTCTTTGTCTTCACCTTACAAACAAAGAATTCCATGAACAGTTAAACAATAACAGAATTAATTTTACTACATAATAGCCTATTTAAGAATCATTTGATATTAAGTATTTTGATGCGCCATTATAATGAGCTTGAAATTTTGCATAAGCAGTTTTTGAAAATAGACATTTTAAATGTATAAATTGTGGATCATCCTCATCCACAATCATATTTTCAATTGTGCATTGATTACCATTAGCAAGTACTTGGTACAATTGTCCTCCTTGTAATACACGATATTCACACGTAACACGATCACTTGCAATCATAAGTTTTTTTTCTAATACATCAATAAGTTGGTCAAGACCCTGACCAGTTTTACATGAAATATATAGCCGATTATTATTATCTGGTATTTCTTGTTTTGAAATCGCTTTATCGTCATCTTCTTGATCGAATAGATCATATTTATTGAAAACAGTAATCATCGAATCAAGTTTTGACGAAGGAATATCGAGTTCACGTAACGTTTGCATTACTGTTTTATGCTGTACAATGTAATCCGGATGGCTAATATCACAAACATGAATTAATAAATGAGCGTCTATCGCATCGTTTAGTGTTGCACGAAAAGCTTCAATTAATGTTGTTGGAATATCGGCTATATGAATACTAGAAAAACTATCAATATCTATTCGATTAATTAACCGTTATTTACCAATGAAACCAACTGTATCGACATAGAGTAAATTTAATGCATTTGGTAAAACGCCAGCATGTGTAGTTACATCTATCGAAGAACAAATCCGAAAGTTACGCAATATTTTTCTGTGGCGAGGAGCAGACCTCTGTATTTACTATTTGGGTACAACTCATATATTACCTAGTGTAGCGAATAATTGATTTTTTGGTTGTAATGAAGCATCTTTTGTTAACGCTTTAATTAATGATGTTTTTCCAGAATTTGTATATCCGACAACAGCAACAGTAGGTATATCAATGCTTAGACGACGTTTTTTTATTAACTTTCGATGTTGTTCAAGTTTAACAACTTCAGCACGAAGATTTCGTTCACGATCCTTTGAAATCAAACAACTGGAAATTTCTGTATTGTTTATATTAATTCTTACTTTAAATAATTCCGAATCATTTTTACGGTATCGCAATAATGGAATTTCAGCTAGAGCAACCTGTAATTTTGCTGCGCCGCTTTGTGCATGATTTTTAAAAATCTATTCAATAGAATCGTTTTTGTTTTTTGAAAAGCAAAAAAGAGAAAGCTTCTACTTGAAGCACAATTGAATATCGATCATAAATAGGCACACAAAATTTCTCGGCAAGCCCATCGATTTGTACAAGTGAAAGACGATCAATCGAAACAAAAGCAGCTGTTGCTCGACATTCATGAATTTCTTCGGCTATTTTTTCAACATTACCCTTACCATAGAGATAACGTTGCGTACCACTGGTTTTCAATGTATATATTCCATGACCAACAACACGCCATTTATCTAACGTTTCAATCAGTGATACGGATTCTGCCAGTTGTAATTGTGCTGTTGTTGACTGGCGACCACGAGCTTTAAATTTCATCGATGGCTGAATAATAAACACACGATGACCCGTCGAACGTATGTGAAGTAACGCAGATGACATGGAAGTAAATTCATTGTCATTAATAAGACTTTGTAAATGACGATCAACAAATTCTTTTGTGCACAGTCGAGACGTACGCGAAAATGTTCGAATAGAAGATTTTATGCACGATAGATGTTTAAAGACTTGTTTGAATAACATTTTTGTATTTAATCTGCAAGCTGAGTTTCTCGAAATTAGTGATGCTCATAAAACACTTCTTCTTCGTTTCCTTTTTTACTATTATTTCTCAAATAAAATATTTGCACCATTATTGGTTCGTATTGTAACCACCAATTTAGTCATGTCCTGTGATAGACTATTGAGGTGTCGCTGTTTAACGTTATTTTACTATTTTTTTCTTTATTTAAAATGTTATCTTATCGTTGGTTACTTTATTTTTATTTTTTACTTTAAAGGTCACCGCTCGGCATTCTTGTTTTTTTCTCTTGTGAATCTTTAAAACATGATTGAAATTTATACGGTAGATGCATTCACAGATGAGATATTCAAAGGCAATCCAGCTGCTGTGTGTACTTCTTTTCGAGATGTATCCTCTACGACGGATCTGGATGGATTGTTTCAAAAAATAGCTGCTGAGATGAATCTACCTGAAACAGCTTTTATTACTCAAGCTAAAAATTCACCTTCAAATAAACGATATTTCATTCAATGGTTTACACCAACGGATGAGGTGAATATATGTGGTCATGCAACATTAGCAACAGCTCATGTTCTTTTCGAGCGAATTTTAAACGATTCTTTGGTCACCGAATTAATTTTTGAAACGAAATATGTTGGAGAATTAAAAGTTGGAAAAACTACTAAGCAAGATCAACTAGAACTTAATTTTCCTATGGGCGATCCTCAACCGATTGAATTTGATAAACAAATATTAGATCAATTAAAATCAAAATTAAGCATATCAACACAGGAAATTTTAGCTACTCAACTGTGTAAACGAACTAAATATCTTTTAGTTCATCTTTCAAGTCTCGATGATAATATAAAAGCACAGGAAACTCTTACTGAAATCGATTTTGGTGAAAACATAAATCCATTTATATGTGGTACTATTGTTACAAGTACTTCAACGACGAGTGACTTTGTTTCTCGGTTTTTCTCTCCATGGCTTGGTGTCCTTGAAGATCCAGTTTGCGGTAGTGCTCATACAGTATTGGCTGTGTATTGGTCTCGAATATTAAATAATAAATCAATTCTTCATGCTTATCAAAAAAGTAGCCGAGGTGGTTATGTTGATTGTGAATTAGATGAAATTAATCAACGTGTTCTGCTACGAGGATCAGCTATAATTGTATTGCATGGTCAACTTTTTCTTCAACAAGATCAATTAGATTTTTTGAAAAAAAAATAAATCTTATTAAAAATTGATTCATTAAAAGAGTTCGATTTCCACACGAATATCGTACGAGAGAGCATTTTAAACTAATTCTAAGATCAAAATTAGAAACGATCATGCTCATCACTAGATATTAGCAGAAATATTAATTGTAAAAGACGCAATAGTATATTGGTGTTCGCAGAGTATGAAATATCATATATCGCTTTTCATTATACATGTAGCAAGCAGCAGGAAGGAGTGGTCACGTGAGAATGATAAATTAAAAAAATGAAACTCACTAATCAAACAGTGACAGAAAGAAATATTGATATTTAAAGCATTCTATACTGACAGTTTCACGCATCAACGATCACAAGTACGATTAAAATGCGTGCGTCTTTCATATTCTTCTTTATATTTCATTTTCGTTTAAAGCCAACGCTTGCAAGATCAAAAACATATTATTCATTGCCGAACTGTAACTATTCATCGTTTATGCCTATTCTAAAACGAAGTTAAATACAACATGTTGTTCGATTAGTACTAACGAATGGACAAAAATAATACCTCCAGAAAATTTTTTTAGTGAGATTACCATTGCAGATAGTTTTTGCACCTAGAGCACCATTGGCATAGCAACACGTCAAGATAAAAGCTTATCAGAAGAACTTGATTTTGGAATAATGTATTTCGATATAAGATGCCGACCTGTAAAAATGATGTGTTTCAAATACAACATGGGATTATTCTGGTAAATATGAATTTCGATGATACTCAAAACGTGTTTAATTGTAGACCCCAATGAATTTATTTTGGCATTGGTAAAACAAGAATATAAACCTGTAAACAATATAAAATCTCTTGGAACAGTTACGATGTCCTATATTAATAAATTAAAAGACTATTGATATCCCAA
>CAJNYU010003180.1:0-11740 GCA_905331475.1 Rotaria socialis | reverse complement strand
GTTCATTAACATGTTTAAAACATAATGTTCGTTGACAACCATTACCAAAAAGTATCCCACCATTTTTACCACGTTTAACACAACTATCATGAAGATTTATTTGCTGCCATCACAACCTACATCAACAGATATACAGATAATACGTATTGCTATATCGAATTGACTTTAGACATCTAGTGCTTCGTAGACACGATTTAGAACACGTAAAAATGTTCCATTTAGCAGTATTTATTAACGACTATTGAAATGATGTTATCGGATTGTTAGCAAGATGAGATAATTGGTGTTGTCATCTTTAGCTTTTTTTCGTCATTTATTCATAGAAATTAACTGATCATCTAAGAGAAATATTAAAAAAGAACTGTTTCTAGTGCCAATGTTAATATTGTATATTAAACCGATATTCATCACTTAATCATATTTTATTTTTGATCGTCCTCATACTATTAACCGTTTCAATCCCAACATTTTCTTCCGTGCTGCACGAACACGAAAAAAGATAGTTTAACCTCTCTCTTGCGTTGAGATAAAACATTATGCGTACGAAATCTAGATTCGTTATTCATAGCCATGCTAACTGATTTTCCTTCGCACATTTCATATGACATTCGTCGTCTTGGAAGACGAAAGAACGCAAAATACTTTTTGTTTGCTCTGTATGTCATCTCGTAGACGACACGCGAGATTGAAAAGGTTTAACAAGCGGTTATTGTATTCTCTTAGTTTTTGTTTTTGTATGGACATATTGTTCGAAAAGAATGGCGAATTATCAAGGATTGAAACCAGGGTTGCCACCCCTTCCGCTTTTTGCGGAAAGTTTCCGCTATTTTTCCGCTTTTTCGTATAAAATGTGTTGCATATCAAACATACGTACAGAATAATATTTGACATTATTGAGTCAATTCTTATTGTTTACAAATACTGTGAGCCATCATCTTTTTATGTTTTGAAACTTTGATGAAATAAAAAGAAATCCAATAAATATGAAAAAAATGCCTAATATTCTCAGAAGCATCACAAATCTGCAACAATATAAGCTTCCGCTTTTTTTCCGCTTTGTCTGGTTTTCTTTCCGCTATTTTCCGCTTTTTAAGATTATTTTCCCGCTTTTTGGACTTCATCAGGTGGCAACCCTGATCGAAACATCATATATAAATTTCTCTTTTTTAGATTTGTAGTCAGTGTTTTCACAGCGAAAAGACAGAAAAGATGAAAACAACCCTCGAAGAACACGTACATATCGCCTCTATCTAATCGATTTATTCGTTATTTTTTCGTTGTGCATAATACATTGTGTTTCTTGTTGTGCGTTTCTATCCACGTCTTTTCTTTGTTAGACTGATAACGAATTATACGTTAATTTTATTTCCAGTATCATTCATAAATTTGAATAACACTATTTCTTGTGAAAATGCTACGATCATACTTTTACCGAACGAATGGAATGTTATGGGGTCCACCACCAGTAAGTGACTTTTGTTTTATTCGTATTGTTAAATGAAATTGTTCAAACATTATGTCTTCAAGTCTTTTCGATCTTTGCTCCCGTTCGCGCCATATCACGTAACATTTTTTACACATTTTCCATGACATGTCATATGGATAACTTTTTCGTATAATAGTATCAACATCTGCAGTTGCGCTTTTGCTAGTTTCGGTGTCTCAGTTGCAATATATATATATATATATATATATATATAATGCATTATAAGTCACAGTGTTTATGTGGAACAATATTCTTAGAAGTACAAACCCACAATTCATGTTTCGCGAAACGAAAGCGATGATGTGAAACTCGAATAATCAGAAATTTATTTCCAACGCGAAAATAAAACCTTTTTATAAACTGATTTTATCTACTACAGCTGTTATGACAGTTGATTAAGTGGTCAATCGACAGCATTCTTTAGAAGTCCGCTGACACATATCGACAAAGATTTTGTAGTAGTAGCTATTGCCATGGACACTGTCCAACTTCTTTCGACTTGTTTTAGCTATGCTAAACGACTGTCTTAAGCGCTGAGTCTTCTATATAAGTACTACAAGAGAAAGTTATCTATCACATTAGTTTAGACAACGGCACAAAAACAGCTAAGTTTCTATTCAATTCTGTCTGTTTTTTTGTATTTCATCGAATAAGTTAGTTTTCCAACATTTATGGTGAAAATTTCAGAATCTTCGCTGCACATTTCCTGTATGCACTCTACTGGACCACCAACTTGTTTTTTTCTCTACCCTTTCAAATTCTGTGTGATATAATCTTCGATAAAAAGACTGAATTACGACTTAACCATCTAATTCCGTTCCATTTCTCTTCATTGTCTTAGCTCGTAGAATGCTCTGTCCATTGAGACACTATCGTTTCGCTACAAAAAAACAACGAGTGGCGACACACCTGCTCAGTAAAAAAAAGAAAAATAATCACTTGGTCGATAGTTTAGATTGGATGAGTATGATGCCTCTTATGGTCTTTGTTCTTCGCTCTATATATATAAACCTAAACCAGCTAATTTCGTTAGCATTATTTGCGCATTTTTTCAAATTGATCTGAACATGTGTGTAATCGAGCAAGTATGTTTAGAAAATTACATTTATTACTTTAATGAATTTAGTCACTTATTTATTTTGTTTTCAAAAACAATCAGTTATACTTTTCCCTTTAGAATATAAACAAAAATCATACAACTGCTTATATTTTTTTTCTAGCAACTTCGTCATTCTCAAAGTAACTTCAGCGGTCAAATACCAAACAAATACGGCGACAATTGGCAGGGTGAGCTCATTAAAGATTACACTTGCCTTATTTTTATATGTATTTTGACCATTTTATAGAAGCTGCTGATAATCTCAAAAAATTAGCTCTGCTTCATGGTTCAATTGTAAAAATTGATCTATCAGGTTCACTTATTTACCAAGGCTTCATGGAATTCACAATTTTGTAAGTTTCTATCTAGTCACTATCATCTGTCAAACGGTATGTTTCAGTTTTGATGCGATCCAATCGGCTAAAATGCTTCATGATTATGTCCATACGCTGAATGCATTAATGGATGTCCCTAACATGCTTGACATGGCCTATAATGAAACTCCTTGAAGAACATACTTTATCTTAATGACTTTTATCTCATTTATTTTTTTTGTACGTTTCTTTGTTTTTTTTCCTCGATAGGATAAAAGGCTTGAGGAAGAATCGAACAACATATTCTTATTCAGATGTTTCTTTAATTTGATTATCATACGATCTTTTTCATTTCGGATATTCAATTTATGGAACACGTATTTAATTTCAAAGGTACAATAAATTTTGTAACATATAGAACAAAGAAAATCAAAGAAATAGAAATAAAATCTTCTCTGTTTTTAGAGAAAGTACAATCTATTTGACGTAGAACGCAAATTTATCTTAAATTAATTAATTGGTATATCTATGTTGCATAAATTGAGAAATATTTTAGAGAAGTTCAAAAACGAAAAGATATCTACACAATTTGTTGAAACTTTTTTAATAAATAAATATTGAATGGTGAAAACAGAAAATGATTAAAATATTTGTGTAAGAACGTCTCTCTTGTCTCCATTTGCATCAGTAAGATGATTAATTATTGTTTTAACTCCAGTTCCCCATGTTTGTATTGATTCAGCAACTAAAACATTGTTTTTTTCATATCTATACCGAGTTTGAGTCGCTTATCTTGAAAGAATTTTCATGAATGATTTTGATTAAAGAATAAAATCATTAGGAAATCGATGAATAACATTTGAATAAGAATCAATTGAACGTTTCAATGTCCATCCAACCACATCTTGTTCTTTATTTGTTGTTAAACCATTATGTTCAATTACTATAATAAAATGCCCATATAGATCAATTTCACGTATTAATATTGAACCTTGTCAACTTTTCAATAGATATATGAAAATAAAAATAATTCATATTTATTTACCTTGGCTTTTTGAACGAATTTATTCAATACTAGAAGAAGCTTTTTCATCAAATGGAGATTTCATTTGAAAAATTTCATTTGTTTCTTTTTTTCAACCTCTACAAAAATCGAATTTGAAGATTCAACTAATTCAAATGAATTTATTTGCTTCTTTAAATTATTTAATTTCTGATAAATCTTCTGATTCTTTTAATAAACATAGATTTTCTTTAAGTTCTTGGCAATTTTTTAATAATATTTCCTTTGATTCACCATTTTATTTTCGAAGATCTTGTTTAGCTATTTTTTTAATTTGTTCAATATTTTCTCTTTTCCATTGATCAATTCATTAAATAAATAATGTGAATCATCTCTTATTGAAATATCATTTTCAATTTGATTTTTTTTGATTAATTGAATCTTCGAACTGTTTTTCAATTTCATCTCGATGTTCATTAACATGTTTAAAACATAATGTTCGTTGACAACCATTACCAAAAAGTATCCCACCATTTTTACCACGTTTAACACAACTATCATGAAGATTTATTTGCTGCCATCACAACCTACAACAAAAAAATACTTACAAGAAAAACTAGATGGTATTCGAGTTTCACTCGTATACGAAATGCGATGCGACGCAGGAATCTGAATTTCCTAGGAAAAATCTTCAATTGAGAGAAATCTTGAATACTTTTTTAGGAAGCCATAGTGCTATTCATCTCTCTGAAAACTCTATTCATACTTAGCGATATATTCTTAAGGATCGATTTCAATTGAACGAATAATTATCTCTATGATTCATTATTTTACATCAGCTGTAAGTGAATAGACTATAGTAGCTAGCATATGTTGATGGCGTCATTTTAATTATCTCACAACAAATTTCTTTCATTTTCGTCATTTTGGAACCATATTTGTGAGCGAACAGAACTTCGGATTGAAGATTCGAAAACAGAGGTAAGAAGTTCGATCTTGATACTTCGATCTCACGTTTTAACGAGTTTTTTTTATGATCCTCCGTTTTCGAGATCATTGAGATGGAAAATGAAGAAAAAGATGCGTACGATCTCAAGTATAAAAGAAAACAAAAAACTCGCGACGGACTACAGAAATGCTTCTGCTTCGCATCGCATTAAAAAAGCATAAAAAACGATTCTTTTGCTTTCTCGAAGGAAAAAGAAAAAGAAAAAAATTTTCGTTCATCACATTATGTTAACATTAATTGTGTATTGTTGACAATTGAAAATAAATTCTTATGCGAATATTAAAAATATTTATCGTATTTTTGAGCTGAATAGTTAAGTACATTTTATTCGACTAGATATTCAAATCGTTAATTTTGTAGAGAGAAAATTTCTCTATGAAATAAATTTTCGAACAAAGAGACTTCAAATCATGTTTCTAAACTTAAATGAAGGAAAATAAAAATTTCCGATTATTTAAAGGTTATCATAATGTTTCACTTGAAATTTCCTTGTATTGAAGGACTTCGAACATCTATAGGCATAATAGAAGTAGAAACACATAAAAAAAACTCTATTTCATCATTGTTATTTAAAAGATTTATTAGTAATTATTTGTATTAAGCTGCATTAATGAATTGTGATAATTGTATCGAATCTCAATTAAATATCAATTTAGAATTTTCGACTAAAATTAGGATTTATTTGATTCTTAACTATAAAATATTCATGATGAATTTTACTTTCTCATCAATACGTTTTCATTAAGTCTTTTGTTCTAACAAAGAAAATATCATCAAAAACGAGTAAAAGTTGTACAGCATGGAAAATAACCATTTTCTTCCTGAACATGTCAAAATACAAGATTAAAACGAAGAAATTTTATCAGTTCTTAAGTTATACTACTTCTAATCTGAATTATGTTGAATAAAACTTAACGGAATATTAAATTAAAATATAGAAAACTCCTATAAATTATTTAATCTTAAAAAAAAAGGTATTCAACATAATTCTGACTGATTTTCTAAACATCATATACTGAGTTCATAGACCATTTTCACCGATAATAACCCTTCCCTATGTAGCGTCCACATAGACAATATCCAATTGATCGACAACAATATCACGAGGATAAGAGAATCACGTCTCGTTTATTACCAACTGTTCATTTCATTACACGATGATTTCCATTGTCTGACATATAGATTGAATAATCTCAATCAATAAAAAGATGTATTGAGACCTATAGAATTGATCGACAGAGTTACCATATTCATTGCCATCTGCTACTACTTGTTTTTTGAAATTAGTAATATTGAGAAATACACAAAAAAATTATTATATTCTACATGCTTAAGGTTGGTTTGGTTTCGGTTCTTCGATTGTTGGAATTGTCGGTGGTCTTATTTTAAGTATTATTGCTGATACACGCCGTTTTCAACATACATTGAAGACGTTTATTCTTGTCTCATTGATTGGTTGTCTGTGTGGTATTGTTTGGTTTGAACTTTGTGTTCATAAGTTTATTCTATGATAAACATATTCTTTCATTCACGGCTGTTACAAATTGGATTATCAACTGCAATAGCTGGTCTATTTTCAGGTGCGGCAACACCATTGATCTATGAAGCACTTGCTGAAATAATGTTTTCTCTTTCTGAATCATTGTCAGCATCAATTCTTGTTCAATGGATAAATATTATTTCGCTTATTTTTCTATTTGTTGCACCAAATCGAGATAAATTAGTAAATTTTCTTGTATTAGTTGTTGGAGTCAGCTGTATTGTAATGGTTGTGTTAACGCGATTTACCTATAGAAGACGTGATGAAGATGAAAGGCAACGTGTAGAAAAAGAACAAAATCAAGCAGCAAAAGAAAATAATACAAGTCTTCGTATCAACATTACTATTAATGAACAATCGTATGGAACATTTGATTAAAACAAAAAGTTTCTTTTTCATAATTCTTTTCCGTTTAAAATGTTGAACAATATATAATAAAGTAAAATAACAGTATAATAAGTCGTTATAATGAGAACTATATATTAAAAAAAAAGATATATGTAGATAAACTCAACTATATTTTGTCGATTTGTTTCCATTTTCATGCGAACTAACATTCGCGGAGTTTTATCGTAATATAAAACCTAACGATGGAAGACTTGATAATAAAAAAAAACGATACTCATTCTTTTATGTATTCGAATTATAACGCAGTCTCGTATGTGTTCAAGTGTTAGTATAGTTTTCATTCTTTTTCGATCAATCAAATAGCAAACAAATGAGATCATTTTCTTTTACATTCATTATCAACTGAAGTACATTTAAAATAAATAGTATTTTTGTTTTCAGAGTTCAGATAAACTAATTTGTTCAAATTTTATTTGTACTTTTAGTGTTCATTTCAAGGATAGAGCAAGTTTAGTACTATATAAATGTAGTATTTCATTAATATTCATGTCTCAATTCTTCTGCGAATATATCTGTTTTAGATCTTAAGAATGCTTGTATTTCATCACGCATGATTAAAAATAGAAGCTTATTAGACTATATTGAGCCCAGTAAAACAAAAATACTCATGATGGTAATGCCACCTCCACAAGTCTGAACTTCGTCTAATTTATTTTTTCTTGAATTAAAAATAAGACAGAGAGAGAGAGACGAAAACCTTTGCCAGACAATTTAGAAAAGACAGCAATTGAGATTATCTAATTGAATTATTTTCCAAATATTTTATTTCAGTGATCGACTCCTTTAAAAATTTGAATGATCACATATGAATAGATGTTATTTCAAAGATGCTATTGTCAAATATCTTTCAAGCCAACTCACATAATCCCGATGTAAGTGTTACTTTTGAAAATGTCGGCTACTATGATTTAGTAGTAGTGAGCCAACAGGGCTCTAGCAAGAAAGCAAACGAACGCCATGATTATTCGATTGTCTGTGAAAAACTGTCGTTCGCATTACAGTTGTCAAAAAATATCGAGGTACTCAATCTACCACTAGATATCCTTCACAAGCAAAAGATAGCCAGAAGGGGGGTGTATTATTACTACATCTTGCTCAAATAATTGTGCTCTGTTTTATTAAATTTAAAATGGAAATAATGTTATATTGTAGAGATCAAAGTCGAGGTCTGTCCCTCTCAATTAATTTACCAAATAAGAAAGACGTGGTTTATCAAAGATTTTATATCAATAATGCCTGGTACTGATATGTGAATTTATTTCTATTTCCATTTCTGGAATTTTAAGTAAACGGATAGTAAAGACATATGTCACACAAAGACTATCTGTCTTGCATTAACAGGAGCAGCTACATCGCATTTTAATTGTAGAGGGATCTCAATAATAGTTTTATTTCAATGAAACGATGTATATCACACATTGTTGATAATCTCATGTCATTTACAGTGTTTCTCTTTGTAATTTTAGGTGCATTTAAAATACTTTATACATATCCTGATTGCTCATTGAATCCCTCACCCACTTTTAATTCAATATTTTATTATCTAATCAATGATAGTTTTGCATGTTTACTAAATGAATCTAAAATGTTTTCTTTTAGAATCATACACTTGTATTACTACATTTTTTATGTCATTTATCAAGTCACAAATTATCATGTGGCAAACTTGTTTTTATATGCACCAGTCAAATCGACATGCTGCTATTGTAGAGAAACTGGAACTTGGGCAACTAGAATTTTGACATCGGAATTTCGACAAATGTCGAATTGCACCGGAAATTGGACAAAATTGTCGAGTTTCCGAATTTGTCGAAATTCTTCAGGAATTACGACAATATCAATTTTTGCTGATGATTTTATTGTCCAATATCCGATGGAATTTGGGCAACATGCATCATACACTGAAAACAAAATAGCATCACACGGAACCAAAACGTTTTCGTCCTCAGTGCAAAACTCATAAAAGGTTTCAAATTTTCTCACTGAACTTAAAAAGGGTTTCGAGCTTTGAAACGAATTTTGAACCATTTTTAGGTTTCGTAGGTTTTCCACAGTACCTTCGAAAAATTTCCTGGACTATATATAAACGTTTCGAGACTATCTTGGAGTTTTACGGAACCTGTTTGAAAGTTTCGAATTCGTTTCAAAAATGGTTCCGTGTGGTGCTATTTCTTTCCAGTGTAGTTGAAATTAATGTTTGATTGAAATACACTTTCACTCATTTGTCAGTGAATAGAAAGCAAAGAAATACTATGTAGTTATACAAAGTTTCACAATGAAAAGCTTGTTAACGCAGCCCCTTTTGGAGCTAAAATGTGGAACTCACATATATCCCTTCGGCTTACTAAAACAATTCAAATAGTTCATCTGAAAAATCTACCCTGATTTCCACGATCTATAATTAGCTCATTGCCTATTTGCTTATGTCTGTGATCGAGTATTAAGTGTTAGCTCGTATATTTAACAATGACAGATATTAGTTTCTATGGTCTGTAATGGACAAACATTGCTGTTTTCGTGTAGTCTGTAATTAAAAAAGGAAGAAATAGCAGTCTAACTAGCCAAGCTCCTAATTAGCACAATTTTAAACTCATTAATATCTGTAATGGTGAGTGGGGGAGGTTGGGACCAGCAAAAATCTCGTTTTTAAACTTGCACTCACCATTTTCTTTGACAATATATCCGAATTTCACAAAACTTTCTCTTTTTATTATTAGAAGCGCTAAAAAAAAGCAAAAAGCAAAATGCATATGATTTATATATAAATAAGCCGAATATGAGAAATTGAAAGAAAGAAACAGAATTTCAGATAGGAGATATTCTTAATCTGATGGTGTGGATATGGGCGTAGTAACAAATAGTCAAACCCACGTGCAATCCGACACCCACACACGCTTGTTTTGAAAAATGTATGTCATAGGTTAAGAATATCTCCTATCTAAAATTCTGTTTCTTTCTTTCAATTTCTCATGTTCGACTTACTTATATATAAATCATACATATTTTGCTTTTTTCTCTTTTTAGCGCTTCTAATAATACAAAATACAAATGTTTTCATGTGAAACTTTGTATAATCACATAGTACTTCTTAGCTTTTCTGTTCAGTGACAAACGAGTGAATATGTATTTCAACCAAGCACATTAGTTCCAACTATCATGTATATTGTCCAATATCCGATGGAAATTGGACAATAAAATAACCAGCAAAAATGTATGTTGTTCAAATTCCATCGGATATTGGACAATAAAATCATCAGCAAAAATTGATATTGTCGTAATTCCTGAAGAATTTCGACAAATTCGGAAACTCGACAATTTTGTCCGATTTCCGGTACAATTGGACATTTTGACGAAATTCCACTGGAAATTCGACATTGTCGAAATTCCGATGTCCAGATTCCACTAAACCAATGATTCAATCGCAAAAACACGTAGCACAGTATAATTCTGATTCTGAAAATGGTTAATGTAAACTCAACCTTCTAGCAACGCGTTGAATCTGTTATTTTTCTATAGTCAATAAATGGTCCAAAGAACGCGAAATCCTATATCTCTTATCAATAACATTATCCTATTGCGAACTGATGCATACAATTGGGTTAAGCTGAACACAGACGTTATATCTAGATTATGAATGGTGATACAACGATATATATTATTTGTCTGCTCTAACAATGCTGAAGTCCATCATTCATGAAAAAATATATATGCAAGCACATTATTGGTATATGTTCATTAGATTAAAATATTGGAAACCTCCACCTGAGCAAAGAAACAAGTGAAGATTGGTACAGTGATCACTTATATATGTTTTTGTTTTTTTCTTGTCAATTGTAAATAAACATAATGTAGTTTTTCTCTTTTTAGTTGCTCACCCAGGACGATGATTCCCGGCTCCGAAAATGAGCGGATTTCATTAGAACCGGCCAGAAACAGACTGGAAACGCATAGGAACGTGCAGGAAAACGCCGGATATCAGCGGACCCTGGAAGCAGGATTCCGGGACGAATTTTTTCGGATTTTCCCGGTGATTTCCGATAATTTCCGGCGGGAACCAACAGGAACTTAGCGGAATTTACAGGAAAAATCCGTAGATTTCCCGATCCGGAATACTGCTTCCGTGAAATCGTGGGAACCGGCCGTTTCCCGGGCCGGTTGCTTCACCCTGGGCATTTAATATTATAAAATTGTTCAAATTAAGTTTTCTTATTGCTCGATAGTTATACTGCTAAATCATATTTATCTTATTGTTCATTCCAAAAATTCTATCACTGACATAAGTACAAGCCAATATCTTTTATTAAACTCTATATAAATTATTCTGTGATATTAGCAGGAATATTAACTAGAAGAGAAAACGTAAGAATAAAAGGAAATCTCTTTCTCTCTCGAGTATAGCTAGTATATGAAATAATTTCGAAAGGATCGAGTAAAATTCTTTGAATAGATCGTTCTCTCTCTCAAGAGTATTTAAATTCAATATTTTTGTAGAAAATCATACTTAAATAATTACATATTTAGTTAACCCAAGCAGACATTAAAAAGTCATTCAATCGGAATTTCAAGTGATGAACTCTATCTATCTATCTATTTCTTTTGTGTGGGTGTGGGTGTATCGTGGGATAATTAATCGAAACTCTTGTAAGTGGTACAAGCAAGAATGTTTGGACAATACCAACTTGTAATAGTTTATTCAATAATGAGTTTACAATAAACAAGATAGCAATATTGCGCTGCTAATAACATGTGCGTATGTTTCTCAATACAAGTCAAGTCTAACACTATTTATATTCTAATAAACTATTTCTTCGAACAACTTAAATTTTAACTACTCTCTGACTTATAGTACTGCCATATTTCCCCCCCAATATATCGTGAGCT
>CAJNYU010003178.1:0-12061 GCA_905331475.1 Rotaria socialis | reverse complement strand
AACTTGACTTCCTATATACCATTTGATGTATCTCAACGAGCTCTACAATACTGTATAAAAATGAAATCGATTCAAGAAAATTTTTTTATCCGGCGGGGTCCTTTGTTAACAAAATCAATTCTTTTGGTACTTTCCTGTTTTGACCTCCCAACATTCACCCTCACCTTCAAGATGTAATAGTTAATCTTTTCAATCCAATAATTAATTTTATCAAAATTTATTAGCAAGTATCTTACCAGAAATCTCGTTAAAAATATTTTAAAAAATTTTGGGTGTCAACAATGGAAAGTATCATTGTGGTAATCGATTTTTTTGAATTTTAGCAGTTTAAAATGTCTTACTTGCTAGTTTAGATCTTACGTAACACTGTGAAATAAAGTATTAATTAATTGTGCTTTCGACAATCAGTCACTAATGATACCGAGAATAACCCTCAAATTTTTATTATGAAGTGAGAAAGAAAAAAAAAATTTATTTTTCGATACAATTATGTCAGTGCTTTTGCGGTTAGGATTTACGTCAGAAAAACGGACATAGAACAACGGAATTAGTGGTAAAATAATCAAGCGAAGGTTTTTTCTGAGTTTTCTACTGGTCTTTCAACAGAAATTCGATAATAGAAAATACTGCTCACCCATTCAGATAAATCTGTCTAATTCGATTCGTGTAATCAAATACCCATGCAACGTGATACCATGTATTTGCTGAAATAGTCGTCGAACCACTTGTGTCATCACCATAAAACCCAAAGTACAATAAATTATTTGTTGTTACTAGAAATAATTCCATATCATGACTACTTGAAATGGTTTGTCCAAAGAAACATGAAGTAACAGTTGTGCTTGCGGTCCTTAGGAACCAAAATTCCATTGTCCATGATAATTGATAAAAATTCATTATTTGACTGGAAGTTAGACGTTGTGAGTTGGCATAAATGAAACTAACGGCATTGTTCACATAACCAGTAACAAATGATTGATAAGTGCCACTTAGAGTATTGGAAAAACCACTTGAATCAGTGAAAACTGAATCAAATGTGTAGAAAGCAATAAGTGATGTGTTAGATATTGAAGTTGAAACGCAACTTGAATTGCAGAGTGGAAGGGCTGTTGAAGTTGTGGTAGTAGTGGTCGTAGCGGTTGTCATAGTAACTGAAAAAAAACCACGTACGAGCTTACGTTTTCAGGCTAAGGATGCACCAATTCCAATTCCAATTCTAGGCTTGGAATTGGTTGGAATTGGTCGGAATTGAAATTGGTGCATCCCTATTTCAGGCAAGAGGGGAAAAGCGGATCCTAGGATCCATTAGAATCCACTAGGATCCATCAGGATCCAGGATTCGCTTTTCCCCCTTGGGTCAGAGTAGCTGTATACGATTACACATATAGCGTTTCGATTGATAAACACAATTTAAGAAAAATCAGTCATCAATTATGTATCTAGCGAGTCCATTCAGAAAATAGTGTGTCGGTGTTAGACATGTACCAAACTCGAGCACAACGTCGAGTTTCGATACCGAGTTTCACAAGATTGAACTCGATTTGAGCTCGAACATTTATACTCGAGCTCGATTGAGCTCGAAATTCTTATACTCGAACTCGATCGAACTCGAAGTTTATATACTCGAACTCGAACTCGAATTGAGCTCGATCCGCTAAGCTCGAGTTCGAGCTCAATCGAGCATTGAACCTCGAGTTCGAGCTCAATCGAGCATTGAACCTCGAGTTCGAGCTCAATCGAGCATTGAACCTCGAGTTCGAGCTCAATCGAGCATTGAACCTCGAGTTCGAGTTCAATCGAGTTTCGAACTCGAGTCTAAACGTCGAGTCGAGTTTCATTTCATCGAGCTCAAGCCGTTTGGGTTTGGGCCATGTCTACACATATACGAAGATAAAATCTAATACCATTTACAAAAGCATATTTTTCAGATGAATGAAAAAAAGAAAAGAACAAGGTTACATCTCTTCAACAAATGGTCTACTTTAACTCGAGAATAGTCTAAAAAATTTGCTTAGATGATTCGTTTCTCGTCAAGCAGTAAAACATGAAAAATCTTGAAAATTGTCTTTCTCCTCACATCTATATTCTTTTGTGCTTCAACTTTGGAATGATTAAGACCAATAGTCGACATAGATATGAGAAAAACTTCAGTCCAATATGTTGTTCTTCCTACAAGAAAATTAACACTCAGCAGCAAAACAGGAGATTTCGCTTAATAACTTGCAAGATTCATAACTCCTGCTAGAAGTAACTTGGGCCCGAACCAACTTAGGGTATATCACTCCTAGCTATGCCCTATCTAACCATAATATTCCCGACCGAAAAGATTTTTGACACCTCGGGTGGTTCCCTCGTAAGATCTATTTTGTGCGCCTTCTGATGAAACCTTCTCGAAACTTTTAAAAAGCAGTGAAGTCACTTGACTTCTGTTCGTTTCACTCCAAACGTGCGCAAAGTTAATCCACTTCTATCATTTTCCATCGTTTCTTTTATGTGATGGGGCTAACTAGGGTATTCTTCAATTCTGTTCGGTGAAATAAGGTAAGTCGGCGAGGGTTTTCAAATGAGGGCATGGGTGAATTAATTAGTTAAAATAAAACTGAAAATCACACCCATACCCATTATATTATATCCATATAGCTTATTTTTGTTCAACTTTAATTCTCTATCTTCTGATATATAAGTAGCATGAAAAACTTCAATGATCTGTTGAAATGCAAGTTGGTACATCTTTTATAGAGTATTTTCTTTTTTTCCCCATAAAGGTATTATAGTGCTAAAAGTCGGTATCGGTTAACTTTTCATAGGAAGGATATTAGAACCTAACATTTTTGGGATTGGTGGCTTCAGACATCGATGTGTTGAGTGAGCAAAACAGATGAAGAAAAAACATTTTATCGAGTGCGTCGTATATTGGAATGATACTCGATGGGCTCATGGAGGCTCTCTTAATAAGCTGACGATAGTTTCCCCAGGTGGTCCTTGGATAGTTACAGAACGCTTTGATAAATATATAGATCAAAACAACTTTTGATCCTGATTTCAAACTATGGGAGGGAAGTGACCGCTACCAGATAGTTACCTTATCTGGTGAATGGTAACCTATCCGTTACTCGTTACCGGTTACTTGGTAACGTAACGGTAACTTTCCTCCCCTAGTTTGAACAGGCGATTTTCGTTCGCTTTTATTGTAATATTCCTGATCAGCAGGTCTCATGTATAGGCGCATTTGATTAAAAACGATTTTGACAAATATTTGTTATTCGGAACATCCATGCGAGCATCACATAGAAGAAAAATATTCCCGTAAGATTTCGCGAAAGTAACTCATACAACATGGTCATTGATCCTCCATAATTCGAACTAGATTCACATAAGTCGAATCTGGTGGGTTTTAGGCTACATGACCTAATCCATCCTCGTCCTTTTCTATTGTGCGCTTTCGTATGATAGTTTATATCATGGAAAAATCATCCCTTCGGATAAAATACATCACTAAACGAATAAATCACCAGACTCCATGATTTTCTTTTCTATTTTATCCTAAAGAAGAACTTTCACTTACTGGTAGTCGTTGTCGTGATGGTTGTTGACCCTAGAATAGTCACAAGTTCAATGGCTCTTACGAAATGAAGAAGATGAAAGCAAAAAAACTTCTTTCGTGCTTTTTCCAATTCGAATGATCAGAAAAGGGGGTCTATTTCATTAAAACTGTTGTTGAAGCAGACTTACAAAAATACTACTATCCGTTCCAAAATACAAGGCCATCAGTTGCTTTTTGAATAACTGTTGATAGAAGATTAATAGAGACCTGCGATTTTCACCATCATATAGTCCAACTCAGAACACGTCGAATCGTAGAAGAAATATTAACTTTAGTGTGACTTTTGACGGGTTTTCGAAGGATCTCTGGAAAACCTTAACAGAGTTTGTGAAAGCTTTGATGGATTCTCATTTCAAAGTATTCCATTTTGTAGCCTAAAGGCTACATTATAAACCCTGAAGTTTTCAGATTTTTCTGGCCTTTACGTGGGAGGCAGGACTGAGTCCCCTGCATGCTTTAACCTATGTTTAGATATATACGGAAAATTGAATTATGAAATTTCGACCTGAAATTTTGCCCATAGATAATTGCGCTGGCCCATAGAAGGCGTATATGTGTGGGCGTGACACTTCTCCCCAGCTATACCCGTATCCATACATCCACACCCATCATCATCATCTCAACCTGTTCTCACTACTACAAAATCGAAGAGCAAACAGTTAGGGCCAAAAACGTAGACATTCATTGAAAGATGAAGAGAATGATGATTTACATTTACACTAGAGTTATGAATAAATATTAATTTCTTTTCTTTGAATAAAAATTGATATTCGTAATGGAGAGTGTATGTAAGGAATAGGGAGAATAAAAACTAACACTAGAGTAAAAAATAGTAAACAGAAGAGCAAACTTGATTGCTGTAATTCATCGGAATGTTTGGTATGCATCATTCTAGGCTGCAAGACTAGCGTATCACTTCTCATTCTCTCACAGGTGAGCAAACGTGAACATACTTACGAACATCCTGTAGTTTTCATTCCAAACACCCTGTATTTTTCCTTACGCTCGAAGATTGTAAACAAATTGCTTTAGTAGAGATCGTAAAGAAAGTGAGACGAAATGGCACATTCCCTGTTGTGTCTAGCGGCAAAAATTACAGATCTCTATCTTGTTCGAATCAAAAGTTATTCAAAAAGCAACCGTTGGCCTTATATTTTGGAACAGATAGTAGTATGTCGACTTCTTCTCATGATACACACAGAGAGAGTGATTAACTGAATAAAACAATTTCTACACAATTTACACTCAATAATAAAATATTTCTGGTCAATAGACAATTAATCCGTGAATCAAGTTTTTCACCTGTAGATTGATGTGCAGTAAAAATCTCACTTAGAAATATACACTTCCTTCAAAATTCGACAGCAGTCAAATTGGTATAGATTTTTTGAAGATTTCCTTATTTTCTGCACTGATCATCTCGCGCGTATGAGAGAAAAAAAGAAGATAAATTTCAAAAAACAAACTCATTTTTTATTTGCTCTCAACATTCTCAAGGTTTAAAATCAATCTCATCATACCAGTGTTTGTAGTTACTCCTTGATTTGTGAATACAACAACGATTCCATATGAAACAAGTACCATAGCTGCAAAGGCACATGCAATAATCATCGGCAACATGAAATGCACCGTCGGACATGAGTTCGTTTCGGTTTTTGTAGTGCCTTTCATCAAATTCCTAAATCAAATAGTAATTTTGGTAGTTAGAAAAAGATAGATGAGAAACAGTTTGATATGTTTAATCAATAGATAAATATAGATTCATACTATCAATGTTACTAACTTGGCAAAGTCCTTGGATGAAGGCACGCTTCGTTTCAATGTTGTTGGCTTTGCAGGCGAAGAATGGAGATTCACAGCAGTCTGTGAAAAAAAAGATTTACTTGTTTGAGTTGGTCATTGGGAGATAAATCTAATAAATATTTCGATAATATACTGAAGACTATAAATACCTGAGATTGATTTGCAAATGACGTGTTGTTTGCGACACGAACCATTTGAATATGTTAAAAAAAATATATCTAGAAAATGTTCTGAGTTTTTATACACTACGCGAAGAAAGAGATTCGATAATGTGGTGTTCTCTCTTGTTAACTATTTTTCTCAATTGAATGACTGATGAGATTTGAATCAGCCTAGATAAATAAGCTCGAAGAAACCTTGTCAATATCGCGGGAGAGATTGCGCTGCGCACTTTTCAATCACTCTTACAGCTTGTAGTGTCTAGAAAGAATATATGGCTTGTGTTATTATTCAATTAAATCGAACTGTTTACATTGGTTTCGTCCCTTTTCATCGACACTTTTTTTTCTAAGCAATTTAAGAATTTGACTAAAGAAATTTCGGCTTGGAGAAAGAAAGAAAGAAAGAAAGAAAGAAGCTAAACAATGATAACATTACGAAACGTTTCTATAAGCGGGTGTGGGTGACGATCTTCCTATACCACATCCCGACGACTACACCTACACCCACACCCACACCCTGTGAATGCGTTCTCTAGATATGCCTCAAGATGTCTGGTATATTTCTGAACACCTGAGTGTTTTACCAGTAGAATATCATATATTTGAGCCTCCCAGATTAAAGACGAAGCAAAACCATGCTCCCGATACATTTTTGATATCCATCAAATCAAAGATGGTGAAGTTATTGACAGATAGACTGTTATATATACACATGCTCCAAAAATTGATCAACCATCCATTAAGAAGTTTTTTAAGTATTTATATATCAAATCGATAATATGAAAAATTTTCTGCTTGTATTATTCGATAGCTCGCGGTTCCTAGTATGTTCTCTGCAAAATTCAGACTCCCAGACCGTTGTGTCGAATCACAGGACAATGGTTAATAAAAAATGCGCGTCTTTTTTCAAGTCCGCAAATCTGACCAAGAGCTTGTCCTTTTTCACTTATTCCACACCCAAACTAATTCAAAGTTTATCGTATAAGACACAATTCAAAATAGGAAATTACGCTCTACACAATGATACATCCTTCAATCCGGATTAGCTTCGAAAGTCATCGAAAACTGAGTAGTTTTCAAAAAGTATGAATTAAATATTTGATAAAAAATTATGAAGTATCGAAGAACGTATGGCTTTGTCTCCATTTCTCACTGAATCTGGCTTTTAAATGAATCATTCGAAAGAGCGTAAAAAGCTACATCACATACAATGTTCAATTGAATAAGTTATCATGTTTAATTGAGAAGAAAGTTATACCTTGTTCGATGCTTCATAACTTTTTATCAGATACTTAATTCACACTTTTTGAAAACTACTCAGTTTTCGATGACTTTCGAAGCTAATCCGGATTGAACGATACATCATCGTGTAGAGCGTAATTCCCTCTTTTGAATTGTGTCTTATACGATAAACTTTGAATTAGTTTGGGTGTGGAATAAGTGAAAAAGGACAAGCGCTTGGTCAGATTTGCGGACTTGAAAAAGACGCGCATTTTTTATTAACCATAGTCCTGTGATTCGACACAATGGTCTGGGAGTCTGAATTTTCCAGAGAACATATTAGGAACCGCGAGCTATCGAATAATATAAGCAGAAACGTTTTCATATAATCGTGTTGATATATAAATACTTAAAAAACTTCTTAATGGATGGTTGATCAATTTTTGGAGCATGCATATGTAAGTTCATGTCGCCTCCTGGCAAAATGACCTATCTTGACATTGTTATCCGCGCCAAAGTAAAAGATGAATAGTGCATCTAGCAGCCCTTGAAAATCTCTACATAGCTGCGCATTCAGATTTCAAGCATAGACGTCTGCTGACGACATACATTATTTATAGCAGAATTGAGCTTCGACATTAGTGGCATGTCCAGCAAGTCTACCTATCAAACTTTCGGAAAACTGAAGTATAGTCTGTTCAATGCAGTTTTAGACACTGAAAATGAATCTGACGTCAGGTTTTAATTTTCAGCACACTTGGTTACGAGAACAGTTGAATAGTAGCCGAAAGGTGCTCCGATGGCCATGAAGGTTGCCCAATTGTGCTTGCCACCACCTGCTGTCCGAGGTTTTTTCATTTTGAATTATATGCCAAAAGATGCAGCGCTCAAGGGATGTCAGAGGCAAATCTATCTGATTAGTTGATCTTTCAGAGCAAAACGAGCTCTCCCTTTTGGCACATCCCGTAGCTCTGAGTGTCAGCAAATGTCTGAGAAAATCGACCTTTTTAAGGGTAATTGAGGGGTGGGAACCGTGTAATCTTTGTAACTTTCCAAAGATAAGTCCCAAAGGGCTGAAAATGTGGTTATACGCGTAAGTTTTCAGGGACTGTCTAACGAGTTGGTCATTTTTGAAATCTAAAATTCGTCTATGGCCGGATAGGTCGGTACTGCAGCGGACCCTCTCTAATTCAGTCTAAAATTGATTGATGATTAACATCACGCCTTTACAACGGGGGAAAAGAGTGCCAACTACCACAGGCGATAGGACTTGACGAGCTCTTTCTATGTTGAAAATTTGAGTGTTCCATTGCTAGCGCATTGAACGCGCCTAATCTATATTTTGCAGGAAAAAGAAAGAAAACCCATTGTATGCCTGTTCTAAGATCAAAGTGTGCGGCTTATCTAATAAATGAAAGAATTCTGAAGTTTTGTATGTGGTAGCGGTACTAACATATAATTATGCTTAGTAAGATCAGAAGTCAGAATTCGTTAGAGTCAAAACAAAAGAGTTACGTTTTTACGAAAAAAGCGTAAAATCGATCAAAATACATTACCATAGAAAAAATTCGTCCATGTTTTGATTACAGTACTTCAGGAATTTATTGGATTGAACTGAAATTTTCAGGAAATACTTAACTCGCTGCGATTTACAACATATAAAAAGTAAAATAGTTAAAGTTTTAGACATTTCTCCACTCAACTACAAGAAGTCAGTTTTTGAACCGGAATCCTTGCTTAAAACTGACTGCACTGTACACTGGGAGAAAGATGACACTTCATTGTACTAACAGACTTCCTCTAATACGTGTTTATATTATGTATACGTTACCGTATGAAATAATTCAAAACAACAGAATCCTCGGGAAACTTGGCGATGTTGAAGCTTTGCGATATTATCTGTCCAAATGTTTTCGTTTCAACTTTGAATGAATAGTTACAATATACTATTGTCGACAATTGAACGGGGATCTGTTGAGACTAAGCACTAACTTCTAATACGAAGGCTGATCTAGAAAAGCTTGCTAGCGCAACCCCTTCGGGGCTAAAATGTGGAACTCACATGCCTTGGAAGCTTCATTATACTAGTACAAAACACATAAAAGGCAAAACTCTGAAAGACGAAAGTTCTTTTCACTTGATGATCGATTGCCAGCAAACACTGTCTCTTTTATTTCTACATTTTGAAAAAAAGTTTTTTTTCTAATTTTTACGGGCACTCTGTTTTTCATTTTTCTCATTGTTGCTATTCACTCGTTATTTTTCATGTTCGTAATTTGGTTTTGATTATTATAAGCATTGACTTGAATGGCAAGCAATGCTATTATAAATATGCATTATTTAATCCGGGTTGTTCAGGTCTGTAATGAGNCCCCCCTCTCTCACGCCCCCCCCCCCCCCCCCCCCCCCCCCCCCCCCCCCCCCCCCCCCAGCCACAACATCTTCGACTTAAAACTTACACTCACTATTTTCTTCGAAAACATATGTGAGCTCCACAAAAACACGCAATACAAAAGGGGACATTCTTTGTGCCGCGCCCGTTACGTGATTGCCCAGCAGACAATAAGACAAGGCAAAATAGTGACAGAAAAAAATCAATTACCGGTGCTGTTCAGCTCAATATCTCTCTGTCAACCGCTATATCGATCGGTAAGAAATCCTTTACCGGACCGAGCGGTCGTCAGTACTGGTTACATCTATGATATGAACAAGATTATTGCTGGCAACTAAGACTACGCATGGAAGTCATCTAAAATAAATCATCCAATTATTTTTATATGAAACACTTCAACCTCGCACTGTTCTTGCTTTCAATCAGATTTCCATCTCTACACAGTGTTTTGCATTCTTCGTATCAGAGAACGAAAATCAGTTACGTTCAAAAATATATGTATGAAGACTTACTCGTCGCTGTTGTAGGTGAGTATCCAAAATACAAGACAAGCGTAGCAACAAGTGCTCCGAGTAGAATGATGCCCAGCATGCTGAAGTATGTGCACAGTGGCAAACATGGCCAACCAAAGCACGGACAACATCTTAAATGAGATTAACCGATAAAATCATCGGCATAACATACACTCACTTTCCTTTCTGCAGTTGTCGATGTTTTGACAAAATCTCACGTAGTGGCGAAGCCGCAGCAAGGGGGTGCCCGTTATTACGTCAATAGTCCCTTCCGTCACCCTCCCCAAGCTAACGGATTGTTCTCACAGTAAGCGACCTTTGCCATCTCCTCCTCCCCACGCTCCAGTTGAAATTTTTTCTATAAGCAATGAGAAAAGTAACATGCGCACGACATTTTTATGCTCACTTACCTGCGGCAGAGGGCGACGGCTTGAAACTTTCTTGACACTGATGAGGACAGGCGCCACTGTTGATTTATTGGTCAGGCGTTGAACCAACGATAATTTCGGCTCTTTGTTCACCAACTAAAATGAAGCCATAAATTCTAACAAAACTATGAAAAGAAGGGGAGTGTATTTGGATAGATTTTGGTTTCACCTTATTTTTGCAGTAAAACCTCCAATATCATATATGAGTCGAAAGCGCACATGGGGATAAACATTGTTTATCACGGAACTTGGTGTGCAGAGTGCAACTATAAAATTTACAATGGACTTAACTTTTGAGATTTTGGCCGTATTGTTTTTTCCTATGTGTGACAGTGTGATGTCCAGTGTTCTTAGAAAACAGAAGCCAAATTAGATCATTTTTATCTCAATTGAAAGGGCACACCTTGCTCAAATGCCAGTAGAAATGTCACTTTATTTTATACAAGCGTTCTGAAGTTATACTCTGAGTAAGAAGTCAAATACAAGCCCGACATAATTACATTTATGTACTATTGTTCTACTATCTCGAGAACTGGAACAGAAAACATCCCCAATTTTTTACTGAAAGCAACCTTTTATATGAGCAATGAAACCTACTAATAAATGTTGGTGTGCCGTGCGGGAAAGACATCTCGCCAAAGCACATAGTGTTATCGAAGTAAAAATTTCGGCTTAACATCAGCCATCTTACGAATGCCTGTCGTCTAGTTCTACTCAAAGCAAAGGTCCACTATCCGATTCATGTTCAGCGTAAAAGCCTGAAGCGAAAAGTCTATATCTCAATTTCTGATTGAGTGTAAGTGATACAACAGACCATTTTGTATGGAGGTATTTTGAACGCAATAAATACCTAAAATTTGCATATATTTATTTCCCAAATGTGAAGTGTGCTTGACGTGAAAATCTTACTAAAGACTCAGCCTGAGTTTCTCTTTCTATTGGCAGCCGCAAAATCTCAATATTTTTCTATAACGCGTATAGGTTATGTCGTGGTCCCCAGGTACTCTGTCGAAACCAAAACAGTGCTTGTAAACAATATTTCCTGATTTTAACCATTGGAAGCTATAGCCGATAGTCAGATGTCCTCATCCGAGAAATTTCAATATCTTAGTCCTCGATTGTGACCAATTAGCAAGATGCCCACCATTGATAGTAAACCAACTGAAGGATCTGTTCTCTGATCTGTCTCATTTCGTGAAATGCGCCCAGCTGGTCATATAACGTCGTTCGTGGAGACATCTAGCTATCGACTATAATTGCCGACGGTCAAAATCTGAAAGTATGATTTCGAAGTGCTATTTTGGTTTCGAGAGGAACTCTAGAGGCCATCCCATAGATTATAACCTTTATAGAAGAATATCAATATTTTGTGGATGCCAAGAGAAAGTAGTTTACCAAACGACTATATTTGGTAAAGTGAGCTCGTCCAGTTCCAAATGCAGCCAAAGGATGGGGGTCGGTAAGACATGAAATCGGCCCCCTGTGTAAATTGAGCTTTATATTAATCCAATAATCAATTTAGATGTTGAGAGTTGATTATCGTTCGAATTAATCAGTTAGATCTCATTCTAGCTACACAGAATGAACTGAAAATTCGATATTTATGTATCCCGTTTCGAGTCACGTTGCTTAGTATTCTTATGAAAAGTTTTTCTTTCATTTATAAAACTTTTTAACTTGAGTTATATGCCAAATGAAAGCTCATTCTTTGTGCTATCGAATGATATAGAGAAGCATATTAAAATATTCTTCTTTCGCACGATTCGTAGCACGGCATTTGTATATGTCTATACAATTATAAGGGTACTCACGTTACAATTGCCATTCTATGATACTATGGAGGCAGCGGTTCAATTTGAATTAGTTGCCAATCGATTGCCCTTTCAAATCTGTATAGTTGGTATTATTTTATCGAATTTAATTTTTGGGTAAGATACCTC
>CAJNYU010003176.1:0-14549 GCA_905331475.1 Rotaria socialis | reverse complement strand
CAGAAACCAAATTGCCTAGTTTCTCATGATAATTTTGGTGTTCAGACATTCTCGAATGACTCACATATCCCTTGCACTTTTTGCAGTACACATAACTCTCGGATGAAATCCGAAGTTTCCACATTTATTCTCGTCTAATATCAGTCATATCGAATTCTGAATCGCTACCCAAATTATTTAAGACTTCTCTTTTATCACTAAGGAACCTTCCCGTGACATGATTGTAGATAAAAATTGAATAATCGAACACGAAACTGAATCATATCTCCCTAGTTGACTCCAAAAATCCGAGAAAATCCACCTCTTGATACTTTCTTGATCTGACCACAGAGATTTCGATGTTCAAAACGATTTGATAGTTTTACTGTAATCATAGATGGAACCGGTCTACCAGTAAAATACCGGTCTACTAACAAAATATCGTTTTGCTGACAATGGATCAGTTGTCAAAATGAAATACTGCCTGAAAAGCGCTTTATCGTTCCGCCAATAACAACTTTGCATTAGTGTTTGCGATAAAAGCAGAAAAATTGAAAATTGAGACCGGTAATATACCAGTTTCATCTATGCCATTCGCCTACCATTTTTCTGGCTTCACCATTACTAAAGCGAACGTTGACATGATTACCTTTCATCGGTTGACATTCTGTTTCTATATTTCAGGACCAAGCGAAACCCTTCGTCCCAATCCAACTGAATTAAAGGTTTGGGTGAAAATTGAAGAAAGAGCGGTCAGAAGAGAAGAATCCACTTCCACTATGGACATTGAAGATCTAAAACAAGTGGTATTCAAAGGACAAAATGACAGAGATTTATACGAAGCCTATTATCGCAATCAGCCATTGGGGCCTGAAGAACAAGTTCCATCGGATACGACCAGTGGTCAACCGATCGTATTTAAAAAAATAGCCGAACCTCCACCAACAGCTTCTGGCGGTAAATTTTTACTGTGATTACAAACTACAATAAAATTTGTTGTTAACTTTATAGGTCCGCCTCTTTTCCTGCCAAAGCCAGTACGTATGCATTCGAACGATTGATTATATGTGTTTTGTTTATTTCCTGAAAACACCTTTAGATGTAGACGTGAAAGATATAAGATTTTCTTGAATATGAAAAACATTATCTCTTGAATACTTCATAAGGCATGAATATTCTGGGAAATTTTCAAAGTTACTGCACCAGCCTTTATGACAACTTTTTCTAATACGATGCTACATGTGTATGCACTCTCAGTCTTTAGTATGTGTCATATACTGAATATCTCTTTTTATCTTCTACACTTTCATTTTAAACGCGTTTTCAGAAAATCTATGAGACACATCACCCAATTATTAATCAGCATTAGTTATAGGAAGGATTTTCATAATTGTAAAAAGTATGCTTAAATGCGTGTCTAAATGCAGAATGGTTATAAATTCAGTACGATTCCCACTTTATCGGAATTGCTTAAGGCGTAGCTATTTATAGGACCGATGTATAGCGAGGAATCGACCAAATCGACGATTTTTGCAAAACATCACGATTATACAAACGACATTTCCACTTGTGGAACCCATTCCTATCGCCCTGGTTCGGGGCTATTAGTGTATGTCGACGGATGATGGTAGCGTCTGTATACGCATCGTCACCATCGCATTATCATCGATTTCTACCAGATGGTGACAGACATAATTTCTTCTCCCATCCATCGCAAAATGCAAAAAACCTTCTTCAATATCATAAAGTAATACTCACTTTTAGTTTTGCTGCTGAGACAATCTATAAATAAATGAAAAACGCATTATTTTATATTTTTTCGTTTTTGACATTAGATTAATGTGGATCAAAGCAAAATTTACTTTTTGGTTCGATGTTAACAATAATCTATTTACGGGAAAAAGAAATTTTCATAGGTTAAAACGTACTTTTCACGTTGTAGTCAAAATTGATTCTAACAGAAGAAAAAAACTATTCTTATGAATCAACCGAATTTGTTGTAAAATCGTCATTTGATCGCGATTTTAACAACATGGGAATTCCTGAGACAGAACGAAATTAAGAGCTTATATGGCGAGGTCTAATCTACTTGAATAACTTCTCAGATTCGAACTAGAACTGGACTTGTCCGATCCTCATATTAATTGTCCGTAATATAATCATAGAAAGTTCGTTATTTTTTCAGTCTTTCTAACATCAAAAGAGACACACGTAAAGAACTTATACCGCACAATCCCTGCGACATCCAAATATGAAACATTGTATAGCTGTCGACATTGTAAAATAGCATATATTTATGAAAAAATGATAGATTTTTCGTAAAAAAAGTTTTGAAAAACGTAGATTAAAGCTACTAATGGATTATGATAAATTAAGATACCTACTAATAATAATAAGTTTATTTAGTCTGTATGTCCCAGTCTGTGGAGGAGGAGTGAGATTTAATGTCTACCCTTAAACACTTCAACACTCATTTAACACTGGGTTTTATAAATATTAGAGCAGAAAATATCGTAGTAGCGTAGAACTCGAAAATTCGGTTCAATTTGATAACTTGTATTCGAACTTTAGACTGAGTGGCTGATCAAATATTAGAACTTTGAATTGTGTACTAATCATCCATTGAGAACTTCCAGTGCATAAAATGTTTTTACTCTCATTTTTCGTGCTCTGATTTTGAAGATAGTCATTGTAGTCAAACTTCTCGACTTCTACATACGTGGTTCACTTTATGTCAGGTGAATAAAACTTCAAATATTCAGGAGCTTTCTGTATTATCAAGTTAAAAATCGAATATTGCACACTAAAACACAAGTAACGTTCATCGACATCGAAAGTCGATTCACTGGGCCCTAGACTGACAGTGCTGACGAGAAGAAATGCATGGACAGGACAGAAAATCGGTTGTTTGTGCCAGTAGCTGATGGTGATATTTTTAAACAGATGTGTAAACGGGGTGGGAATAAGTGAAACTGAAGTAAGAATTAGACGAAAATTAAAGGTTTCAAGTAAAAGCGCTAAAAGTAAAGACGAAAACGGACAGAATGGTACACAAAGACGCATAAATCGGCGGAGAGGTTGAGTGTTACCTAGCCAAAAAAATACACAATCTAGAAATTTCGTGATGGTAAGCTCAAAGTTCCGTAGGGGGATCAGTTCACCCCTCCACTCAAGACATATCGAGAGCGGACTGTTTCCCGTGACCATCTCATGCAGCCGCCCATGGTTAGTGCCGTAACAATGCCCTAGGTGCCATAAAAATGGTGATTTGTACAACAGAAATGCCCATTTTGTACCGTTCGACTAGTCATTTGTACCATGAGAATTGATCGTTTGTGCCATAGAAATGGTAATTTCTGCCATAGAAATGGTCGTTTTTGCCATGAGAATTGGTCGTTTGTGCCATAGAAATGGTCATTTCTGCCATAGAAATGGTCGTTTGTGCCATGGAAATGGTCATTCGTGCCATAGGAATGGTCATTTCTGCCATAGAAATGGTAATTTGTGCCATGGAAATGGTCATTCGTGCCACAGAAATGGTCATTTCTGCCATAGGAATGGTCATTTCTGCCATAGGAATGGTCATTTCTGCCACAGAAATGGTCGTTTCTGCCACACGAACGGTCAATTGTGTCATTGTTACAGACAGACAGACAGACAGACGGACAGACACAGGTGAATTACGGTTTCTAGACCCTAACCTTTCAGTCTAGGGAATATGTAATGACAGTACAATTTTCGAACAAAATAGATAGAGAAAAGTACTTTACCCACCTTCTGAATTATTATCTGTTCATCGATGAGCCTCATGAAAATAACATAATTGAATCGGGACAACACCATACATCCACTGATGTTGTCATGACTGTTCCTAAACGTCGAAATTGATCTTTCATTTCGTCCATTGACATTTATTTATTAACACCTTTAAAAATTGTCGATAGTTTATTCTTCTACATATTCCATTTCTGTTTTTTTTCTATTTAACATATTTCGACAACTCCATTTCATGGAACTCATACATTTTCGTAGAAAATAGTGAATGTAAGTTTAAAGGCGAAGTTTTGCTGCTCAGAGCCCNTATACCGCAACACAGGTGGATAGTAGACTTAAAATTGCTAAAAGTCTTTGAAGCACAGTTATCATATCGTCTGGGAGTACAGGGAGTCCGCTGGAGTACGGGAGTCGCGCTTTTCCCCCCTTGGCTTGAGGGCATGCGCGGGTCAATCAAGATCAATATAATAGCTGAAGCAATAATCCCTACGCCTACATCCACTGCCGTCATTATCAGGAGACAAAATTATCAAGAAAATTATAGAATCTCTAGGTGCAAAACATCTTTTTGCTCCGGTTTAATGGAAGCTGAATAGAATCAAATAAAGCTATTCAAACATTATATTAAATCGAATCGAATTTAACATAGACTTTTGACAGTTCAGAACTGAGAACTGTACTTGCATCTCCTAACCAGTTCTTTTCGGAAGAACTGAACTGGTCGACCTCTCTCTCTGTTTTATAAATTATCTATTGTGCATTAGTAGAATCAGACGAAAACTCATACGTGAGTTCCACTTATTAGCACTAAAGAGGATGCGCTAACAAGCTTTGCTCTTTGTATCTTCAAAATATGTTCTTTAGATTACGCCATCCTTTATATCGACAGACTATCATATTATTGTTGATAATTCAAATATATTTATTGGTTCTCAAACTATACGTGATCCAAAAACTGGATTAAATCAAAAAAATTCAGCTATTCGTGTAAATGTTAAGAATCTTGTAAGAGTACTTGAAGACGGTAAATTAAAAATATGTATTAAATCACGTATTGTTGGTGGAAGTGTTGATGAAAGTATACCACGGGATAATGCACAGGTTTGGACTGATTGGGAATCTTGTGGTTATAAATGTATACTGGGAGTGCGCTCGAAGAATGGCCCAGTGAGTCATATTATAGATCGCCGTTACCCTAAAATGACTTTTTCGTTTTTTTTCTAGGAAGTGTTCGTGGACGATATGTTGCATGCTCAAATTTTAACTATCCTTCATAGTTATAACAATACTCAGAGATCACAAGTTCTTGTTTTGGTTACTGGTGATGGAAATAGAAACAAGAATCAAACGAGTTTTTCTGATACTGTAGAGAGAGTATTGGCAAGTGATTGGAGCGTGGAACTTTGGTCATGGAAACAATCATTAAACTCATGTTATTTTAATATTCAGAAATTCTTTCCAAGTCGAATGACAATTGAATATTTAGATTCTTATAGAAACAATATTACATTTATACAATAACCCAGAGAAAACTGAAGACGGAGCATTCGTATTTTCCTCGCTTTTTTAATTTTTCTTACTATCAGTAGTGTCGATGGGTGTGTTACTACATCAATTTCTAACGTGTACGTTTCAATAAAAATTATAATTCTGTCTAGAAAAGTCGCAGAAGACTGATATTTATTTTGTAAATAGTAGTAAAGATCTACTCTGTATCCTAAAAGTTTCAGACCAGAATCGTCTTTCATTCAGGAGATACATTACTTTCTATACACAAAAGTTTGCATAAGCCAAAAAGTGCGTTAAATGATGTTTTTCTTTTTGCAAGTGTTGTGTTTACATTGAGGGTGGTAAAGTAACCTTAAAAGAAATGAAGTTGAACTCAATTTTCAATTTAAACTTAAACTTAACTTTATCATTCATAATTTACATTCTCTTGATGTTTCTAGACGTAATTATATTCTCCTTATTCCATCGCATAGTCATGTACGACGTTGAAGGGTTTTTACTCCACTTTTATTGAATAAAATAAGAAAACTCAACAGCACAATCACTTCCTCTTTTTTTCAGAATTCAATGAAAGTGATAACGTTCAAAAAGGGTTCTAGAAACAGTACTTTGTCACAGAACGCGCATTGATAAAGGGAGTCGAGTCTGTATGCCTTTGTGGGTGACAACGACTGCCATCGAAGGAGAAGCAGATCTGCTTCACATTTCGCAAAGCACCTGGACTAGTCTTCAAATAATCAGACTGATATCAGATTTATTTGATCATCGAGTAAAACTTCGGAGATGATATCTGATTGTAGACCAGTGAATTGATCTTGATGGTGTTATTTCTCTGTGCCAAGTGAACATTTCAGGCGTACATCAGTACATGATAGTACATTTAACGAACTCGATATTTGAATGAACGATTGTAGTATACGTCACGCGTCTGAATCATCGACGGCGCCTTCTTCAGAATTTCTAAACGTTTCAAGTGCTTCAGTTCGGCGTACAGATTTTCGTTGTGCTGACCGTCCCATTAGTCAGTTTACCTGACTCACTGCAAGTAACTACAACATTTGTAACAAGGAAACGATTTCTCTTAATATTGAGGTTGGGGTGGGAAGCTCTTCGTCTACTCACACCCACACCCTACATTCAGGATTTATTTAGAGCTCAACCAACATATTGGTTATATTATTTTCTTTATGTTCTACAGCATTATTGATTTATACGTTAGTTATCATATTTAGTGATCTTACAATATTATGCAGTGATATATTAACTAAACTATTTCTTTATTGATTTAGTATTATTATTCTGTTATGTTATTATTTCATTACATGTTATTGAGTCTAAATGCTCATAACATATCGAATATTCATCAACCATGTTCAAAAATCAACGTCGTAGAAAAAATAAAGAAGATTAATTTTGCATATGATACACTTTATCGATATGATATTTATTTTATTATTATGTGCACCACTATACAAGAAGTCGAACACTTAATCCAATTGACTCAACAAAGTAATTACTTTTCATTTGATACTGAATCAGATTATCTCACTAGTACAAATATTTTTCATGTATGATATACATACAACTTCACCATTATTATTTATCGAAACAGTCAGTTTATTCCAAATGAATCATCATTTTATTTTTCGAAATTACAAGAATATTACTTTCATCTAGATATATTGCGAAATGATACGCATATATATTTATTGTTGGGATTCTGTTATTCCTGAATCAACACCATTTTTACGTTTTAATCTTTTATTCATTTCCTATAACATCGTTGATACATGATTCTCAAAGTGTACTTAGGACGTGGTTTGCTGATTGGCTTAATTTTTATACGTGTCATAGGGAAATTAATATACATATGATTGCCTCTCGTTGACTCAACTCTTGTGGTATTTATGCATCAAGATGTATTCAATATTCTGCTATGTCAGACAAGTATATTCTAACTCGAGATAAAAATGTCTCTGATTTTTTTCTCAAGACAAATCGGCCAACTGATCCGCATGTTATTCATAAGTGTCCATTTATGATAATGGCTGTTCATGAAGTGGATGAACGCTATTATATTTTGATTCCAGGTATTTATTTGATTAATCTAGTCTTCATCATCGGCGCAATCATTACATTTATGAAATTATTCTTCCCATCAATATGATGTATATAGATGAACGATCCTTTGTTTTGCTGTTATTTTTTGTGAAAGCTTAAGTTACTTATCTAAATAAAGTCAAGATCTATAACGGAACCAAACAAATATCTGTTTGAGAAAGAACAGTAATTATATCTACCTAAGATAGATAATCTATTTAAAAAAAAAATCTGTTGTTACTTAACAACTAGAAAATTTGAATATAACTGCGTAGTTCACCTCGTGTTGTGATTGTTTTAATGTGTGCAAAACTTATAGATTGGTTAGAAGGTGTGTTCGAAATAGGTCGAAAAATAAATATCGAAATAAGTGGTTTCTCTAATAAATAGTGACTATAAAAACCTTCAGTTCATTATTATTTTTTCTATAACTCCACTAATCCTGATTTTGAACAAGCATTACACAAGCACACAACATTTTGGAATAACGCGTTCAATCACGCAAGAAATGCGTTTTTTTCTGATGCTGGCAACTGGAGACACCACTTATTTCTATATGTTTTCATTTCAATATTTATTTTTCGACATTTCCCTTTTCAGTCTATTTCCAGTACACAATCAAATTCACCATTAAATCATGCAAATATTAAAAAGTAACACAATGAGAGGAACTGCGCAGTTACATTTTCATTTCTAGGTGTTAATTAACAGAACATCTTTTTTTGAATAGATTCTCCGTCTTAGACTGAGTTAATTCCTCTTCTTTCTCAAACAAATCTTTATCGCTGTATTTACTGGACGTCTTATTATAGATCGTGGTAGAGTGACAGTCACCAAGCTTTTATAAGAGAAAACGTTGTGCATTCAACAACGAAAGAACAGACGGTAAACAATGACTGATCCACTCACTCCACTCGCTGCTACAATTGTACGAGTGTTCATACCTCCAACTATGGTAATTGGAATTGTGGGGAACTCGCTGAATATTATGGTGCTTACAAGACCTAAACTTTACAATCATGCGTGCTCTCGTTATTTTCTCGCTCAATCCATCGATAATCTCTTATTTTCGATCATCTTTCTCACTTTTCGTCTCTTGGCTTCCGGATACTCAAACGATCTGTCGACTACCTGCCTTTATTGTTGTAAATCCATACAATATGTCATAGGTGTAATCATTGTTGTGTCACCTCAATTAGTTATACTCGCTTCAGTCGATCGATTTTGCGCAAGTTCATTCGATGCTGGAAGACGAAAATTCAGCAATGTTACTGTAGCACTTTGGGCAATCACAATTGTCTTGATCGTATTCACACTTTTCTACTTTAGCACATTCGTTTTGATGGATTTGCAGATAGGTGTAACAGTTACTTGTAGTATTCGCGTCACTACACTGTGCAGCCGCATGTACCCAATTATTCAAGCATTGCTTGTAGGCGTTATCCCGCCGATTTTGATGGCAATATTTGGTTTTATGACCATATATAATACCAAGCAAGTTCGTGCCCTTCCTGATTCTACCTCGTCTTTTCGTCGTACCGAAGGTCAACTTATTCGTATGCTTCTTCTTCAAGTGATCTCTCACTTCATTCTTTGTGCACCATTTGCCACAATTTACATTATGGGATTTTTGCCTGTTCAAGTCTTCAGCTTATCTATATACTACTTTATCTACAAAATTGCAGCGCTACCATATTATCTTACTTATACTACGACCTTTGCTGTTTACATCCTTTCGGGCAGTATCTACCGAAGTGAAACTGTCCGATTCATGAGAAAAATGTGTCGAATCCGATGTAAGATTGAAGTGCGCCCGATATCTGATGATTGCACTAATCAAATATCATTACATGATACGACTCGCACAATGAATAGACAGACCCATAAACAGTTCCAGGACAGATAACAGAGCGTAGTTGAAAGACTATAATTCTGAATAATAGAAGTGAATACTGTAATAGACCTGTCTATGCTTATTGTTACTCGTTTTTGTTTTCATGATTCTCCGCGTACTATATATAAAAGAAACGTGTAATTGTATGAGACCTACTTCTTTTGCCACAAATAACTGCCATTCTAGTCATTCCAATATATTTGTCAACTTTTAAAACACGATCTATTAATATAGGCCTCATAGGTTTTGTTCGGTACGTATCATGTTGCATTCATACTTTCTGGGGGTGGTGGTGTAGGTTTGTTGATGTCATGTGTAACTATTCATGGTTTTAGAAAATATGCTGAACTTTTAAGGGTTCCATTGATTCATCACAGACCTGTCGAAGGTTTTGCATAATTTATAGAAACTGCACAAATAAAAAATGGTTTTAAATATTTAAAAAGTTCTATATCGCACCCTTTTATATAATGCTGAACCCTTTTCATGAAGATGGTTCCAGCGCAAGCTGCTTGAACTAAGGTGGATCATTCTTGCATGCAGCCTGTTGAACATAAACTTAGAGTAGCTTTACTACTTTACTGGAAAGAAAAAAATAGTCAATCGGTGTCATTTAATTGTCTGTAAATTACGGCTAATCACCCGTTTAAACATTAAGGTAGCATTTCAATTTTTTACAATTTCATCATGATTGGTCTGATCAAACGAAAGCTTATTTTATCGAACTGAAAGGATTTCATTGAATTCGAATACTTACATAAGAATTCGAGCTTTTCATATCTACAGTACGAAATCGTAAAATTCAGATTATAGTACTTTCTTTAGCAAAAATTTAAAGTATAATATAGTATCTTGTTCTGTGTTAGCACTTGATAACATCATTTAAAAAGTAATAAATTTTCAGCGATATAGTAACATCTCATGAATGAGTTACTCACAAATACTCATGAATTCAATATTGTCTTTGGTTTGCCTTTTTCTAATATTGAAAATTGTGTTATCATTTAGTATTTATTTCGGAATGATATCAGTGACTCAAATCTAACGGGTGCCCCATAATAAATGGCCGGTTTTTACTCTTAATCTTTATAATATCTGACAAACTTTATTTTAAATCAAAATATGGCATAACACACAACATAGTTACTACTATAACCTGCACAAAAAAGTTTATCTAATATAAGCACTTTTTGTTTTCAAAATAGAAAAAAATCTACTTGACCAATTTTGAACACTGCGAAGGAGGTCATTTTTTGATACACTACTTATACCTTTTTTTATTTCATCAATTAATGAATCATACCTTTTGACTTTATCCCAATGCATATTATGACCTATAGCGTCCCACATATAATAGTCAAGAACATTGAGGTCTGGACTATTAGGCGGCCAATTTTTTACATCGATGAACCGAGGAAAGTTTTTCTTAATCCATGCTATTGAATCTTTATGCTTGTGTGGTGTTGCATTATCTTGTTGATAAATAAAATCATCACCTAATAATCGTTGACCTTCAGCTCGTGCATGTGGCAAAACAATTTCAATATAATTTTCATGTGTTAACGTTTCACCGGGCTCAAAAATAATTGGAAGTGAAAGACCATTTTTCGATGTTGCAAGCCATACCAGAAGTTTTTTTTGGAAACTTGGCCGTCGGTTTGTTCCTTTGTGTTCATCAGCGTCGTGTCGAGAGGAAGCATAAACACGGTCATTTTGGCGATTGAAAATGCCACCTTATTCAAAGTACTTTTCATCAGTAAATAAGATTTTTTCTCGATCTTTTTTTCTTAAAAACCTTCTTACCCAATATGTAAATGATACTCTTCGTTGTTTATGTTCATCATTTAGATTTGGCTCAATTGTAACACGATAAGCATGTAAATGACGGTCCTCATGAATAATGCGACCAATTGACCCCTTCGAAATACCAAGTGAATTAGCTAATTTCCTTGCACTTTATCGACCTTTGCAAATAAATCTATTCTTGAATTTTCGAATAAGACTTTTTGTTCGTATAATTCTGGGTATACCAGCAGGTGTTTTCAAATCAATTGTATCGGTGCTTCTATACAAATGTTGCCATCGCCTAACTGTTCGCTCACTGACCACTTTTCGTAGTTGTTTAGCAATTTGTAGCGATGACATACCGTCATGGGTCATTCGCAGTACTACTTTTCGTATATCTTTAGACTTCAAATTTTAATTGAATCTAAAAAGCACTTATCGAGCTGATCTTTTGCATTTATGTAGATTGTGAACAGTCCAAATACATGATGTATAAATAAGTGGAAAATATGGATAAGCTCTAGATACTTTCATTGGTGAGAAACCCGGCTATTTATTATGGGGCACCCGTTAGATTGAATTTTTGCCTGTTAATTTGCTTATTGGTTAAATCTAAACTATTTTTCCTTATTAGACTATTGACTTCTGCAATAATTGTGTTGCTATTTATTTATGAAGGTTTTAAGCGACTTAGTCAACAAAGTTTACATTTGCTTTATACCTATTAAGAAGCCTTTAGTATTAAAAACAGCTTGATCAGGTTCATATTATTTTCTTTTGTTTTAGATATTTAAAATTTTATTATTAAAATTCTTAAACTCATAATTATATATATCTTGCTGTAGGTTCTTTCGATGATGCAAATCGATCGTCACTCTTAGCGTGAAAGCGTATGCTGGTTGTGAGGATATGAAAGAGGTGCCATGGGCTTATTTATTTTGGTGCCAATATCAACAGTATTCTAGCTGATGAGAACGTGTCGATAGAACGGGAAATGATTCAAATGGTCAGTTTGACTATGGAGATTTTCTCTACGTTTTGCCAGCATTGCGTCGGTTAGCGAAGTACGCGTTTTCGATGTGCAGAAAAAGTGAATTCTTGGTTTCTAGTGGACTCGAATTGAGTATGTCAGCTCCTTCCAGATCCTGGCGGCCACGATTGGTTCCTACTAGATTTGCCAGGATCCAAGAATGGGTATATTGTTCAATATGACACCTTTTTGTTTTCGAGAGTAGCTTTGCCTTCCTCTTGCTTTTAGTAGAAGACTTCCACTAAAATCAGCGGTGATGCGACAGCAGCTCACTATTATGTGATTTTCAATTGAGGCAGTTGCTGAATAAATTAAAAAATCGTTGTGTAGACTGTTTCATAATTATGTTCTTGTTTATTCTACGAGTTGATTCAAGGCACTATATATCCAATCATCTTTTGAAAAGAAACTTCAATGGTTTTGTGTGCACAAAAAGAACTGATTATATAGAAAAAGATGTGTAGTATGAAATCACAGAAACAGTCTCAATTCGTTTGCTGTATTTCTTACTTTGTATAAAACATAACTAAATATTTTGCCTTTGGTTTCAAGTCATGATATCGCAAGTTAGCGTTTGGGACGAAAATAAAATTTCTTGGGTGTGAGCGTGTTAGAACAATTCTATCACCTACACTCACACTCAATACTTAATTTAGATTCTTTTTCAAAGAACAAATGATAGCTACATCATGTTTGACATTTTTTTTCACCAAAGCAGTGTACTAGATGCTTTTATTTTAGCTTCAACATTAACGATAATAGAAAGTTCATCAATGATGCGAACTATGAATTGACTTGTTAAATAAATCAAGAGTTTGAAGTTGCGACAATAATAATGGAACAGCATCATCATCAACGTCGACAACATCTTCAACGGCAACAACAGCAACAACGGCAACAACATCGACGACATCGACAACTACTACTACCGGTAGGTAATAGACTAAATAGTCAATCTAAGTGAAAGTTGCATTTCATACAGCTCGAAAAGTAGAGGAACGTCATACCAGCAAGCGAAATCGCGCATTTCCAATGGCTTTCAGTTGTTTAAAGTTCAAATGGCTTTCTTAATTGAGCTTACACTACTTTTGTACTTTGGTCAATCGAGTATCTTTTTCTTGAAAAAAGTTGATAAATCTACGCAGTACTCACAATTTTTTAATGAAACTGCGGGTTCTGTAGATAAGGCTTCAGCTAGTGTCCAAAAAAGCAAAATGATCTTATACTAGTATAAGCACACTACTGACTAAATGTATCCGACTTCTAGGATTTTAGTCTCGATGAGAGCCAAACGTCTGGAAAATTTTCTTCAGTTAGTCCATAGATAGTGTAGGCCAGAGGTAACATCTAAATTGTAGGGTCGTTCAACGCCTCATTCTGCAGTCTTGCACTGTAATTATTTTTTATATAAACTTCATCGAAGTTCATCAGGCCACTGACAAACTAAACCGCTTTTGCTGGAAACATGGATCCGCAAAAAAGTGCGGAGTATCATTGAATAGTCTACCATTCAGTTATAGTTTCATGGATCGATCTGAAATTTTCATTTGGTGTTTCACTCTGTTGGTTTATTGCTTTCTGAGAGACTCAGGAACAAGTGCTATAATGAACGAAAACGGCACAACAATAACCGTGGCACTACGTAGGTGCTACCATCCACATCCTAATGAATGACTGTTGCTATTTTAGATGTCAACTGTCATACATGCTCTGCATCAAGCTACAGTGGATCCTGCAACTCGTGTACCACTACGAGCAATGGTTGTGTCATCACTTGCGTCTGCAATTCGCAATCGGGGTCAGCCATCAGCACATCAATAACGCTTTCGATGGGGGCGGGAAACGGTTGCACACTTGATAATACCAATGGTCAACTAGTCTGCTCTAGCTGGTGTGCTTGAGCGGAATTCTGTTTTTAATTTTTATAACATGACAGTATACGCTCTATAACCAAGAAAAGTTTTCATTTTCATATCTATCATTCTCACTTTTCACCAGGTTCTCCTGAGATGTCATACCAGCTGAGTTCAATTTCGCCATATCTTCATATAGACGGGATGGAATGCGATTATCTTGGGACATGAAAGTATAAACCACCAGACTAGGTCTGGGGCATCTCACAATCTCATGAGCCGGTTGTTTTTCGAACATCGAGTCCAACAAATAGTTCTTTTCAAATGGATTTGTTCTATCGATAATAGCGTAGATGTGAATATAGCGCAAATTGAGTTGCAGATATGTCTTATCATTCTCTTCTTTGTTGGATTTTAACGTATCAATCTATATATAATTTTTATTAGCTGAAAAATAAATTAATGAAGCAGAGCATAACAATTAGAAACCCTGTGATTGCAAACAGTTGAAATAAAAAAAACGTCATCGACCGGTACTGTAGATCAAATAGAAAAAAATCGGAAAGATGCTGAACGAGGATGACAGCTAAAAGATGTTGTTTCATTATAATGATGACCAATTATA
>CAJNYU010003172.1:31261-45961 GCA_905331475.1 Rotaria socialis | reverse complement strand
AAGAGAAATAATTAAAGTGAAAATAAATTGAAAAAATATTAAAGAATGCAGCAGGTATTATTTTAGTGTACATCCAAGATTTAATGGATTCTTACGTAAGATCTATAATTAGATCTTGGGTACAAGATAATACAGTTATCTTGTACCTGAATTTCCAAGATCTGTTAACAGATCTGTACCTTGTATCTTGGCCAAGATCTTGCTTAAAAGATGTTTGTCTAGGGAGACACTCTTATTATCAATGCAAGAAACGAGAAGAAATTTTGGGCAATTTAGTATTTTAAATAATTTACTTTAAATAATTTCCTTGTACTTCGAGGTACTTTGAAGTATTTCGTGGTACTTTGAAGTACTTTGAAGTACTTCGTGATACTTTAAAGTACTTTGAAATACTTCGAGGTACTTCCAAGTACTTCGGGATACTTTGATGTACTTTTGTACTTTGAGGAGTCAAAGTACGATGTTTCCCCCTTGTATAAATCGATGCGCTAGAAAGTTGATCATGAATAAACGTCATTTTCATTTTCAAGATTTACCAGTCGAACGTTTACGTCATGTTTTCAAATATCTCGCTCCTCACGACCTTGCTAATCCTTTCGAAAGGCTCAAGCAACAATTTGACATTATGCTTGCTCAACAACCACTATGCTTACCGAATAATCGACAAATGAGTATTCAGTTATATTATTATTATTTAAAGAAAATTGTTAGTAAACATGCTTCACAGATTGTTTACTTTCATTTATCTGAACGAAGTGCACCATGTGCAATAGATTCCTTTCTGCCTGAAGTGCCATTAAATAAGCTCACCTGGCTATCACTGAAAGCAGTGACCATTTAAGATGTTTCACGTAATGTCCTTGAAGCTTATCTAAAATTCAGTCATTATCACTCGATGTCGATTATCATCGATTTTATTGTGATCAATATGATGAATGCTTTGATTTCGTCATTGCTATTCAAGTTCTCAACTGTTTGCCTCAATTACATTCGCTCTATTTACGACTTGCGAGTAATGTTGGCAGTAATTTTAAAATGATATTTAGTGAAGTTTTCAATTAATGGATGTTCAAGAGAATTGCTAACTGAACTATTGAATAATGGTCATTTGCCACAACTACAGAATACACGCGTTACTTTTTCAATGTAAGTGACGGATCGTCGATGGAGATGATCAGCTAAATTTGTTCTTTTTTTTATGGTTTAGAGCTCATGACAATATTGAGAATGAGTTGTTACTTCAAATTTCATTAAAACATGCATTCGCATCTGAACTACGTCACACCAATCGAAAAATCTATGCAGGTGTAGCTTGGGTTTTAACTTTTGTCGAAGATCTTCAACGTTACAGTGGACTTGATTGAATGACTATATCAATTTATCAAAAGATTCGCTGATAATAGTCATTTTCCACGAGTAACAATATTACGACAGTGGTTAACTTTATCAAAATCGAAGATATTTACATTTAAACTGAACTTGGACATAATTTATGCCTTCAATAATAGCGAAACTCGAGAAGCGATCTTTGCCGAATATCGACTAACAACTGGTACAGAATCTGCAGCACGATATGGAAAGAAATCGATAGTAATAATGATTCAACGTAGAGCGTCGAATGCGTTGAAGACGCACCAGTGAACGACTATGCTGAAGAAGTAAGTTCGATGAACGAAAATGAACTTCACATCACTATGCTCTCTTTGTGTAGATCGACACTTATGAACTGGATTATGTCGAAGACGAACGGCTCGTTCAATTGGCAGCAATACATTGTTGGCATCATTTGAGGGAAATTAATCTCGAAGGTGATTATCCTGACGATACGTAAGTGTAATGCCACAGATTTATTACTGATTCATTTTTTTTTGAATATAATCTAGTAGCGTTGTTGGCGATAATATTTCGCATTTACTTCATACTGCTCAACGATCACTCTATTTTAGTGAACTATATATCGAATTAGATCTGGATTATGGTTGTGTGCTTTCATTGAATAAACAATTGGGAAGGTTACTTGGTCGCCAACTTTCAATCTTACATTTTACTACTAAAGAAGCTAATAGTTCACTTGGTGATCTTGTTCGTGTTATTGATAACTTGGGTGTGAGTGAGTTTAAACAATCTGCAACTGTACTCATGCTCCATACATACCCTCACGCCCTAAATTACTTCAAATGAATCAAGTTGTGCATAAAAAACACGGTGATCGTTGACAGCGCTATCGCATAAAAGGCGAAAATCAAGAATTATTTTTTCATTGAAAGATCGTAAAACAATATTTCGTCTTTCGTACATTTGTTTCGAAAGAAAGAAATGTTTTAGCTCTTCTTTTTATTGAAATACAAGGGGTCATTCATTGTCAGCAAAAACAAATTAGAAATCAACATATTTGAAAATAAAAACATCTGTTTCTCTTAGCATCGAGTCAATAAAACAAAAAGCAAATATTATTTTTTTTCTAATAACTAGAACAAAACATGAATTATGCTGTCCTATGTAAGAGCACCGTTTACATGCTGATTTTTACTGAATGAGTCTCACAAACAATACAAAAGTGTAAATATAAGTAGCGTTGATAAATTAATGTTTATTTGCAATTATGATGTGAATATTATGGGTAGTTGCATTAAGGCAGAAAACAAATTAAAATGGATAGTCCGTCCAAGATCAAGAGCAAGTTGAGTGCGCTCGCATTTGCTATGCCAGATCTGTGCCAAGATATGATGAATCATCTGTCAACAACGCCTTTTCTACCAATGAAAAAAAAAGTATTTAGAATGAAACATATTTACGCGAGTCACTGATCAGATATTAATGCACAATGACTTGATGAATGAGTCGATTAGTCATATTTTGAATATCGATTACTGAATTTAAATCGTGTTTATAACATAATTAATGGGTGTGTGAGTGTCTGGTAGTGATTTATTATGTTGGAGGACATTCAGACTATCCGCGAAGTTGAAAAACATCGCCGTGAAGAAAACGACAATGATCGCTGTGACCAATCACACAACATCACTCTCTCAAGCAGGTAGTCACCAATAGGATATCATCTGTATCCTCTCTGTTCCCTCTGTTCGGTGGTATATATATACCTCTACCTAAGAAGGAAGAGGCGATTCAGTTAATAATAATAAATAAAGACACGAAAGATAGAGAAAACCGTTACAGTATTGACAAAGCACATAGTACATGTAAAGATGTAAAAACAAAAATACAAATAATCATTCGAACATATCTCTTGCATTGATCGGACGTGTTTCTTTCCTTTCCTTACGTATACTTGTTTACATACATTATAAAAAAAAACACGCGTCCAACGCGTGATCGCGGTTAATCGTTAATTCCACAAAATTTTTGGAATTAATTATCCAAAGATATGATAAACAATTATCCAAATCAGAACAATCGTAATAATATCGATCGAAATAATCAACAAAACTCGTCCAAACGCTTTTACGACCAACCAACAAATATACAATACAATGATAGTAATAATCAACGACAAATTCGTTTAGTTCCTCCACCATCGAGAAAGAATATGGATCTTGTTGATTCACCACTTACACCTGGTCGATGTACTCACTCTGAACTCAATGACGACGATGATTTTCAACCTGACGTACAAAACAAGAAACAAAGACAACGAAGTACTGAACTCGAATTTGACAATCAATGGGATAATCGACAACAAAACCACAGTAGTGATAATTCATCTCTACAGCAACAACAACAATATCATCATCATCATCAACACCAACAAATACAAATACATGATACCAACAATGACAACAATAATCCTAGTCCACCTCGGCTGACACAACGGCATGAACAAAGTCAACTTCAGCAGCACCGCTTCTCATTAAGAACAACCGATGCCCGTACAATTGCGCATGAAAATAGAAGTAATCAGCAACGTAACAGAATCACAAATGAATCAACTCGCTATGCTCAAACTCGATTCCCATTTCAACCTTTTGTCATTCGATTCGCATCCGGAAATGTAAAAGAAAAAGAAGCTGCGTATGAATTAGTAAATCATTATAAAGATATTCATCATACAGATATGTCTATTGCTCATATACGTCAATCAACACTAAAATGCCAACAAAACGATTACGATTTATTAATTTATGTAAAGGACTCTCTATCATTTATCACATTATTTAATCAACAAAACTGGCCGAAGAAGATTGGTGCTATGGAGTTCACGTTTCCTTCTACGCCTTCTTTTCCACCTCAACTTGCATTTATCATTAAAAATGTTGACTTACGAATTAATATGGACGATTTTACGAAAGAGGTAGAAACCACCTACCCAGAAATACATAATGTTATTCGATTAAAAAATAAATTTCAAAATAATATTAAATTGAATAAAAATTGAAATTCTATCGTCAACGAAACGTGAAGAAATCTTAAACAAAGGTAAAATTATTGTACAAAGTATGACTCATGATGTAGAAGCTTATTTAGCACCTGCCGATGTTTTGATCTGTTCAAAATGTATGGGTATAGGACACTTTAGAAAACAGTGTACAGAAGCAGAAGAAACATGTAAAGTGTGTGGTACATCCTGCCCTGATCTTCGCCAACATAAATGTTCAACAGTTATTAAATGCATTCACTGTGATGGCGATCATCATTCAAATGCATTAAAATGTCCAATCGTAAAAAGCTATCGTGCTACATTAACAAAAAAGTTACTATCGGCAAATCGTCCTCCACCACCACATTCTGCATGGTCAAATAATAATGGTAATATTAATATTAATAATAATACTAAGTATCAACATAATTGGGCAGATTATCCTCAATTGCCACCACCACAGAAACAAAACATACCATATTCTACAGCCAGTAACGAAATGATTAACAAAATTGGAGAACTGATTGGCACAATGCAGAAAATTAATGATGTACTAGTTATAACAGAGAAGAAAAACCAAGAATTCGAACAATTTATCATTGATAGTAAAAGCAATGATGCTAGCCTGTCCAAGAAACTCGATCAACTAAATGAAAAAGACAAGGATTACAAGAAAGTTCATACACAACATGATATTAAGCTATCCCGACATGAAAATGTATTTACAAAATTAGTACTGCCGATGTTAGATGAAATCGCAAAATTTATGGTGAACATAAACCTTGATAAAAATCTTGGTGTATTAAATGCAGATTTTCAAGTTACAATAAATAGAATGCGTGCACAATTGACGAACGTAAGCTTAAACAAAGACTTCTGATGATACTGTCTCCTATTGCAAAAACTTTTTACCCCTATGGTTACTCTTGTATCCATCAAAACAATTTCTATAAACGTGAATTTTTTCTGTGTAAAGCACAGGCTGATCTATCGCACTTTGATTTTTTGTTATTCTCACAAATTCTAGCAGAATGGGAAAGTTCACCATTACTTCTTGATTGTTTCAAAATTTGGGAACCTTCAAAGTCATCGACACTTCTTCTATTGTTAAAAGCTTACATATTCTATCGTTCAACGTTCGAGGTTTAGACTTGCGCTATCAGGAAGTATTACTTCTCTCAAACACGTTCAAGTTTGATATTTTAATTTTACTAGAAACAGGATTGATAGGCTTTTCTAACTATAGTCAAGTCTTCTCTAAATACAAAATGTTTTATCAAAAAGGAGAAAATTCAAATGGAGGTGTAGTTATCTTCGTACGAAACGATTTAAGAACAGAAAGAGTTGTTTGCAACTTACCAAATGTTTGTGTGATAGACATCAAAGTTGAGGAACCGATTAGAATAATTGGAGTATATGCGCCAGAAAGTAAAAGTTGGAAATGGGATGATCTTTCACTCCTAGTCACTAAAAAATGCGTCTTCTTTGGAGACTTCAATGTTGATTTAGAAGATGATAATTCTAAGGCAGAAAATTTGATGCAGTGGTCAGATTCTAATTTCCTCTCTCCTTTCATTCCTGATTCTTGAACCTCGTTACGTTCAGAGCGCACGATAGACTATGCTTTTGCGTGTGGTTCTTCTCTCTCTATTCAAACATATGAAGGTAATGTTACTAGTGATCACAAGCCTATTATTTCCACTATAGCAATCAATTCAAATGAAAATTTATTCGCACGTAATATTAACTGGAAAGTTTTTTCTTTGTTTTGTGAGTATGCTTATCCTTTCTGGGAAAAAACTGGTGTTTAAACTATTTAAACGAAGTGTATAACGACTATGTAGCTTTCCTCTCTCTTCTCACGTCGCGCTGTACAGTACTTTTCCCAATCAATAAATATCGTATTGCTATTCCATGCGAATTAAGGAGTTACATGTCACACACTCGACCATTCTCCCTTAGACAAAAAATAACAGGAGATAACGATTTAAAAAATGTAGTGAAAATAAGAAGAAAACTAGCTAAAACAGAACTGGAAATATTTTTATCTCTACAATTATCTTCTTCTTTCGCTTCTCATAACGCCTCGTCACATCTGTCAGTCTCGTTCTGGTCACGTACCAAAACGTTCATGAGGTCGTCTTCTGTCTCGTTAAACGGATTCATTACTCAGAATAGTGAAGTGGCTAAAGAATCAGAAAGAATGTGCGAATTAGCAGCAGATCATTTCGAAAATTTCTTTAGAGAACCCGATAATATCTACAGGCCGCATCCATATACAGATGCACCAGAAATAGAGTGGGAAAATTACAATGAGGAAATACCACCGGTAACAATCGAAGAAATTTTGGATGTAGTTCATTCTCGTAAAAATAAAAAGTCATGTGATGCACATGGGTTGTCTAACTTCATGTTCTCTTCTTTACCAGTTCATTACTGGTCGCTACTTCTCCAAATCTTCAATCTTTCTCTCTCTAGTACAATAGCTCCGAAGCAATGGAAAGACACTCGAGTTCTGCTCCCCGCTAAAAAAGAATCTATCTGCGACGTCACTACTACTCGTCCCATTTCTCTTCTTGATGTATTTTTAAAAGTGGATGAAAAATTATTCTTAACTCGCTTTAATGATCTATTGAAACTTAGGGGTACTTTACCGGATACACAATCGGGTTTCAGACCTGGATTTCGTCTACAGACATGTTTACTACTGTTCCTAGAACAAGTATCAAGCCTAATGGCTAATAGCTCACCAGTAGCTACAGTGTTTGTAGACTTCAAAGCGGCTTTTGACCAGTTATGGTTTGACGGCTGTATAGGGAAACTAAAAAAGATGGGCATTCTAAGAGCGTATCTTAGATGGATAAATACATGATTAAGAGGAAGAAGAGCCTACATTAAAATAGGTGGAGCAAAGTCAAGATGGTTCAACATCTCGAGAGGTGGACCGCAAGGATCCATTTTTTCTCCTACACTCTCCATATGTTATCATTCAGACATGGAGGATTTCCTTCCATCTTGTCTTAGTTATTTCTTCGCTGATGATTTAGCTGCAGCGTTGACAGGCAGTATAGGAATGAAATTCACAGCGCAATGTTTAGATTTAGAACGTAAACTGAAGTTATTCTTTGAGCAGCTCGAACTTTATGCAATATTAAGTGTTCAGTCCATCAATTTCTCTAAAACTGAAGCCATTTGGTCCGCGAGGGCCATAGGTGGTCCCAAGTTCGAGCTTACATGCGGAGAAAAAAAGATACCATGGGTCAGTAAATATAAGTACTTAGGTTACTGGATCACACCTAAACTTATGATGAAAATAAGACAAAGAATTTGTATGATTAATTCGTTTCGATTAGGTGGGTCCACCTATACTGATTTGAGAAAAGCGCTATTTCTATCCTATGTTCTACTCCTATTCACGTGGATATACCCACTTCTCCCCCTATTCACAACAAACCAACAACAACAGTTAAACCACTTCTACTACATATGTATACGTAGGATATTCTACTGTCAGCACTGGCCGGATAACTTCGTTTCCTTTGCCCTGAACGAAATAAGTTTGGATGACAAGTGCTTGAAATATTGGAACAGGTATCTATCCACGCTATCGAGCACGAAAGATGGAGAGTTAATGTTCGAGCAGATGAATTTCAATGCATTCAGAGAAGCTTGGCTGCTTAAAGAAAATAGTATAGCTGGAGTCTTTAGATCGAAGAGATATTTGGAACATAAGCCGGTACTTGAGAAAATTGTGAACTGGTGCGCAAGTATAGCCTCGAACGAATGCATTGTAAACTATAACATAGAGGAAGTAATGACCCTGTCGGAGTTCCCAGAAACCTTTGACGCTAGCACATGAATTTCGATTTAAGCTAGCGATTCGTTTGTTTCTTCTTGCTTCTTTATTTCTAGTTCTTCTTTCCTTCTCCTCTTACTCTTCAGTTCATCTTGGTGCACAAATGTACGAGTACTAAAACATGTATTTTTATTATTGTTACACTTTTTTCCCTCTCTTTGTTAACCTTAATGATGTTTCTTTCATGTTCACGTTCATGTCTTCTTCTTCTCCATTTTCACTGCTCTTTTGTTTTTCTCATTTGTAACTTTCGTACTGAAAGGACCTTCATGGTCGTCAGGTTATTGCAAAATAAAAAAAAATAAAAAAAAAATAAAAAAAACAAAAAAAACAAAAATACAAATAATAAACAATTTTTCGCAAATAGTGCAATTTTTATTTATTGAACATGGAGCATATAAAGCAAAATCTCTTCATTCACGGCGAAGACAACTTGATTCGTTGACTGCATCAACATATTAATATTTCTCATACTCCAGATACACATGCACACAAATATTTGAGTTAGACAAATAAAACGACACGCAAAATATTCATGTAGTCAAATGAATAAGATCCAACAGACGACTTGTTTTCACTTTTGCATTATTATTTTTTTCATAAATCAATGGTTCAATTTTTGATATCGGCTATTTGTTTTATCGAAATCTAACATATCTACTCGAAATAGTGCCAGATTTAGTTACTTACGTACAATAAAACCACAGTATAACAATTTTTTCATTGTGATTTTCAAATACAAATAATATTTTAGCCTCCATCTATCAGAATATGTTCAATCTAAAGATTGGAGAAACTGTTCTATAGTATTATTAGATCTTCATACATCACCACTAGATGCTCGAAGCAAACTGATTCAAAGCGCTAATGATCAACTGTTTTCTATATAAGCATAGTCTAGTAATCAACTCTTGTTGTACGAACTGAAAATTGTTTCTTTCATCCTATCGAGGACATAAATTATTTCATCTGTGAGAGCATTATAAAACGATTGACAGAATGTAATTACTAGCAAAGGAAATTAAGAAGTAGTATAAGAGTCAATTTTTATGCGCTTTATTTATTCATTCCTATATAGAAGATATTTTATGTTGAGTTTAAAATCATTAGATAGATCAATAGTAAAAGACCCTTTTTGTGCTGCATATAAACATGACAAATATTTCACTGTATTTTTAATCATGCAGGTAGGTAAGTCGACTTTATTTATTTGTGTTCACAATATTTATTCGTGTTCGTTTCGTTGCAAATCAAACCTGCACTACTATCTACTGCTCACTCTTTTTGTATTTGTGTAAAATATTAAAGACTTTTACTAGAAAGAAACATTAATACACACTTCAGATGTAAATAAAACCTAAAACTGTATTTCTCTGTTGAGTTCAATGGCGTATACATTTTCTCTCTCAAACTACTGAACTAGTTCAAAACGACTGGAATTCTAGATGGTTTTGACTGATAAAACTGCCCTGCAAGAAATTGGATAGTTACTGATAAAAATTCTTCTTTTTATAGATTTAATGCATTTTAAAAATACATGTCAGCTTAATGTCTTGTGCAGACAGAAGAGATGAAATGAAATATAGATATGTAATCGAAATCTACTACATATATGCCTGTATGCTAGGTTGTTCAGTTGTTCTCTTGTACAAATGAATTGTATCTAGTTTCTGAATGCTCCAATAAGTTTATTATAGCAAAGATATGTATGTTAAATGAAAACATAATAGACGCCCACACCCACGCTCACACCCGCACCCACACCCACACCCAGCTATTATAACAGTGGAAAACATTAGAAGTTAATGTTATTGACTGATCCTAGGCATTGGTTTTTTTCATTACAAAGTTCTGTCGTATTGCTCATCAATCCGTTCGCGCGACGGGCTACAGTCACAATAGCATCGTGTTTCAATGCGTGAACTTGTTGAAAGAGTGCAGTTTGATCATCACAGTCAAGCTGTGATTTTGCACTATTATGAAGAACCATGGAAAGACCTGCAAGAGCGATCTAATTTAAAGAAATCAACATAAATGATTGAATGAAAGATGCATATCTTGTTTTCATACTGTTGCATCAAGAGACGACTGCATATCAGCGACGCACGTTGTACGAGCCACGGTAATTACATTTGGGTCGATAGCACCCATGGCTCGTTTTTTAGCAGCATCAATAAAAAGATCGCATAGTACAGGAATGACAGCTATCGGTGAAGACGTGTACTGAGTTGGACACTTCCATTTTCGACATAGACCAGCCGATGCATCGATCAATAAAAATGATTGATAGATATAAATATTGTGATATGAACCCTACAAAGAAGGAGATGATCATGACTTGAATCAATACTAAACATGATGGAATTATTAAAACATACTATTTTTTCGATGTGCACTATAATAGATTCTGTCTTGTGGAAATGACTCCACGATGAACCTTCTGATAACGTCACTGATGTGACCAATGTAGTATTAGCACACACTGGTGGAGCTTTATTACTACTTTTAATCACGCAACGGGGGTAGCCATAGAAAGTCAAAACGTACTAGAATAGCAAAAAAGTCAAGTTTTTTCTTCGTACAATTGTGACCAATGCAAAGAAGTAATTCTTACCTCAGTAATAAGATAAGGGTTCGGTCCAACAAGAACAGAAATCGAAACGACACTATTATTGATGAGCAATTCCCAGCCCGTTGTTTGACACCAATATGTAGTTTGCACTCCTCCATACTTTGATGGAAACGGAACTAGATGAGGATCACCAGTATACGAACATTGACCATAATAACTTGGCTCCACTGTAGAAAAAGAGTAGAATAATAAACCCTTGCCCTTTCTAAAGATTATGCTAAACTCTTTAAGGGTTTATGAAACGAAGGGTATACGAAAAAAGATGATACAAGAAAAAAAGGGTTTATTAATCTGAGATTTAAGAAGAAGGGTATATGATTTTATCTGCAAGGGTATTTTAATATGCGGTTTCGAGAAAAGAGTTTATTACTTTCTTAAAAAGGGTATTTTATTCTACGGTGAGGGATTTATTGTTCTACTCCATCATCAAAAGGTTTTTTTTATTCTTCGTTCAAAGGATTACCCTTTTTAACTGATATATATCATGAAAATTTCCCACAGGGCACTTCAAACAATTTAATATAATAAAGATGTTAATCCAATCATTTTCTCACAATGCAGCCATTCATGCATCGATGCGCTTTCCATTTCGTACCTGTTTCGTAAAACATAACGGTATGATATAGAGGCGCTAATTTCGCTATTAAATTTTGAATCATTTCGAGCCAAACTTCAATCCGCACATTGTTTAAAAATCAAAGTCAGATGGCTTCGCGTGAGCAACTTCATACAAAAGCTTTGAGTTAAATCAATCCGAAAGATATTATGGCAATTGAGGATTTATTCCAAACTCGCTGTGGTGTTCAGGAAAAAGTTTGTTTTTACATCCACCCAAGAGAACAAATTAAAGTGGGCATTTTGCTTCAATATATTTATATTGTTCCTTTACTTGGTTGAAAATAAGCTAAAAATAATGTAAGTAATAACATTCCAAAAATAATTTCAGGTTGTCTTTAATTTAGGTCAGTCGCCACAGCTAATGAAAAATAAGGGTGATTTACTTACATATATATATATATATATATATATATATCTTCTCTTTTATTTACTTCCATTCAAAATTCAAGATGAAAACGGAAGTATTAAAAATTTCTCTCAGATTATTTCGTTTTCTTTTTTATTTCGGTCCATTGATACAATGTATTCATAGTGAATATATCGTTTCACATGTCTTTATAAATCTTATATTTTTCTACCTTTAGCCCAATATCAAACAAATAGTGTAAGTATAAAAATATTTTATAAATAGCTATTTCCTTTTTTTCTACTTAGATTCGTCGAAACTATACATGAGAAAGAGCTATGAAGATCGATTTCAGACATATGGGGCAACCCAGTCTGGCAAGCGCCTTAAAAAACGCGTCACAGCGAATGCATACTTTGGCGCTTTCATGTTGTAAGACATTAAAACATCTTAAAATTTCGTAAAAACGCCGTATTTATGATTTCATGCATTTTGCATCTACATCTCCTAATAGAATTTCTTATGACCCACACTATATACACCTCTCCAAACAAATATGCGCTATTTTAAACACATGTATTAATAAAGATTTTAAAAATTGATGAACAATTTTATAAAAGTATGAGAAATGTATACGTTATAGGTTTCTAGAAAAATAAGAAATATGTTAGAAAATTTTTGAAAAAATGGAAAAAAACGTTTTTAAATCTTTTTAAAATTCCTTTTGAGAAAATATACGTTTCTAAAACAAATTTTTCCTAATTTATTTGAATATTTAAAAAAATAATTTTTTCAATGGAAAATATTTGTATCCTTTTCATGAAAATAAAAAAATGTAATAACAATTGCCCCGCTTAACTTTATATCATCTTCAGTTTCGTATAAAAATTTGTTCGATTTAAGTAGTATTTCTTACTTCATCTTGTTATCGTACGACTGACCGAATGGATAACATCTTGAACTATCAACCAATTAATCTCATGATCGAACCTAGGACAACGCAGTAAGTTCCAAAACCTTAATTTTAATCTGGTAGTTAAATTACAAAAAATACGTTGTGATGTGCATTGTGAGCACAAACGAAAAAGAATCATAGTTTACTCATTTGTTTTTGGATTCTTTTTTCTGAAAGATTGGTAACGCGTTATTTAAGGCTCTTGTCTGAATGGAACAAAAGTAATAAACCCTTTGAAGGGTTTATGAAATTGCAACGTATCATAAACCCTTTAATAGTATATTAATATACGGTTTTTATTCACAATGTGTTTTGTTATGCCTGCCGTTAATTGATATACTATGTCTAATGCCGCAAAAATAATGATAAGGAAGATTTCTTTTCGGATCATAATGCTAGAGAAGAGTAACGAGAACAAATTATTATCTTAGTACATCGAGTCTTGTGTTTAAATACTATTCTATTACTGATTCTAGAACATATTTTTGTCCAAATAAAGGACGCCAATTGAAATGATTTACACATAAGTTTTGTAAATTATAAATTACTTATCAATCATCGACTTTTTAATAGACTATAGTAGGCATTAAAAATCTATTAGAATTATTAACTCTAAGAGCAAGCGTTATTTTGTTTGCTTGAATATATATATATATATATAGAGAGAGAGAGAGAGATTAAAGACCCAGCATTACGGGCGGACTGTTGATTTTAATTTGAGTTAATTAAGTGGCTTTACTTAACACTTAATATTAAATTAACGCAAAGTGCCACCCCTAATCCTGAGTTCTTGCATTATCCACGCAAAAAAAATTCGATTAATAATCAGATTGAAAATCTATTATAATGACACTATTTCTATCTTATTTTAATCAACTTTTTCAACTTTAAACGATAGATTATTTTTGATTTTGATTTTGTTTTAATCGATTATAATAATTTTGTAGGTAATCAAGTAAAATTGATTAAAATAAGAAAAAAATAAAAAATAATCTACCTTTTAAGGTTGAAAAATCTGGTGAAAATCAGATCATAATAGTGCCATTAAAATAGTTTTCTAATCTCATAAAATTCAATTACAATGAGATTTTTTACGATTTTGTTTCACATGGGTACCATTGTAGCCATAGCTTTATGTGTTATTATCAAGCGCCTATTCCCTTCGAAGGGTAAACAAAAAGAACATTTTTCTACCTATTTCTTTTCTTATGATCATGTTTTCGAGGCGCAATAGGACTAGTTGAAATGATATTGATTAAGAACAATCGATGTAAGTATTCACACGTACCATGGACATAAATTTAACAAACAATCTGTGTGAGACATGCAAATTCAATCCTATATTTGAATCCCGCATCGGTTGGAATCGAAGATCTGTGCACGGAAAAGTAAGATACTATGGCGTCACTTATCCCATGAATACTGGTGATGTTAATGTGAATTTCTTACAAATCAACCGAATGAAACCAATTCTGGTGAGTTTATTAAATTGCATGAACATGTTGAAGAAGTTTCACAGTTTACCAGTCATATCAAATTGATTGATATAAGAAAAAAGCTACAAGGTCTCGATAGATTTTTAAAAGCTGTTTCTTATTACTATCAGCGTGGCGCCAAAATACATCGCCCTATCTCTGCACTCCTGCTATCTATAAGCTCACTGTTGGGATTCGAATGAGCACACCAGTCGGAAATGTCTGAAAGGTGATACTATAATTAATGCGATGCGAAGCAGAAGCATTTATGTAGTCCGTCGCGAGTTTTTAATGCGATGCGAAGCAGAAGCATTTCTGTAGTCCGTCGCGAGTTTTTTTAATGCGATGCGAAGCAGAAGCATTTATGTTATCCGTCGCGAGTTTTTTTTTTTCTTTCTTTTTTACTTGAGATCGTACGCATAATTTTAGTAGTTTTCTGACGC
>CAJNYU010003172.1:0-31150 GCA_905331475.1 Rotaria socialis | reverse complement strand
CAATGGAGGTTGTGATCTAAACGCCGCTTGCTCGCACCACGCTACCACATATGCAGTACGATGCACCTGTAAAACTGGTTATATCAACACTGGTAGCGATTCCAATGTTGTGTGCACAGGTATGATGGTTTCGGATGGAATCGGAAGCATTTCCATGGCATTTCTATCTTTCCAGACATTTGTACTCTGAACAATGGAGGTTGTGATGTAAACGCCGCTTGTTCACACGATAACCAGACAAATGCAGTCAGATGCACCTGTAAAACTGGTTATAACAACACTGGTAACGGTTCTAAAGTTGTCTGCACAGGTATGATGATTTCGGACGGAATTAGAAACATTGCCACGGCATTTCTATAATTCCAGACGGTTGTACTTTCAACAATGGAGGTTGTGATCTTAACGCCGTTTGCTCGCTGAATGCTACGATAAATGGAATAAAGTGCACTTGTCGACCTGGCTACACCAATACCGGCAGAGGCGTCAAGGTTATATGCACCGGTATGATGGTTTCTGATGTGATTAGAAACGTTTCCTAGACATTTCTCTGCTTCCAGATAGTTGTACGGTCAACAATGGAGGTGATGACCCGAACGCTATTTGCGCACGTGATCCCAGGACAAATGCTGTGACATGCAACTGTAAAGTTGGTTTTACTAACACTTGTAGTGCGGTGAAAGTTGTCTGCAAAGGTATGATGATTGCGGATAGAATTAGAAACATTCGCTCGTCATTTCTATCTTTCCAGATAGTTGCAGTATCAAAAATGGAGGTTGTGATTCAAACGCCATTTGCTCACATGATGCCATGACAAATGCAGTGATTTGCACATGCAAAGCTGGTTATACCAATAATGGTAGCGTAGCGAACGTTGTGTGCAAGGGTATGAGGGAGCCGGGTAGAACTTTAAACATTTCCTCGTGATTTCTCTCTGTCAGATAGTTGTACTGTGAACAATGGAGGTTGTGGCTCAAACGCCATTTGCTCACATAAAGCAATGACAAATGCAGTGAGTTGCACATGCAAAGCTGGTTATACCAATACTGGTAGCGTCGTGAACGTTGTATGCAAAGGTATGTGGGTGCCGGGTAGAACTTGAAGCATTTCCTGGTCATTTCTATATTTCAGATAGTTGTACTGTAAACAATGGAGATTGTGATCCAAAAGCCAGTTGCTCACATAATGCTGCGTCAAATGCAGTAATTTGCACTTGTAAAGCTGGTTATACTAACGCTGGCAGCGCCATGAACGTTGTATGCAAAGGTATGACGATGTCAGATAGAAGTTGAGACATTTCCTCGCTTTTTTTCTTTTAGATAGTTGTTCTCTGAACAATGGAGGTTGTGATTCAAACGCCACTTGCTCACATGATGTTGCGACAAATGCAGTAAAATGCATCTGTAAAACTGGTTATACAAACACTGGTAGCGGCGTGAAAGTTGTATGCAAAGGTATGATGATTTCTGATAGAATTTTGAACATTTCCTTCTGATTTTTATGTTTCAGATAGTTGTACTGTTAACAATGGAGGTTGTGATCCAAATGCCAATTGCTCACATAATGCTACGACAAATGCAGTGAAATGCACCTGTAAAAGTGGTTATACGAACACTGGTAGTGGCGTGAGAGTTGTATGCAGAGGTATGAAGATTTCGGATAGAACTTTAAGCATTTCCTCGTCGTTTCTATCTTTCCAGATAAATGCACTCTAAACAATGGAGGTTGTGTTTCGAACGCCGTTTGCTCTCATAATGCGGCGACAGATGCAGTAAATTGCGCCTGTAGAGCTGGTTATGTTAACGCTGGATCGGCATCGAGAATGAACTGCACAAGTACGGTATCTATGTCGTAGGAGCAAAAATATTTTGCGGTGGTATTCTTGTGTTGTGCTAAATGTAGTGTTTTATTGCGTTCTTCATGACTTCATCTCTGAAATTAAGTCTTCGTTTACTCTCATTATGCGAGTTTGTCCTAATAATCGTCAGATTGTCTTTCGCTCCTTAACTAATTTTTTGTTTGTATTTAAGCATGGACGCCGTGTGTAAGAAAAGTGTTCTGGTTTGAAATAAGGAGAATCAGTTATAGCTGGAAAATTTGCGGTCTGCTGCTACGCCCTTAAAGGAAGGGAAGAGATTTCGTAGCTTACTTGATGAAATGGGGCGTGGTTCAGAAAGCTATAATGGTCTGTGATTGAATTTCAGAATTAGCCAGTGTTCTGCTACCACTCAGATTGTTTTCTCCTAAAAAGCGGTGTTGGTGATGCGTATATTTTTAGAACTGAACGTATATTGTTTTGGTGTTTCAGTCGTATACGAAATGTGATGCTAAGGAAGGATCCAGATCTGCTACGAAAAATCTTCAATTGATAGATATTATGTTGTTTTTCTATAGCCATAGTGTAATTCATCACTGCGAAAACTCTATTCTTACTTAGCGATACATTCTTAAGGATCGATTTCGATTGATCGATTAATTATCCTCATGATTCATTATCTTAGATCAGCTGTAAATGAATAGACTATAGTGGCTAACATATGTTCATGAAGTCACTTTAATTATCTCTTGACAAATTTCTTTCATTTTCGTCATTTTGGAACCACATTTGTGAGTAAACAAAACGTCCGATGAAAAATTAGAAAAAAGATTTCTCAAGTTTGATCTTGATACTGCGATCTCACGTTTCAATGAGTTTTCTACGATTTTTGGTTGTCGAGATCATCGCGACACAAAATGACGAAAACGATGCGTACAATCTCAAGTAAAAAAGAAAGAAAGGAAAAAACAAACTCGCGACGGACTACATGAATGCTTCTGCTTCGCATCGCATTAAAAACGAAGTTTGTCTGTCTCAAAACGTGCATTGACTTCTCTAAGAGAGAGACTTAGACTTCGGTATGATCACATCGAAGGCAATCCTTTCGATTACAAAGCTTATCTATGAAGAAATAGTATTGAGATGAGAAAATTTGAGGTTAGTGATGCCCAAGCTTCGCATAAATACTAATAGTGTGTCATGAACATAGGCTATATTGAAGAACAAGTTACAATGATATTACTGTTCAATGCAACAGTGTCAAAAACCAGTGACAATAAGCACTAACGACACTGGGAAAAAAATAGCACCATACGGAACCATTTTTGAAACGAATTCTAAGCCCTCAAAAAGGTTTCGTAAGAGCCCAAGATAGTCTCAAAATTATTATCAAGAGTCCAGGAAACTTTTTCAAAGGTTTTGTGGAGAACCTACGAGACCTAAAAAAGGTTCAGAATTCGTTTCGAATCTCGAAACCCTTTTTAAGTTTCGCAGTGCTTGCGAAACCATTTTAAAGTTCAGTGAGAAAATTCGAAACTTTCTTGGTTCCGTGTGGTGCTATTTTTTTTTCAGTGTATACTGAGTGGATCTTCAAATAAAAAGAGAAACCTCACTTATAATTACCCATGAGTAGAATCATGAATAAGATAAATTTTACCTGTTCATATTTTATAGTTTATCACTAGTGTTAGGCTTCTATTAATTGGTTCGTTAGGGAGCAAGAATTATATAACTATAAACTTGCTAGTTAGGTTTTTAAGAGTAACATAGTATTCTTCAGTCAGGACTTCATTCGAAGGAAATCTTACTGTTGAAACCATAAACATGAAATGGTTGGGAAAATGTGTGCATTCGTAGTTGTGTCCGAAATTTCAAATGGCCATATCAATGAAAATTCAATAAAAAGTTCATAACTCGAGAATAAAATGAGCTCAATGAGGTAGAATAAATTAGTGACGTATCGTCGTAAGACGTGTTCTATCATAGTTGTTGGTAATACAATCTCGGGTGAAAATAAATTTTTCTTTTTAGTGTTCCTGCCAATTATCATAATCATCTTCTACAAATGCTCAAAACAGAAATACATGATCATGGCGATGCACTTGGTTTAGGTCCATTGAAAGATATTACAAGTGAATTCCTACAGAGAGAAATATCGATTTTACAGATAGTTGCAGAAAATATGGGTGTAATTACATTGAATGAATTGGATTGTCAATGGATTGAGCAACTGTCTCTGGCGAGTCTCGAAAATGAAAACGATTATTTCCTAAAACAGAATTCACCATTGAAATTTAATTTCCTTTATGTTCAAGCATATCTTATTCGTGCATATCTTCTCTATTGTCGCATTAACTATCAATATATCAAAGGAAAATATCAGTGTTATGCTAAACGAAAAATTCCGATTACTACAAACGGTGGTGAGATCGACAACGACAATATTAATACTGATATGGATCCTGAAAGACTATTAATTGATGAGTGGAATCATTTGGATGAAAAAAATCTCGATCAACTTCATAATGAACTAAAATTTCTTCAGAGAATCATGGATGTGTTAGAGAACTCTGCTGAAAACTATTCATCAATGAAACTCTCAGCATTTATTCGAAACACTAATTATGATCATCGATTTACTGAGCAATTTGAACAATATCGTGTCCAGGATTTCCCTTTGTCACAAATCAGAAATGTTTATCGATTGTATGAAAAATCGATGAATCAATTCCAACATGCATTTATCAACATATCTCATTTATTTCGTGTTCCTATTGATAAGAAACTTAGTGATGATCTCAATCGAATGTTAGACAGATCATTTATTCTTTTTGATGATCCAGCTATGAAAGACGAACTGCAAGGCAAGATACGAACAATAACAGAATTTCCAGATGATTTAAAAAACGTCGAAGATCTTCTTGCCGGTCAATGGTCTCAATATTTTGTAGATACTTGTCAACATTTATGTATTGAAAATGGCATTTTAGCATTATTACCTAGAGAAATGAAATGTGAAAATTATGTTTCGTTGTGTCTAAAACGTATTGACTTACAATCTCGACTACAAGAACGAACCATTGACATAGAAGAAAAACCCAATGATCTCTGGAGTGCACGACTTGACATTTCAGATACAAGTCAATCAAATGAAAATAGTTTTCAAGTATTCCGAAATAAGAATGATGATTTCCTGCAGATGGACGCCAATGCTATTCCTTCAGTTGGTCTTTCCTTTCTATCTACCTTTTCACATCCAACAGGTCCAATAGATTGGCTAGATATGTTAGATAATGTAATTGTTGCAACTGAGCCATCGAAACCGCTTCACTCGTTATCGCATAGCATCAGTTATAAATCTTTATTCCAGTTGAAAATATCATTCGTGTCATTATCACCATCAGTTCTATTTGAAAATAGTCGAGCACAAGCAGAAAAGTCAACATTAAAAACAGCTCGTTTTTCTCTAATATTTCTCGATGGTAGAGCAGAAAAATATTTCTGTAAATCTCAAAACCTCTATGGACAATTTAAAAAATCTTTCAAGACAAAAAATATGATTGGAATAGAATTTCCATTATTGATCCAAATAAAATATCTATCGATTTTATGGCAAACAACAATATCAATAATTCCTTGCCTACCGTGAAAACAGAATATCGTATTGTTGAAAAAACTATCATTAATTTCTATCATATTAAAATTAGAAAATAGTCAATTCGAATATTTTACGGCAACAGACGCAACATTGGCATCAATTCTCAGTCGTTTTATTATTGATCAAAAATTAACATTTACACCACCTGAAAATTATTTTACGCGTTTGATTCAATTGGAAGATGTATTAATGAAGATATTCTAATCAATAATATTTATCGATCTGATGATAAAACATCGATTGATGTTCAAATTCTTCTACGTAATAAGGATGAAAAAACTTGTTGCGAAGTGACCATGATAACAGAACAAGGTACTCTCTATTGAATAGTTTATTTTAATTAAAAACGATCTATGATTTGAAATTTTCATTTCTAGATGGAACACGAAATCAATACTTTAATGCAACAACAACATGGAAACAGATTAGTTCATGGTCGAAAATACTCAATGGAAATGTTGAAACTCCGATTGATAACTACAATTTCTGGAATGTCGAACAACGAAACCTTATTGATGAAGATCAAACAATATCTTCTACACTTGATCAAGTTGAATCGACCGATGTTGATGTTATCGGTGAAGAAGAATTCATAGATGTCATTCTTTCTTACGATAAGAATAGTCAAAGAATTCATATTTTTAGAACATCTCCAGTTTATAGTCTTATAAACAATCCGAAATATTTGAATCACTTAGATTTAAAAATACTTCCTCAAGATTGCAGCCTTGTTCTTGTCAAAGACGAATCAGAAAAAAATTTTCTTAGCACTTTAGATATCGAGAATCAAATCAGTGACTATGCTTCAATAACGGACAAATCGATCCATTTTCAAATCACCATTCTTGTGCAAATTATTCGATATGATGATTTGACAGAAATAAAAATTCCTATATCTCATCGAAATATAACCATAAAATAATTATTGGCAATGATTGAAATCAGTAATACTCAGATTTATCTAGCCTCTTATGAAACTAAAATTATTCTATCTGAATCGGTGACGTTATCTACGATAAATGAGACCAACTTTTTCTTAGTAAACGAACAACAAACGTGTCTCGTATCGATTCAAGAATCAAATGATCCACTCATAATAGTGGATGATGATACTATGAAAAATCAACATTATCTTACCGATGCTACTGTGAATGCTATTTACAAACAAAATAAAAATATCCATCACGATCAATGTCTTGTTTATAATCATGATTATGTTCCAGCACGTGAAACACCATTGAGTGCATTATTATCTACTAGAAGTTCGCCCATTGAATTTACTTTAAGTCGTCAAAAATTCGAAGCAAATGCTACAGTGACTTGTGATGAACAAAAGATTGGAATAGGCTTTCGATGTGAACCATCAATGACGTTGGGTTGTGTTCAAGAACTTGCTTGTCAATTATGGAAATTAAACAAACGACTTTATCGGTTAACTCTTGCTGGCGGTTCAAATATTGATGAGGAATATTCATTGGAAGATACGGACGAAGCTATAAATGATCTACGATTGAACTTGATTTCGATTGCTGATGTCAAATGTAAGATTACATATGGAGATGAAGTCATCATCGTGTCGACAACCGATGAAACTATTCTATCGTCAATTCTGCAAGAAATCTTACAACAACGCTTGATTCCATTCAATGAATTAGATATGTATGCATTGTATCTAATGGATGATCATGAGAATCCAACCAATGTCGATCCTGAAACATCTATTCATGATATTCGATCAGCTTCTCCAAATGGATTGGATATCATACCGTTTCAATTACAAAAGAAATAATACGAAAAACTAAAGTGCATTTTCCGTAATTGTTTCATAGACTTTTCCTCCTGAATAAAATTTGATTTCTTTCATGTTTCGTTGATTATGCTGAAAGTCTACTTAAAAGTTGGCAAAATTCGATTGACTGGATGCTGCTTTTGCTGACTTTGCTAAAGGTGCACTTAGAGATGGCATATACCTGATTGATTCTCTATAACGTCCTCCGTTAATTCATCCCTCGTTCGGTTCCCACTCTAAATTGATCATCTATTATATTAACTTTCTAGTGTACTTTTACTAATTATGAAAGACAATTCTTATCACACAATTAAAAAACGGACCGAGCAGGAATAACTCTATTTCATAATATGAGTGCGTTCACTTTATCATACATTGAATATGAAATCTGGACTGCATCGATACCAGTGAAACCCATTTCATCGGTTCATACTGATATTCAATTCTAACCCGCATGCATTATTGCAGGTCTGTATTCACTGAGTACCTCGATTCGATGCCTTCTTCGAGTTTCTATTGTGTGAGATATTGAAGGTGTTGGAAGTGTAGAATATGTAAGAAGTGGTTGTGCTCGATCCTGAGTTTTCCCCATATTCACGACTTCCACACCAGGTGCCAAACATTTTGAGTATTCTTTCATTTGGCTTTCCTTCGTGGCACCTACACTCGTTTGCATTACCATTTTGGGCCTTTTTAGATTTTTCTATCTCTTGTTACACCTTCACTTGCTATTCCTCCAAGATATCCTATATCTCTAACAAAAGAAACGAGAAGAAAGCTTTCGATATTTAAATAAGACATCAGATGAATACCACCAGTATAAAACGGTATAAGCCAAGTACGATCAATTTTTAGCGGTATGGTGGCTTCCGATAAGGACCAGTTATTTTCACCGTTGTATCCACACATGGAAACCGTCAGTGAGATGGAAATGGCAGGATCTCACTAGCAGAAGAGATGGAATTTTGAGGAAGAAAACTGGATCGAACTTGTCTCTTTCAATTGGAAGGAAGCGCCTTCTTCTATGTGAGAAACGTTGTCGGAAACGTTAATAGGATCTGGATTTTGCTTACTGGCGTAGGAAATTATGCTATTGAGTAGAGTATGATGGTGAGAGTCGATTTTCGATCTGACTGGCAAAAATTAACCGAAAGTTTTCGAATCCAAAGTTTTCAGGCGTAAATCCATCACGAAGAATTATAATATATAGATGTAAAATTCTGAGTGTTTTAACAAACTCTCTTTATTCGCTTGCTTGCCTCCTTTTCTTTCATTATTTTCATGGAAAAACTCTTTCTTATGGCAGCTTTCGAACTGTCCCCTATCTACTTCTACAATTTCTGTCTAAATTACTGGAGGAAATAAGCATTTCAGAAAGAAATTTTGACAAATTTTTTGAGTTGAATGCTAGTGTGGTTCGAAATAAGCGAGTGAGAAGAACATGTATGATTGAAACTCCATTCAAAGAGTTTTCTCGGATTCTACCGGAATCCAATCCAAACCCTAACGTGAGAATTCCTCTCTGTCCCAACAGCCAAATATCGTTGGATAATCCTAAGAATCTGACTATCAGATCCATCATAGGATTCATTCAACTGGGAATCTATCGCTTAAATTAAATAAAGGGTTCGTTCATTATCTGTAGAATCAAACAAAAGTCTATGAAAAGTTTATCACTATACACTGAAAAAGAAATATCGATAATAACTTCACACTTCATTGAACAGTCGGAGCTTAGAACACATTATGCTCGTCGGATTTTACTCGATATAAATACTCATAGTATGAAAAATCCTACATTACATCAGTAATAAATCTTATGGAAAGCCAGTTGTGCCAGTTCAGTACATTTCAAAAGCGCAGATCTCTGAAAATCATATCTGTTTTCATCTTCCATTCAATTAAAAACTTCTTCAGAAAATTTTCGACGAACTAACTTATTTGTGATCATTCGATCAATTGAATAGTTCGTAACACTGACGATATCTGATAAGACCGTTGAGCAAGATCAGACATACTCCTAGTCTGCTTGGCATACACTGTAATATGAAAGGCAACAATCGATACTTTTGTTTCCAATTGAATTCGTTTTCATACTATTAATTGACTAAGAATCGATTATGTATTTTGTCAATGATCTTCAGATCCTTGTTGAACAGATACAATATCGAAGCCACCAGATGAGTTCTTTAGCCCGGATAAAATCACAACAATGGTTGTTAGATTGAAATACATGCTCAGCATTAAAAGCAATTTTCACTGGAAAAAGGACGATTTTTTGACTACATGATATCTATATTATTGTGACATTTTGTATTTCACATATATTGGTTTAGATAAATGAGCGAGCCTTGAATTGATTTCCAAAAATATGCACCAGTAAAAGCTCTACAACAACTTGTATAATTGCCTTCTTTTTTCCCTGCTTCAAGAAGTTTTTTTTCTCATACCCAAAAGGAAGAACCTACATGAGAGTATTATTTTCTGTCAAATTGAAATTATTTGAAAGGTTTTCTGAACCGTTATAGGGATTGGATCGTATAGATTTTGTACAACATTCGATGGCACATTGTTGAAAAACAAAATCAACATACTAGTTTTTTTCACTTGGAGATATATGCAAATCAAAAAAATTGCCACCAAATTTCAACATGATAGCACGCACCACTGTCATGCATGTTGATCATTTTGAATATAAGAGAAAAAAATATTGAAGCAGAGAAAAAAGAAATCAATCGAATGAGTTGTTGTAGAGCTTTTACTGGTGGATATTTTTGGAAAATAATTCAAGGCCTGCTCATTTATCCAAACTGATGTATGTGAAATGTAAAATGTCACACGATTACGAACGTCATGTAATAAAGCAGTCGTCATTTTTTTCTAATAGATATTTTTTTTTCCAGCTTAAATTATATTTAATTTTTAGAATGAATATAAAAATAGATGCAGCGTGTTGACGGCATGGCCAACATATACATGCATATAGTAGGGTAATAAAAAAAAGATGAAAACAAGTAGAGAAAATCAATCAGCGATCATTGCAATTTGAAAGATGATAGTATTCTTACGATCTGACTAAATGGGAACATTTTTATGCACTAGCAATTCGAGTAGTCGACGGTAGACTTGGCTGTTCACATATTAATAACAAGTAGCAAGTGATCACTGAATTATTTTGCAACATCAATAGGCGATCGAATGGATCTGCATCGCAAACGATATTAGTCTTTCGAGAAGGATTCACTATTGCAAATGAAAAGAATCGTACAAAGTACAGCTATAATTGCTAGTAAAATATTGTCAATACAAGAACTCGGAAATCTGATTTTCGTTTCTGTATTACATCTATGTATTGAGAATAACGATAGATACTCAAAAATAACTAATCCAATCAATCGCTAGGAACTAGTATTACATAGATCTTATGATAACAACAAAAGTCAACGAATATATTGAAAACTAGTAAAAGTCAATAGTTTAAGCCTGGCCTCCCACCGAGAGTTTTTGAAAAAAGAGGAATAAAGAGGATTTGCATAAAGATAAAAAAGAGAATTTTTAATAGAAAAGAGGAAAAGTAGGAGGATACTTTTGCATCTCAGAAAAGCATAAGTAAAAGCATCAGTGAAGCTAAAATTTCATCAATCTGGAAACGGACCCCTTTTTTATGTCTGTTTGATAGCTGTTACAAGTATAAGCTAAGAGAAACGTTGGCTATTCAGGTGCATTTTTATTCAATGTCTAATGCACACAGTACAAAGCTATAATATCAGAAGAATAATACCTAAAAAGTGTTTCAATCTCTACAAAATACAATACAGTTGAAGCTTAAATAGTGCAAAAACTTACAATCAATCACAAAACGAAGTGCAAAACTTTACAACCAGTATTAATATGATCATCACGTCAGCTCAATCCATTTTGAACAGACTTGAGCGCGCAAAGCATCCGAGATTTTGTTACTTGCTCATCGAAAGACAAGAATTTATCAGCATTGACTAGTTCAAGAATATTTGTAGATGTTAATGATGTTATCGTAACAAATTTTAAGTTATTATTCACGACATTCAAACTCGTTTTGTTTTTCGTTTAGTATGTGCTGTGCAATAGTCTTCCAGTCATTATTTAAACAGTCTAGATCACTAGTGCGACATATTGCGCACACAAATGTTGCTTCAGATGATCCTTTCTGTAGCTATGCTTTAACTGACTTTCCGCTATCATCAGATTTATTCAACGAAGATTGCTTAAATTTTGTCCTGTGATCAGTCATTGAATGAAAAAATTGATATACTTCCCAGTGAAAAAATATCAAATTATGGGAGATTTCAGTAGATCATAATCGAATTTTTCTGCACCGAAACCCAAATTATAGTCGGCTGAAATCTTCGAAATCAACGATAATTTGATTTTTAATCAAACAATAATCTTAAAAATCCAGTAAAACTTTGATTACAATCGTATTAAATCCAGATTATATGACTTTAATCAAACATACATGATTTTTATCAAAATTTACAGAATTTTTAAGATTATTGTTTGATTAAAAGTCAAATTATCGTTGATTTCGAAGATTTCAGCCGACTATAATTTGGGTTTCGGTGCAGAAAAATTCGATTATGATCTACTGAAATCTCCCATAATTTGATATTTTTTCAATGGTTTATACGGAAATATTGTACTATTTTTTTAATGTTGCAGTAAAATAATAAGGTAAGACGATTGGACACGATTACTATCGCAATCTAGAAACCCGAAGAAATTCAAATAGAAAAAATAAGGGGTTTATATCATACAGCAGTGATTCATTAATAAAAGACAATTAGTGTCGCTCGAATTAAGGGAAATGCGTACGTTATATTGCAATTAAATTAGGGATAATTGGCACAATCTATGAATGCTCATTTTATCTTTATTACTTCTCTTTTCTTTTGTAGAAATCGATTGGTTTCATCGATTACTTTTCATTGAATATTCGAGTGTTCGAATATCTTGATGAAACTGAATTCCATTTTAGCTCTTTTTTCCATCTCCTATAGTTGCATGTACTATATGTTAATAGATCTACCGCTATGTCGTTGTGAAAAAATCATGAAAGAAATAAGTATTCACAAACACGCATCAGCCTCTTATTGATGAAAAATCTATTTGTGCTAACAGTTTTTAGGCTCACTTTAGATTTTTATTAAAAAAAGAGGATAATTTCTGAAAAAGAGGCTAAACAGAGGGTTTTTAAAAAAATAGAGGAAAAAGAGGAGGAGTGGGTAGCCAGTTAAGCTAAAAAACTGAGATTAATTTAAACTCTGAGTTGTAGACCTAATTTTGATTAAAATTCCAGCTATTTCATCTACAGAGTGAACGTGAAGTGATTTTTTTTCTAATTTATTTTGTGAATAAATGTTGCTTTTAAGAACTGCTTTAAATCGTTGTTGAATTCGTGATGAGAATCAAACACAAAAATCCTGATCTAATTATTATATAAATGCTTGAAGTGATATTTATTCAGCATTAACAATTAAACGATTGATTAAAGTGAGCCATGATCGCCAAGTTTTCTTGGAAATTCACTATCGTTACCCAAGATTCATTTAAGACAAGATTCTGAATGTCTCTTAGATAAATCTTTTCAACTACTCAAATCTAGATGTATGAAAAATAGACCACTAAAAAGTTAAGTCAATAGCATCAATAACAATAAAATATGGCTAGCAAAGCAACAGTGTAGTTGATCATTTATTATTAAAGCACAAAGATGATGATTATTTGTTAACAATCACAAATAGACTTTGCCATACTGTTTAGTTATTTATCTGATGAATGTACTCTGCCAATGCTATGAAGTAATGATTTTATCAATATATTAAGATTCCGAAAATCTTTACCATCGTTTGAATCAATTAGCCAATCAACTAATAATAATTTAGTTAATCAAAAGGATAAAATATTCTATGAACAATGAATAGCATATCTTTTGTAACGATAATGAAAATTATGAAAACTATAATTAACATCGTTTAGAATATTGTAACAATGATCAGAGGGTAAAACATATTTCCGTACGTGGAAAGTACGAAAAATTACAGAGAACTATACAGGGCATGGAAGTATGCTGACGCACGAGGAAGTATAAAATACCGAGAATTATGATGAAATACTAGGAAGAATGACGAAGCACGAGGACATACAATGAAGGAAGAACATGCACTAGGAAATATGAAACACGACTGATGACAGAGAATACGAGGAACTGAAAACATAGGAAAAACGATAGGAGGACAGAATTATGCTTTTTTTTCTTTTGAACAGTGAAAACAACCAACGCTTACGTTTAATATCAAATACATCGCAAAAAATATTGTCACAACGCTATAATCGAGATTTATGAATTTCTATGTGAATCTATTCCTAATCAAATCAAAATATGAAATTATGTTTTAGCAATTTTCTGGATTAACATTAAAATATGACGAAAATGGCTAACTCATTTTTGATAGAATTATCAAATTAATAGATCAAAACGAATATTTATAATTAACATCACACATATAACTTCAAGTACTAATGAGGCTTTATTTCATAGCTAACTAATGAAAAATAAATTTTTATATGCACGCTTAAAGTATCGATATTTTTTTCTGCGAAAATTAGAAGTATCGATGCGTCACGAGTGCAATCAACAAAGAGAATAAAATTAATTATAGTCTATTTTTCTATTGCTTATAGTTATAAATAAACATTTGAGTTTAGCTGTTCCATCAAGTTTCAATAATTGTCCATTATTTTATCTTTTTCTTTTCAGCAGATAGAAACATTATTTTTGTTCGCTTCTTGAAGATTGAAATACTTGAGAGCGCGCGGCCGCCATCGACAGCAGTGTTATAAACATGTTTGTCATCACTTCTAATTTTGCACTTCTTATTGATCCGTTTCCCTTTAATCCTTATCCCCAAAAATCGATTGAGACGAAAGTATCAAGTGCAGATGATACTCACGCATCGTTGATTCTATATATATATCAGAATAGAATTTGTTCTCTGTGGTGAACGATGACCCATGGGATAAAAAATTAAGGTATATTCACTGCGAAACGCGTTAATGCTGACCGATTTAACGTGTTTCGCAGCGTTTCCTATGGTAACACAGGCGTAAAGCCAATCTTCCGATTTACTCAAAACGCGTTTGGGAGTCACTATATCAGGATGGAAACGAAACGTATATCATCTCGCGGCATTTTAAATCGATTCACCAGCTGCGGAACGCATTAAACCGGTCAGTATTAACGCGTTTTGAAGCATTGAAAAATAACAAAATTTTTCCCATGGGGAGAATCGCAACTTTTACGTTAAAAGTTATGCAGGAGAAAGAGTAAAAATCAATACGTAAATTAAACCCAACACGGTTCCTTTCTAAGAGGAGGTATTTTTCTGAAACGGTTTCAGCACACGTCAACAAAAAAATCTTGCACATTTTGTTTGCATGAAGAACGTGCAAAAATTGATCGCCAGAATAAGGCTCTACTGTTGAAGTGGATTGAGTTTGTTGACTGAATGCTGTCATGTGGGTTCTATTATGTTTTTATTCACTATTTTCATTTTTTCTTCGTCTAATATGTGCAGAAAAGGCCAAAATAAATATGTCGAAACAGAAAGCATTTAGAAAAGCATTCAACGAAAAACATTGGGGGACCAAAAAGGTAAAAAGCCTACTCAATGATACTCATGTTGCAAGAAAAAGTACTGAGATTAAAAAAATATCGAAAATTTAGAAGATGTTATATATAAATAATTTATTACTAGTTTATGTTCTATTAGTGTCTAAGATTGACTTATAGGATTTTTTCATGAAGATTCATTGTACAGTGTGATTCCTAAGATAAAAAGCTAAATAATCATTGGTCAGGTATAGAATATTCGTAGCAAATCTCGATCGAAATAAGTCAATCTATTGCATTTTAATGTGTTTAGCAACGTTTTCAGCGTGAGTACCATTCGATGTTTGGTTTTTCACGTTTTCGATTTTTTAACATACTTATTCTTTCTTTTTTCTTCCATGGCAGTTCTTGTTCTTTTCATTTATTTATTTCTATCGTGCTGCGATTTTGCTTTCGTTTTTTTTACAGCTTTTCTTTAATTATTCTTCTTGCCAGCATCGGCAAAAATATTATATTGTAGCCTAGTGCCGTATTGATGAGAGTTTTACATATACTGTTCTTATGTTTTACTCGCTGTGATTCCAAACTAGAGTTCCAGATGTCTGTGCGCGTGTTTGCGAGTGTAGCAGTAAAGAGTCTATTAAAAAAAAACAATGCCTACGACCAGTCGAGCATTTTACCAAGCGTTTGAACTTAATGATATTTGGCGTTCGCGAATGGAATAGTATCTTTCGATGTAATCTTATTTGTATCAAGTCTAGTGCTGTTTGAGTTCGGGGGAGAATCTATCAGTGTTTAGGTTTTAGGATTGATTGATGCTATGGAATTTATCTGAAGCTATTTATCGATAGCATATAGTACTTTGTCACTGTAATGCAATATTAATGATATTCAAAGAGGTTAAACTCTTTCTCTTAACCGGTAGCTCACTCTGAGTGTTTTTCTTGTCTTCAGTTCAATATTTTCGTCTAATAATATAACATATAGCGAAAATTTATAGACGAATTTCAGTAAATTCCAATAAATTTCAACAAGATAAGTTCTGAAAGCTGTGTTTTTACATATTCGAAGGATTGTTCGGATTAGAGTATGCAGAAATCATTTTATGCTCAGTCTCTGTTAACTTTCAGCTAACAGGTTTCGAAACTACATTTAAATACATCGAGGCAAGTGGCAATACTTTAATAAATTAAATAATTTAGCGAATAATTTAATTATATTTTACACACCACTCCTCCATGAGAACTCTTATAATGGAAGAGCTTCTGATACCGTATCTTTTACTTTAGAAGGAAGAGTTCTGCCCACAACTGTCCAAAATCAAGCAAATGAGTTCATCTAAAATGTTATTTAGCCGAAGATATTTCTGATTGAATTGAGAAATATTCTCTTTCGGTTTCTGTTTGTTTTGAGTTTTTAAAAGCTCGACCTGTATCCATTTCTAAGGCATACTATATATGATGTCACATTCAACGATAGAAGATTTTGTCGATAAATAAGAACAGTAATTTCAACACGATTAGCTCATTGCCAATGTAACAACTGTTTCAAGATTACCAAAGCATAAATTAAATCAGGACACACATAATGTAAAACCGAGCAAAAAATATTTTCAAACTAATTATGCTTATGCTCAGTTGATTTGAATTAGAGATTACAACAAGGATCATCAATACAATACCAAAGCACGCTTGAAAGTACGTATTTTTAAAGCCGCGCATTCATTCTATGCTTTAAAAACAGAACTTCCTCATTTCTCAATGTATTCATTTCAATGACTCATGCGCAAGATGAAAGATTGGAAATCCTAATCATACATGAATGCCCACAAATATAATTCATAGACATGAGACGATTCCTAATAGAGAATATCACATGACCAAATTCTGTTATTCAAACAATACCAATGATGTATTTCGAACAAAGGAAGCAACATATTCGAACTATCGTTTCTTTGATTAGAAAAGACTTCAATCTAGCACGTTTGAGCATAAATTTACCCGATCAATGTTAAGGATCACTGAAATCATATTGTTCAGTGGCATACTGAAGAGAATGATCGAGCACATCCAATGAACTTTCATATATTAGCTATCAACAAAACCGACGCGTATCATCCATCTCTGATTCAATTACGATAGTTGGGAGTGATATTTTTATGGCTGTTTGTTGGTGTAGATTTTATTCGTAGTATTGCTACAAACTGAAAGGAAGGTAATGCGAGGAATTGTGCGATATGATATTAAGAATTACAGAGAAATTCTTCGGTTGATAAACGTTTCAGTCGATGTTCGACTTGACTAAAATTTAAAACCATGTGAAATGAATTATTCAATGCACGATGATCACTGCAAATAATGCTAATGATTAGAGATACGCGATTTAACATCTTACATAAAGTGGCCAAAGAACCTATTTGCTTTCTGTCGAATGCTGCTCGAAAAATCTCACTCACTAAGCAATAGCTAAGGATGAGCATGAAAACGATAAATTGACAAGAGGAGGAATGGTAATTACGCTGAATTCACATAGATATTAACTGCATCAATGCAAGTTCATTCGTTGACAGATAGCTAATTAGATCAACGATAACGAAAAGTATTCAATCGATGCATCAGCAAAAGAAAAAGTAATGTAGCTGTTGCTTCCATTTGAAAATGATCGACATTAGAAATGTAGCGACGTAAAACAAGTGGGAGGGCTACGAAATGTTTTGAGAGCAAAACAATTGTACGCAATTTTCTAAAACGGAAGAAGTCCTGAGCAATGTACTTCCGTGTCATAAACTGTTTCTAATTAAACAAATACAATTTTCGTCGAAAAAAGTGCAACTTTTCTGCATATAGAAGAAGGTTACGCAACTCGTAGCCTGACGGCTACATCCGTGATCAATATTGTATAGGAAAATGGCACTTCACTTTTCGGTGAAATACATTCGGTCAATAGCGATGTTTAATTTTCATGTACTTTCTATCGGCGAATATTATTATTCATTTGGCTCACAAAACAAATATTTCATTGTCATGGTCGGAAGTTCATGTCTTTGCTCATGTATAAAAGACCTTCCATAGTTGCTTTAAATCCTCATCATTTTGTAAACGAGCTAATTCGTATCTTCGTAATCGAAACAAATTAAAACGACAATGCATTCGTCTCTCGTTGCTGTTCTCATCTTAGTACTTATGATTGCGGCTAAATGCCAGGTAAATTTGTACCATCATCCAATATTTTGATATTTTAAACATTTTTTCAATATTGTTAGGCTGGTACAGTTTCATGTGTCCAATCGGCCGCCATTTTGGAATGTCCATCCATTAAATGTAATAAAGTCGGTCTTGCCAAAGCGGAGGTGAAATATCCATCTAATTGTTTTGTTATTGGACCCGATCATACCCTCCACACTAAATATTATCGTCTGAATATGCCCGGTGGTGGGTACGGTTATGTCAGTGCCGTGTATTGTGCAGGCAGCATCAAGCAGTTCTGTCCAGAGTCTTGAATGAAATTCGACTCTAATCTATACTGACTTCTATATTCTCTCTGCGAAATATATAATTATTTAAATAAATCCAGATTTTTTTCTTCTAATACTTGTATGTTTTGATAGACTATCCTTTGTTGAGCTGTTAGATCTTTTTGATCCATATGCACAAAAAAAATATCTTTGTCTAACTAGAACACGTCCGATACACGCTTTTTCAGATTTTGATTGTGATCCAGTCGAACTGTATTTTAATACAAGTAATCAAACATCCTCATCAAAATTGAATAGTTACTCCAAACCACAAGATAGCTTCTTTTGGTGGGCTGCATTCGGTCACTAGCGAACGCAGCAGATTCCACAGATGAAATAGATCCATAATTTTCAAACATTGTTGCAGCTGGATCCGATGAAGCAAAAAATGGCAAATCCTTATTTCTTCAGGAACACTAGAATGTCTGTTAGGTAGTGGCGCTATCTTGCATCTACTACCTCTCTTTTCTTCTCTCTTCTATATGTTCTCTTGATCGGTCATCTGTATGAACCGGTCAAGACAAGTCTAACTTATTGTTGTAGGTTTTCTCTCGAGGATATAATAAACTAGGAAGTGTTAGGCCTACATCCTAACAATGTCAAATCCGCTATCATTTATACCATAGAAAGCTGAAGTAGAAATTTAAATCTTAATAAGAGCTCGACTTCGGTACCTGCTCGTGTTTGTTACAGAATTTGTATTGACTATTCGGTATGTGAGCACACACACGCAAGCAGTAAAAATTAGTGAAATTTCAGTGGGCCAGCATAATGTTTTGTTCCGGATGCCATACAAGTAGCCTGAGATGCGATCGGTTAAGGTTTTTTGTTAACCGAACCGAACCAAGCCGACCCGATTTTTATTTTCAAAACTTTTAACCGAGCCGAGCCGAGCCGAACCGAATTGGCATCTAACCGATCCCAACCGAAAAATTTACGCAGTTCTCAAATTTCTTTAATTCGAGAATTTATAGGTCCAATGGACGAATAACAAACCTAAATTTATGTTTAGAGCACCATCTGTTTGCACTTATTGTTTTGTTTCATCATTCTTCTCTTTTAAACAGCGCAAAGCGAAAAAAATATAAGGCAACGGTTAAAAAAGCTTCGGACCAAGCCGAATCGAACCGAACAAGAAAATAATTTAACCGAACCGATTTCGGTTCAGTCGGGTAGGGTAGGGTAGAAATCGACTTTAGTCGCATCTCTGCTACTAGCTGATCGAATCAATGATGAATCACAGTCTTGTTTGAGTGTGTGACAAATAAATTTTGAAAAATATCAACATGGAACAAAAAAATGTGATCTTAGTTTTTTCTAATTTGTCGTCTCTTATGCTCAGCGATCTCTACTATTGTCTTGACACTGTCGGTATCTTCAAGAATTCCGGCTCTCATACTTTGTGCTACTGTTTATAAGTCACACGCAGGTCTTTGATTATGTTCTTAAAAATTATATTTTTTTGCTACTGTCAACGATTTGGTTTCTGTAAACATAGTTTTTATTGCTGATGATATTATTAATGAACTTGAATTTTATTTTTCTATACTACTGAAGCAAAAAATTGTAAAAAAGCTTTCAAACGCTCATAAAAAAATTACATGTTTCTCCAACTTTATGTTTTCTTAGATGGTACACTGGAAATAAACTATTTATATTCTGTTACTCAAGAAAACTCTATACAAGGAGAGCTTTATTAGAAAATGTGCTAAATCATACCAATTACGATTGATAACAATCTCTTGTAGGAATAGTTTCTTACAGGATAATTTTGCTTTTTCATAGAGCACTATTATTTTATGCAATTAAATAGAAAAAGAATTGACTATTTTAGTTTTTGCCATAACCTTCAATGTCAGCTATTTGTGTTGGCTATTCATTATACAACTTTGAAATTGTGTATTTTTTTTGCTAAAGAAGATTATCAATCACCGTGATCAGAATAGTTATTCTTGCCAAAATATGACAATGCGCCACTAGATCATCATTCATAACAGATAATTTTTGTGTAATTAATGCATGATCATTAACATAGGACTGTTTGTTTTTGAAAAAAGGAAAATAGTCGAGTTTGATCATCAAAGATATAGTTTTTCACATACCACATCCGTAGGTCTGCTACGAGAATTTGATATTATTCACAGACATACAGTTTTGAGCTTTAGAGAAGCTGATAAAGTATTATTTAAGAGAAGATCAAAAAAATATAATTATGGAAACTAAAAGCATAAAAGCTGTTAGCGCAATCCCTTCGAGATTTAAATGTGAAACACGACGTAATTGTTGAGGTGTATCATAGTCATTGCTCCACCTCTCTATTCTCCCTGCATTTCTAATACCGTTTGTGATGGATCCAAAGCTTTTCTCTCAAGGTCTGTGAAGATTAATTCACCAATTAGACTGTAATTAGCTAATTAATTAAAATGTTTTGGAAGGAATTCAAATTCTAGTCTTAACCCTTGAACTCTGCTTCACCGGTCTCGTACGGTCTGTGATGGGGGAATTACCTGTCGGTAACGGTCTGTGATGGGGAAATTATCTGTCGGTAACGGTCTGTGGGTGGGGGTGGATGCAAATTTCTATCCTAAACACTTCAACACTCCTTTCAGGTCGTGTTTCACAAAAATAAACTGTCAGAGACGTCTCTTGATCGATCTTTTACGTCTTGTATTCAACGGCTGCGAAGAAGGAGTCTTTTATTTTATCGGAGACTTCAGTAATTTTTTTTATCAAAAAGTATACCCTTGCAGAAAAAATCTCAAAGAACCAAACTATTTTAATATTGCAATTGCTCTACCTTGCTATCATATCAATCCATCTTTACGTCCAATAATATTATTTCTCAAGCTTATTGATAGAGAAAGAAGACTGGAAAGACCATGTTCATAACTATACCGAAGATATGAAAAAAAATAAGCATCTTAACAGGTTCCTCTCCGCTTGGCCATATACAATATTATTCGAAGAGTATTATGATTTATCTATCACTTGTATTTCAATATGTCACGTCTTATTAATGCAAAGAAAAGAGTATACTGGAAGGAGCACGCGTCATATGAATAGTGGAAGAACAAGAATGCAAATGTTAATAGTTGGCTAAATACACGTCGACTCTATCATTTAAGTTTTATGTTATCACAGTATTACTAATGCTAAATCTTCAGCATCTAATATGCTTTTGGTGCACATTCGTTGAGTTGCAATCAATCTTTTATGATACGGATCCTTTTCAATTTGATTGTCTACACTACTATTCAATGAATTCTGGTGTTGAAGACATTGTCAAATATTGTATTCGTCCAACCGATGGTCGAAATCCAACGATGAGCACTTTTGTCGGCACGAATCATCGAAATTTTACTTTTGACGAATTGCAACGTTTGAATGTTACTTCACGTGAAGTTCTCTTATGGTCATCTTCGATCGATCTTGCTGAGCGATATCAATTTTATATTGATCAATCGACTAAATCTAGCCAATTAAATGAACTATTCTTCAATTGTACACCGCCATGGTTTGGAGTGCGTTGTCAATATTCATTTGAACTAGTGTCCAATGTTGCCGATAGGATAATAAATGTTCCATAAAAAACAGGTTGGTCTATCTATGTTGATAGAATAGATAAAAGTCAATCTGCTATTCTCAACTCTTTTTCAGCAATCGATTGTATTGTCAAGATTAAATGAATGTGCTAAAACAACAAGTTATTGTGCTTGATATCAAAAATTATTAAAGAAATGCAGAGTTTAATTTGCCGACGCGTTTCTGTTAGCATCAACAGATGGTGCTCATTGACACTAAACTTGTCACTGTGATATATTAATGATATTAATCCCCCTTTGATGTTTTCTCTTTGATCTGTCGGCCATTGACCGTCTTGTTTTCCTTTCTCTCTCTTGCTAACCAGTTCAGCTGTTGTTTATTATCCTTTTGGAGAGCCACCATCTTTATTTAATAAAACATCATTATCCTTATTATTAATGTTATTTATAATAACATTAATATACACTTAATCTGTTACCGTCCCCAATCCTTATTGCATTCTGATTATGTCCAGCAAATACGGGTAAGCCGTTTTCAAAGTGAACTCTCATTACCTGAAGGCAGATATCTTTTCCCCAAAGATATATTATAATTTAGCCTACGTGATACACGGAGGATAAAGTCATTATCGGGAGTCTCACAATTGGTGGAGAAGTTGGGCATAGTTTGTCTGCCTGTTTAGGAGAATTTTTTAATTCTTCCTTTTTTTCTAATACCTCATTTTTTCTCTCTCTTATTCGTCGTAACAGTTAATCTTTCATAATAAGGAAATAAAAGATAATATATACATATAAAAAAAAAAAAAAAATACGAGAAAAATTTCTTTTGTTGTTTTGCTTTGTTATTATGGATGTGAACGACACAGAATCGCTCATTTCTCAGTCGTTATCACTGAATTCGTTGAACTTACATACGAATTCGTCATCTTTTCTAACATCTACCAAACATCAGAATTCAACGATGATCGATTCATCAGATACTAATCGTCGAAAGGAGATTATACCAACACCAAATCGACCGATACTTAAACAACAACCCTTCATTAGAAATACAACTAATGACGAATTAGTGTCTATATCAGAACATAATTCTACTATTCACACACTTCAAGATGATACACTTACTAATAATGAACCTTGTGCTATTACAAAAGAAATAACTTCCAATACGAAATCTGATGACATGAATCGTCACACAGATCGCCAATCTCAACTAGAAATGGTTGATGAAACTCACGACTTCGACGCATTTATCAGTGAAAATTTCGTCGTATTTTCAGGAAAACAAAATGTTCATCGATGGTTAGATGAAACTGAACAAAAATTTAAAGAATTTAAAATTTCTAGAAATCTACGCTTCCAAGCAATAACTCTTCTCATCGAAGGAGAAGCAAAACGAAAGTACATCAAGGTACGAAAAGAAATTCATTCTTTTGATGACTTCTACGAATTTTTACTTTTGCATTTCGATGCAGACGAAAAGTCAGTACTAAGTACTGATAATTCTAGATTGAGACATCAGCCGACTACCTTTCATTCTACCACTTCTGTAAATTTTGGTGCCACCAATCTACTTGGTGAGTTACCTGATAAGAATCCTACGAGCAATACTAGTGACTCTTCTACTTTCGTACTTGATGAAACCATCAATGATTTACGAAAAGCAATCGTTAGTGATTTAATAAAAAATCCAAAAATATTCAAAGGTGGTAAAGATGACGTCAACAAATGGATTGATGATATCGAACATCTTTTAGATGTTGCGCATATTCCGGAGAGTAGTCGTTTAGATTTAATTTCATACTCGTTGCGAGGAGATGCTCTTCAATGGTTTAAAACCAGTAAGAGTATGTTTACTTCATGGAAAGTTTTTACCAGTGAATTAAAACGTGCTTTCACTTCCTCATTTCATGAAGAATTAGCGTTTAAAAAACTCGAATCTTATAACCAAGGTGAAAACCAATCGATTCGAAACTTTTTTAATGAAATATTAAAACTATGCAACGAAGCGGATGCCACCATGAGTGAAGCCACAAAATTGAAGAATCTGTTGAACAAAACCAAACCAACTATTCAGTTTGAAGTCCGAAAGAAGAAACCGACAACTCCTACAGAATTTCTTGAATACGCTAAAGATATTGAAGAATTATTTCAACTTTCGAATATCAATAATGAAGATATGAAAACTTCTAACGATGAAAATCACAAAGAACCATTACTACCTTCTTCAAGTACAGTACCTTTATACAATAATACATATCGAAATATTTCATCAACGACTCAATCGTCCCCGAAGTATCATAAATATAATAATTACCAGAATAGTAATAATACTTTCGTGAATCCACACAGTCGTAATAATTATCAACCACCATCACGAATACCCCCATTTTCATACAATCAATCCAGAAATATGAATCAACAGTATTCATCAAATCGTAATAATTCTTCATTTAATACCGCTAACAATAATCGAATTCGACCACAGCCAAATCAAATGAATTATTCAAACAATAATCAATCACGCTTACGGAGTGCGAATACAGTGTTTTCACTGGATCCTTCGAATAATGCTGAAGTAGAACCAGAAGAATTTTCTATTTCTTCTACACCCTGTATAAGATGTAATCAATTAGGCCACGAATCCTCGTCGTGCCAAAATTTCTAAGGAGGGAATTACCGAAAGATGGTGTTAATTCCAAAAATATTCCGAAAAATCCATCAAGGTCCCCATTAATATTCATCACTACGCTCGTCAATAATTATCAAACAAAAATTCTAATCGATACTGGAGCAACAACAACATTCATACGCGAAGATGTTTTACAACACATGGCACCTCTACAATATATTCGAAAAACTCCTTATTCATTTACCTTAGCAGATGGACTTGCACCTTTCCACGTTCTTGGGGTAGTTGAGGTATCAATTCGATTTGGAAATTCAACAACAAAAATTCATGCTCATATTGCTCGAAAATTATGTGCAACCATGATCATTGGAATGAATTATATAAATAAATATTATTTAAATATTAATGTTGCACAACAGACTATTTCCATTATACATAATAATCATGTTTCTTCTATGAATATGGATACAGATTTCGAACTACATCGAATTCCAGTTAATATATCGAAACCGATACAAATACCGCCTCGTTCAAATCGTTCCGCACAAGTTTCCATTCCAATATCGTCTATTTCTTCTCCATTTGTGCCTAGTCCTTTCGTACGGAATACATACGCTTTAAGTACGCCGTATACTTTTCTGAATTTTCAGAACTACTATTCTGATATCAAGTTATTTAATATGTCTTCACATCGCCAATACTTAAATGAAGGCACATGCATTGGATTTTTAACTTATCGTAAAAAGTCAATAATCGGTGAGAAGCCAGATAGCACCACACATAAATCATTTGAAGTCGCTGGTACTTCCGGTTTGACTTCAGCGCCAAATGATTCATGTGATATACGAGTTGTTTCTAGTAAATCATTTGGAGTTACCGGATCGACCGGTGAAACACCAGTTTTACATGATTTACTTGCAGCCCGAGTTTCAGATAAAGCGTTATCTTCTTCCGATAATTACGTCTTTCGTGATCATACTACATCGAACAGTAATAATAACAGTTTTTTTTGTAATGCTATAGACCCACGTAAACCAGTTGTTGCTGATAGTTTACGGATGTTAGTTAGTAAGATTGAGAATACACAACAACAAGAAAAACTTTATTCTTTGCTCAAACATTTTCATAAGACATTCGATACCACTAAACACAGCATAGCTCATACACGTATAGAGCATGTTATTAATACAGTACCACATTCGCCTCCAGCTAGTAGACCTTATACTCAACCGGATAAGGAGGAGGCTATGTATAAAATGATTCAGGAATTTTTACACGCTGGTCTTATTCAGGAATCACATTCCCCATATGCAGCACCGGCGATTTTAGTCAAAAAGAAAGATGATTCATATCGCTTCGTAGTTGACTACAAAAGACTAAATTCCATAACTATTAAAGATTCTTCTCCTTTACCCAATATGGAAGATGCAATTAGAAAACTAGGTCAAGGGTATAGCTATTTTTCCAAACTTGATCTTAAATCAGGTTTTTACCAAATACCCATCAACGAGGGTGATAAAGAGAAAACAGCATTCGTCACGCCGTTTGGCCTCTATCAGTTCAATGTTTTACCGATGGGTTTGAAGAATTCACCTCCAACGTTTCAAAAAGTTATGACGGACACCTTAAAAGCTTGTCGACTTTTCTCACTTGTATATCTAGATGATATAATTGTGTTTTCAAAGTCATTTTCAGAACATCTACATCATCTCGAACAGGTACTCTTAGCGTTACAAGCAAAGAATCTAGTACTTAATCCTCCTAAGTGCGAACTAGTTGCTAAACAAATCGACTATCTAGGACATAGCATTAGTCAGGATCACATAACACCAATGCAGGATAAAATAGAAGCAATACTTCAAATAAACGAACCGCGTTCCTTGGGACAGGCTAATAGATTTATCGGCGCATTGGGATGGTACCGCAAATTCATACCACACTTTGCCACAGTAGCGGCTCCCATACATGCTATTACGAATCTCACAAAAATAAATCGGCGTAAATTCCGATGGGGATTTGCTCAATCACAAGCATTTCACAAACTAAAACAAATGCTTATCACGGAACCGTTGTTCCTTCATTATCCAATACAGGATAAGCCATTGATTTTGGCCACCGATGCTAGTGGTATCGGTATTGGAGGTGTTTTACAACAAGAAGTTGGTGGGAAAATACACAATCTGTATTACCACTCACAACTCATGACGAAATGCGAACGTAAATATAGCGCTATAGAGAAAGAAGCTCTCGCTATATATAAATGTTTTGAGAGAATGCGACCTGTCTTGTTAGGTCGTAGTATCACACTCATAACAGATCACTGTCCGTTGTGTCATATCATGGAGAAAACTGTACGAAACGCTAGAGTTGATCGTATAACTCACCTCATTCAAGAATATAATATTGAAAAGGTAGTACATATTAAAGGTACTGAAAATTGCCTTCCTGATTTTCTCTCGCGATATTCGCAAGAAGAGGATGATGATCTATTTGAAGTTGAATACGGACTTGGTAGTAAAGAATATAAACCATCTCCAACCTCCTTAACTACTCAAACAGATCGAATATCTCCTTTGATGTCTACTAGTAAACAACCACGAACATTAGCTGTCATGAACTTAAGATCACGAAAAAATTTAGAAAAATCAGTATCAGCTTCCACTTCCGTGGATGATGATGTCAATACTGATGATGATCTTGATAGTAAAAATTCCAACGAATTTTCACAGCTACACGAGACAATACCTAATTTCTCCCACAACTATTTTGATCTAAATACATTAAAAGATAAACAGACAGAAGATCCCGAAATTCAACAAATAATTGAACAGATCAAAAATAAATCGCACACTTTATCTTTCGTTTTTAAAGATGATGTTTTGTATAAGTTGCAAACACCATCACGTAATTCAAAGCGAAAAATAAAAGTTATTTATCTACCATCTTCGATGGTACTTTCTCTGCTCAAAGCCTGTCACGATGACCCAATGAGTGGTGCGCACTTTGGTACCGATCGTACCTACCTAAAGATTAAAAATCAATATTGGTGGCCACATATGAGAAATTCTATACAAAAGTACATTAAGTCATGTACTTTGTGTCAGCAATATAACATCAGCCGACATAGAAAACATGGGCAATTAAGACCCATATCTCCACCAGATGGTCCTTTTTCGTTAGTCGGCATCGACTATTGCGGACCGCTAAAAAGAACTCCGCGTGATAATCAGTATGTACTTGTTATTACTGACTATTTTACACGATATACCACGGCAATAGCGTTACCTAATTGTACGGCAGAAACGACCGCTCAAGCTCTTTTTAATGAGTACTTCTGCAAATATGGTGTTCCTTGCACTATTCTTAGTGATCAGGGATCCCATTTTCAGAATCAATTAATGGCCAATATCAAGAGACTTATTGGCTATAATCACATCTATAGTACTCCTTACCACCCGCAAACCAATGGTATTGTGGAGCGTTTTAATAGTACGTTTATTCCTCAAATTGCAAAATTACAAGATGCGGAAAATAACAATTGGGATGAGTACTTACAAGCAGTTGTTTTCGCATATAATACTGGGGTACATAAAACAACTAAATATTCGCCTTTCGAGATGCTGTATGGTCGAGCACCGTATTTACCTATTAATGCACCACCAACGCATTTTACATTCATTAAACCGAATGATTACTTTGAGCAACTAAAGAAAACTTTGCGAATATACCAACAAGCTGCCAAATCTAACATCATTCAACAACAACAAATAAATAAAAATTGGTACGATCGAAACCGCCTTGATCCCCATTACCAAATAGGAAACAAAGTTCTTACAAGAATACATGGTCTAAGGGGAAAACTAGACCCCAAATTTTCAGTCACACCGAAAATTATTATTCATGTGAACCATCCAATATATATTGTTGAAGATGAGATAACTCATGTACAATCACAGGTTCATGTTTGTGATATACGACCTATTCTTATAGAATAGTCGATCTCATTCAAACACATTCTTCTCTTCCTGGTTTTCTTACTTGTTCCCTTATTTGTGCGTCTTTCTTCACAATGTATATATATATATATACTTAGAATAAGTACTAGATTCTACTCATAGATAACACAATATTTGATTATCCCCTCGCCGTACACTACTACTTTATATTGTTACTAGATTTCATTCCCTAATGGAACACACACAACATGATTCCACAAGAAACCCATATTATCCGACAAACTCTCGATCAACTACCTATAATATCGATGATCGGTTATCTGACTCTTGTAATCGACTATTGTGGTCTCCGACAATTTCGGATGACTACAGTCAAATAGCCGACGCAAGGGAAAATAACCGAACCACGATTCCAATCCTTCCGACCCAATCAAATCATTATCAACGTCTCTTAGGTCGTTCAGAACCCAACTACCCCACCCATATTAATAGTAAAAATCATACGAACTGGCCGACAACAGGTGAAACAGTTCGTCATGATCAAGAGTTATTGCTAAATCATGACTCGTTCCACGGGTTTAAATCACATTGTGACCCTCCATTCCACATACATCACCGAACACCTTCAATTCTACTCGAATCTCTCATACAAAAGATTTCTACTATACATTTATTTACTATTACCACTACATCAGATAATTCTACTTCCGATATACCAAAATCTATTCCAGTCTTGATACAAATACAAGCCATTCGTGACGAAGAGTTATCTGTTGTAATTCTAGTTGAAGTACAACATCTTCCTCATCGATCAACACCGTTATTTTCGCATCATTCTCTCTATTTGATCTATCTCATATTACGCATCATCTTAATCTTCAAACAAACTTCACTAATGAATGGAACAAAGCCCATCCACATACTTTTGAATGTATAAATCGTTATCAGTCTGTTCAAGATGACGATAAACCTGATGATTCTCTTATCTGTCTCGTCAATTCCGATGATCTAGATAACGATCTTTATCATATGGATTCAACATCGGATTTCACATCTTGTATGTGTCCGGATTCAATGCGACCATATAACAACGTCCACTCTATGTGGTCCTTGAAAATGGCTATTAGATACACCTTTCATACAACTCAAGATCAGTATACTCGAGAATCACTAATCGAATATACAATTAACGATCTTGTTGCTCTGACCAAACTATACATATATTGGTTTTGTAACAAATTTGATTTTCTTGATAGGAATTCTATGGATACATCTACTTCCACTTCGATTACCCACCATGAACATACTGCTTTACCGTTATACTTCATATTGTCGGATAGTCATGGTAAAAATTTGCAATCCACAATTACAACACCGTATTATCAAATTAAAACTCGATCAATATCAGGTCTACAATGGGTGAATACATATGACTACACCTTATGCACACAAAATGTACTTAATTCACCATCAATATCATCGATTTTATCATCCGCTACAGGGGTGTTGTTTTTAATTGGTACAAACTCGGTCCGTTCGATGCCTGCGTTACGAATAATACAACAAGTCGAAGCAATCGTGAATATGATACGTTTAAATCATCATCATATTGATCATCTCGGAAAAATTACTATCGCTGCCACCTTTCCTTGTTTGAAAGTATCCTCTTGTTTTCCAACGATTGATCTACTATTAAATAACATCAATTTGTACAATCAACAGCTAGAAATATTATCGCGTCGACTTGGGTTTTCTTTTCTCGACTTTCATATTACTCCAGAACATCTTCATCGTGATCATCTGCATTTACAACATCAATATAAAAACATTCTCCATACCACGATTGTTCAGTATTTTGATAGTATCATAGCCAAACAAATTAAGTCTCCTCAATCTCAACACCGTACTTCAACAGCTATAACACGTCGAAACAAACGACGGCACGAGAAACTTAAAGAAAAACAACAACAACACATACTTACACGTTCTCTCTCTCAATCATGGACAATCCCTGACATCAAAAACATATTAAAACATCACGCAATAAAATTCGCTCGAATATGTTCGGTCGCTAATCATAAAATTCGTATCCAATTTAACAACACCAAGGATCAACAACATGCAGATAACCTTATCTCATTGACTTTCTTCGACGACAACAACTTTGCAATTTGGCATGAACAAAAATAGTAACTTTCATTTTTTTGTTTGTTAATAAGTTGTTCGTCGATTTCTTTTTTTTGCTTTCTTGTTGTTTGTTATTTTCTTTTTTTTGTATGTTTTTGATTTCTCTCTCTCTTTCTCTCTTCTCTTCTATGTGTATGGCTATTTGGGCCTTATATAATCTTGTGATATATCATTTCTTTCGCAGCTCTTTTCTGTTGTATGTTCTCTCTCTCTCTCCTAGGTCTAGTTGATTGATCATCCAGCTTACCCAATAGGGTGGGCAGGTGTTGCGATCTTTTTCTTATCCGAAAGGGGGAGGTGTTAGCATCAACAGATGGTGCTCATTGACACTAAACTTGTCACTGTGATATATTAATGATATTAATCCCCTTTGATGTGTTCTCTTTGATCTGTCGGTCATTGGCCATCTTG
>CAJNYU010003169.1:56344-113959 GCA_905331475.1 Rotaria socialis | reverse complement strand
AATAAATCTTTTTTTTAAATGATATGTTTTAATTTGTTTATTTCAACGGAAAAAAAGAAAGAAAAAATGTCTCGTTTCCAGCATAAATATACATAGTTGTGCAGTATTTTCGCAAAGTTGCAAACGTTTTTTCAAACTCGTAGTAAGGCATTAGAGTTTATTGCCATACGTATATTTGAGACGCTGGTCCGCCATTGTATAGGAATACCCATGGGATAGTCATTAAGAACCTCTCGGTGCTCTTATATAATAGAACTTGAGGAACTATTGGCACCCATATATTAAAGGACTTGTGGACCTATCAGTATCCCATAGAATAGGTCATTATGACTTGTGAGTCCCACATAGCAGATTAAAGGAGTCATAGATATTGAGTCTGAGATATCCCAAACCAATCCTGACGATGATATGTATAGCTTTTCATGATGATCAAATCATAGAGTCAAACTATTTCGAACGCTTAACTTCGTTGAAAAGAACTGTTCAAATACTGAAAGTTTATGATAGTGAAAGTTTTGAACAGCTCATCGGTTCTGAACTAGAGCTGAACTTCTCTAGACGGGTGAGTCATCATAGTATGTATAGATATCAAAATTATCCTAGCAAGTCCTTTCCATCAGAACTTGATTTCTATTGGCTAGTGCTCGACCAATAGGATTTCGAGGCAATTAGAGCTTAGACTCGAGTTCTCCGCTCCAGAAAACTTCGAAGTATCATCATTTTGATTGAAAGATGGTGCTTTAATTTTCGATCGCTTAGAACGTGTACAAAAACAGAACCAATTTTCGTTTAAGTGTCTTTTTAATAGATGACTTAGGCTTCTTGTTTTCTAATATTTTATATGCCATATTGTAGCTCGTGAAATTCTCTATCAAATGATATATAGTAGTGAGGAGTTTTGTTTGATTATGTGAGGAAAAGTTCTTTGCGAAAACCGACATAGGTCAATAATCACATAGAAAAATCACTATTTTTGCTATAACTCAGCAATGGCTCAACGAATCATGTTTACCTTCGAACTCAACCGAGACATTGTTGAGACGATAGTGTGTAGAAAATTTCATCAAGATCTCACTCTCCTTTCAAAAGTGATTGTGTAAATGACCGGACACACTGACCGATTCTATAGTGTACTGACTCTATTTTTTGAGTACACAAAAAGATACCCTGTAAAAACTCGCTTCATATGAAGAGATAATTTTCTGAAAATGACAAACCGGTGGATATCAATAAAAATATCGATTATGAAACACTTTTTTCAACGCAATTCGAGCAATGGATACGAACTCTTAGCTATACATCTTACAGATTGTATTTTCTGTACAAATAATGTATACGGACGTATCATTATCGAGCAGGCTCAAGTATGCTTCAACGAATATTTTTTCATCAGGATAATATTCATTCTTTTTGATAACAACGAATGCAGCTTCTAGTATTTTCCTTGAGATGAAAATCAACAACTACCGATGCATCGGAATCTTTAAAGGACTGTTTCTTACTGAGAATATGAAAAACATTGTTCCTAAATAAAACTGAAATGTTTGTTGCTATGCGAGAAAAAGGATTGTTTCAAAAAGGACTAAATGAAAATTTATTTTATTTTATCTGACTCGACTCTGAATTGAGAAATGACATTGTTTTTGCGTATTCATTTTGGACATGAAAGTCGTTGTAGCGATATATATGGAAATTGTACTTTTTCTAATAACAAACGTTGATCATTGTATAAATTTTGCCGCATCTTGAAACCTTTATAATCATTATATGAACCATTCTTAATCACAGTTATTCATCTTGATAGGTAATAAAGCTCTGTTCATCCTTATATAAAGTATTGTTATTCACATGTTACAAAAAGTCATTCAGGTTTTCTTAGAGCAGTCATCCTATTCTGCAATGCTGAACATTTCGGAACCAGTTTCACCTTCGGGATCAGTTCTATCGATTCCGAAAGGTCAAACCTGAATTTTATCCGATTACCGGAACTGCACGAAATTCAGTCCAGTTCCGGAATTTCAACTTCTATTTTTATTCTATACTCTCTTATCCATGTAGTGATGATCCAATTCCGGCTCGTAATTGTGTTGGAAATGACAGATGGAATTGCAAGAATTAGATGGAATTGGTTCCGTGCGCGGAATTTGCTCCGAAATGTTCAATATTGCAGAATAGGATGTATTCTCTGGTCTTAACATTATTTTTTTTGCTCTATAGCTGAGCTTATTTTCTTTACATGTTAGAGGCACGTTACTAAATGAGCACTTTCTCTTTTTCTATCTGATGTCATTGACTCTGGTCATCTGCCACTTCCCGATATATTGTGTCAATTTCTGATAGAGGTAGTATTTTTGTAATAGTATTACACATTATTCTGTTTCTTCATACCATACTGTCATATCGTTTACAGTACATGAAAAACAGATGTTGACGTACATGATCAGGAGTCATACGAAAATGAGAATGTAAATATGAACGACAATAATCAAGGAGAGCAAGCTTGTTTACTATGCGTAGTCACAACAGAAAAAAAATGAAGCATATGGCCAATGCAGATGACAAGGCAATATTACATACAAAATATGAACAGTAAATTCAACCAAGCAAGGATAGTAGAGTGGCACCCAATGAACTCAACTGGAAATGCTGCATATATCTGTACATAGTTCCTTGAGGTTCGCTGGTGTATCTGACCATGTGTGTGCATTGTGTCAAATATATTCCTATATTGCAGAGGATTCTGAATGGTCCTTTCAGGATTTCTCAAGGAATGGCAAGGATTGAGACTAGGGTATCTTGTTATAATGAATACATATAAAACAGTAATGGAATAAATCATTAGCTACAAGCATTACTCCTAATAATACTTTAAATTGTTTGGAAAGTAGCCTTACACAAAAATCATGTTATACGATGAATGAAAAGTAAACCGAGTTCTGGAAAGCCGAGAAAGATCTTCCATGATGTACTCACCAGCGCGATTAGTTACACAAGGGCATCGTGATAATGAACATCGGGGTGCGTATTTCAGCACTTGGGGATCAGCTGAAACGGATCGCATTTGAACTTACACCAGGGTATTATACAGACTTTTCTCTGATTTTCCTATCTTGCAGTTTTATTTGATTACTAGATACTATCATAGGCAACTATCAACGTATTTCAGTGTTCCGATTGCATCACAATATTCAGGCTTCTGCGTAACATCGGTCCACAAGGATCACCAAGGTCCATCGCACAAGTACATCTCCACGCGTCTACGTTCATTCATCTCTAATTCTAAAACCCATACTCACCAGCTCCTATAATTTAACTACCCACGCTAACATTAAATTTAATAACCCCATCTATCTTAAACGTAGCGTTCATCGAGAACGCAAGTGGATTCACTAAGCCCTAGACTGGCAATCCCGAAGAGAAGAAATACATGCAACGGACAGAGAATCGGTTGTTTGTGCTAGCAACTGGTGATAATATTTTCAAAGAGAACTGTAAACCGGGTGGGAATAAGTGGAACTGAGGTAAGAATTAGACGAAAACTAAAGGTGTCAAATATCATTAAGGCGGGGAAGCCACTACTAGTCACAAAAATACATGGTTAAAAAAATTCCCGATGGTTACCTCAAAGTTCCGTACGGGATCAGCTCACCACCAGGTTGATCCCAACTCCTGAGTGGACTGTTTCACGAGAACCTGTCATGGATCAACCCCTGGCTAGTGCCGTAACAATGCCCTTGCCTCCGAAAAATGAGGAATTGTGCCGCGGAAATGCTAATTTCTGCCATGAAAATAGGCGCTTGAGCCATTCTTGCAGACCAGGCATCGAAATCGGGCCATTTTTTAAATGGCCCGCCCCAGCCCGAAAAAAGTTTTAAGTTTGTGCTAGACCGGCCCGCCCTACCCGTCGAGCAATTTTTTGCACCCACCCAGCCACGTCGACTTATTTCACAAGCGCAAAGAAACTCCTTGTAATTAAAATTTATTTGATAAAATATAAGGTTAGTTTAAACTTCAAAGCGCAAAAAATTTGTGAAAATCGATTGATGATAAGTGCTTCACTAACATCAATATCAGAATAAAATGTGGCATCTTTTGATGCTTCTAGAAAAATTGACGTTCAACTCGTTGTCGGACAGCCCGACACAAATATTTCCGTGGCACCGCCCGCTAAAATCCTTTTCTAAGCCCGTCCCACCAGACGGACAGAATTGCCCGAGGCCGACCGCTCCATCGGTCCACGCGGCCCGTTTCGAGGCCTGCTACAGACAGACACAGGTGAATTACGGTTTCCAGATCCTATCCTTTCAGTCTAGGGAAAAAAGCTAACAAAAAATCACACACTCTAGTCTTCCGAAAAAAAAATCTTCACCTTCGCCTCTACCTATGACAACCTCTTACCTTCTACTCTATACACATCGATCCCGTCAAACAATGCCGTTCATCCACCATCAAACGCCTTACAGAATGAAAAATGTACAGTCAAAAGGACCCTCCAAACCATTTGAGCAATTACCCACATTCCGAATTCTCTACAGCCTGAATCGATAAGTCTCACCTGACGCGTTTGGGTGTGGCTTCACCATCGAGCTAGGCGAGTAATCGTCGTCACTACCACAGGGTTCCTTAGACTTCACCTTTTGATTTGCGTTGCTCCAAACTGAAACGAAAAAGATACTTCATGAATCTGCTTGAATCCGATTTCGCTGAAAGCACGTTGTGCTAATTTCGATTTCTTTATAGCCTGCATGGATTAGCCTCACCTGACGCCTTTGGGTGTGACTTCACCATCGAGCTAGGCGAGTAATCGTCGTCACTACCACAGGGCTCCTTAGACTTCACCTTTTGATTTGCGTTGCTCCAAACTGAAACGAAAAAGATACTTAATGAATCTGCTTGAATCCGATGGTGGTGGTAGGTTGGTTTCCTTACGTTAGTGTGATTTTTGAAAATTCTAGTTTTATTATGTTGACGGTACTTTATTCTTTATCGATTGTATGGAATTTAATTTTGCTATTCGTACAATACTTTTTATATCTAACGTGCCTGGACGATATTTATTTGTTGAAAACAACATATTTTTTTCGGTTTATGCACTAAATTGATTTGTGACATGTATTCATGTATCTTTTTTGTGATTTTTGTGGACGCTTACGGAAACAACAGTCAAAAGAGAAGACTGCACGATAACGAACAGAGAAAGGATGGCAAGGAAGAGAAACTTGAAAACGTAAACGACAGAAGGAAAATCGTAATCGAGCCAGTGATAACGAGATTGGCGTGCAGTAGTGTTCTTCGTTTGTTTATTCTACCGATTTCGTATACCTTGACACCGAAGACACCGTGCCGGGGGAATGGATTGAACCTTCACATGTTTGATTAATAATAATCATATGCATAGAACCACTACGCCATCGCCGGCCAAAGCAACATAGTTTAATGGATACTATGCATGCCATTATTGTGTGGCAAAAGGTATGTGCCAGTATGTTATGTTAATGATATAAGTATTTATATGGCGGCTACACGAGTTAATGAAGCATCTGTATAGTTCTCTAAGAGATGTGAATCCGAACAATATCATCGTTTCTAAAAGTGATCATGGATAAAGTTCCGCGCAACAAAATTTCTTTTTACAGTTACACTTGTGAACAATATTCTTTTAGGCTTATGGAGTGGTAGTTCTGTAGGATATACATATCAGAGACCTGCACAGGACAAGACTTTTTGTCCTGTCCTCACCTGTCGTGCTAGCTACTTTGGTCCTGGTGGGCGGCAGGACAAGACAAAAATCTAAGTCTCATCCTGTCCTCCAGGACAGGACAGGACAGCAGGACCGTCCTGTCCTGTGCACGTCTCTAATTCATATCATCACAATGATTTAAAATTACGTTCACAGTATGGATTTATTGCTGCAGCTAAAGAAGTAGGAAAAAATTCGATCGGCAAAAGAATAAGAAGTGTTCAAGGTGTAAAAGGTTTATCTTGCTTATTGGATATTATGGCATATCCTCAATCAATTCCCTTGGATTATGTGCACTTGGTTTGCCTCGGGCATGTTCAAACATTAATAAAACGTTGGTGTCAGCTGATTGATAAAGAAAAAGTTATGAAAATGGATAACATGTTACTCAACACTCGTGTGCCACACAATATCCACGTTGTTTATAATGAATTGATTTCAACTGTTGAGTGCTGGAAAGTTAAACATTTTCGACTTTTTGTACTCAACACTGGTTTGCCTATAGGTTAGTTATCGATTTCATAAATATTTTTTCTTTTCACAAGATAGTAGATTGTGAAAAGGCAGCTTAATTACTCTAGGAATTATTTGTCTTCCTATTTTAAATGCATCGCATTGGACAATTTATTATGTTGCCATAAAACTTTTGCATGCACCGGAATCAATAGAAGATATCAATTTTGCAGAACATTTAATAAATTATTATTGTCGTACTATTTCTGAAGTTTATGATCAATCATTAGAATATTATTCATTACATGCACACCTTCATTTGCCTCCACAAGTACGATTACATGGTGGCTTGTCATTCTGTTCCGCGAGATAATTATTCTTTGGAATATATCCCCACTTAGACACACCCCTCTTTTTTCAGGCATTTACATTTGAGTCGTCCATTCGATATATTAAAAAACAGGTTCACGGTACAAAGCATCTGGCGAACCAGATCGCATATTGGTGCGATATGGAAAATATTGTAAAAAATGAAATATTTGAAGTTCCATCATCAACTGGTGTTAATCAAATTCATCTGAATAATGGACAACTTGTTAATTCTCGTGAACTAATTGTAAACCTCATTCAAATGAATGATCACCATTTAATACAAGTGGAATTTTATAAAAGATACAAGCATCAGTTCACCACGTATCATACAACATTGTATGACAAACGATTTAAATGCTGCAGTTTCGTAATATCATACATCAAATATAAAAATTATCGTAATGTTATTAATTATGCAAATATTGTTGTGTTTTATAAATATGAGAGTGAATATTTTGCATTCATCCAAACATATCGTATGTCGAAAAACAGAATCTGAAATTTTTTTGAATTACCAACCGAGATATTACAAACATTAGATGATTTGTATCCATTAGTGAAACTGTCAAATGATTATGATATTATTTCAGTCGAAGCATTTCGTCACAAATGCGTAGCGATAGAATTTCCAGATGTTTTCTGTATATCTGAAACTCGAGTAAACTTTGAACATGATTGAATATGTTTTCTAACATATAGCTCAATAGTCGTTTGGGTTTGTATTCTACATATTTATTCTCTTTCTAGATTTATTTTTATTTGGTCTTACTTTGTTCTCGAATCGATTTATATGGCGTTGAGGAACATATGAAAAATCTTGTTTGACAATTCGTCGTGTAAACAATGATGATAATATATATGTATTGGTACTTTTCAAATCTGACAATACATTTATAATAAAAAGGAAATCAAATCTTCATGGTTCTAATGATAATGGCCCAGTGACTATCAAAGATCGTGGTAAAACTTATGTTGGTTATTGTTTGTTCGAAGGTAACTCTTTTATTGTTAATTTTCATAAAAATGCGAATGGAAGTTTCTTTTAAATATTTCGATTTTTTATAGGCTCTTTGACTGAAGTAGAAGCGGCTGCTGAGCGGTTAGATAAACAAATGAATAGTGATCTTGAATCTGATTGTGAAACTCTAAAAAGTAACTCCAAATTCAATGTACAACGAACACAACAAATTATGACATCAGCATCATCATCAAATTCAAGTATTCAAATAAGCGGTTCGTCAACAATTAAAATGAACAATATTCAAAGACGCAAGGACAATCGCCATCATTCAAAATTAATTACTTATTTCGGTTTTAAAAAATGTTCCTATTTCATTTAGATTGTACACCCTCAACAGTACGATCATTGGCTAACACTCGTCTTGATAGCAAGTTCAAAAATTCATTGCAATAATGTTTTAGCTTTCGTTTTTTTCAGGCACATCAAACATTATGGAACTCCACCACCCACAGATGTAGCTGTTCATAGCAAAGTTATGCGAGAAACATTGCCGAAACGAGTAAGATATCGGATAGCACATTATGTTTTTCCTCGTAAGTGAAAATTATTCAGAAAATTTAAAGCGATATCAATACGTGTGATTATTTATATGAAAAGCGTCGGTTAATATCTGTTCGTAGTAGGAAACTAACAATAATAGTTATTTTAAAAAAATACAGATGATATTACCGGTTGAACAAAGTATGAATATATATATTTAGTTTGCATAGTTACTTACGACTATTTTTAATATAAATGCGTGGGCATTGAGTGCATTTTTTGTTTGATGTTTATCATTGATAGCATCATTTAAAAAAGTGTCCCTATGATAACTTAAATGCTTTACGCATGCAGAAGCAGATATATATTTTGTGACTGAAAGTTAATGATTGTATTTCCAATGAAATAATTAATATCAAAAATGCTTCGTATATTTTTTCGAATATTTTAAAATGATATGTAAGTTACAACTATATTATTTTGTTTTGTTTTAGCAAATGGTGCTTCTGCTTATCAAGCATTACGTGAAATTCAATATATGTTGAAAAATAAAGAGAATGAACGTCAAACTCGAAAGTGATTAACATTTGATGATGATCTTAGTGAAGGTGACAGTGATGATGATAAATCAAGTGAAGAAGTTATTGATTTAGACAACTCATCATTATCAATATCAGTAGCAACTGATAAAAACAATATTCGACTATCTAAACGACCTTTATCAAATTCATTTAGCACAACAGCTCGTGAAAAAACTGCTAAGCGAATATGTAATAAATTGTTTCCATCAGAGAATGGTGGAAATAAAGAAATGGTAATGCTATTAGAAGCACCATTGTCATTGAATCAAGATGTAATAAAATCTGTGGATCAATCATCAAGAGATATAAAACACCTGTTGGTATCAATGGAGAAGTTAGATACCAAAATGAATATATTATTTGACAATCAAAAAAAGATGCAACGAGCTTTAATAAAAACAAGCCAAGCAAGAATTATCAATATGTTGATTTCTTTTATAAACAATAAGTTTTTATATTTTCTAGATCAATGTGCCTTTGAATGGTACTCATTTTGGTAGCGAAGTTCAATCCGAGATCGATGCGTCGTTTCAATCTACATTAGTAACTTTTATTGTGTTTATTTTATTATTTATTTTTCATGTTTTTACTTTTCTAGATTTATAAAAATCAAAATGGAGAAAGTATTGATTTAATTCAATTATACGGCGTTAGAACTCAATTGGGTCATTTTGGAACGCTAGTGATGGATCAGTTATTTACAAAAGAAGAGTTAATATCCAATAGCAAAGATGAACTGATAAAAGACGAGCGTTATTATATTATGAAAGGTTCAATGATAACTAAATTTATGATTTTAGAAAATTCTCTAAATATCGTTATATTTAGAAGCTGTGTGATCGAGATTTCAGTTGAATATTGAAATGTTAAACTTGGAATGGCCGAACTTGCATGAGAGTATTCTTCAGAAGTGACGAAATGAAATTTAAAAAAGTAGAACAAGTATTAACAACATCACGTCAATTGAATCGCCGTTACAAGCAACAGTAGAAGAACATGTTAATGAAACAGACATGTTTCGAGTTAGCATTTTTCTTAAGCAGTTTTGTACACTTTGATTATTCCTCGTTTTTCAATTTCTTTTATTCTTCAAGTAACACTTGTATGTCATAAGGTATCTGAAATCTTTTTTTCATGTCTTTTTCTGTGCGAACCGATCTTAGCTACGTCTGATATCGTTGTGTTTTTTACGAGAAATTGTTTTTGTCTAACATGTATGTTATGAATAATAGAAAATTATTTTCTGCATTGGACTAGAGTTAATTTTTTTGTTCAAACGTTTTATAATTAATCTTCACAAAATTATAATAAATTCTTCCTACAACCTAAATTCGACCCGAATAAGTCAGTACGATTGTAAGAAATAACCGCGGTTAATTGTAGTAAACCGAACAGTTAGCAGACGGTTTTAGAGCGGCTTTAGCGACACGGACTTGTATTGAAAAAATAATGAAACAATAAAGTTACGAATAGCGTGCATTAAAGAATATAGAATTCTGCCAGGCAATATTTATACCCTACTCTAATATTAAGGAAATCAAATAAAATGTAGAGTAAAATTTGAATTTCTTATTACTCTTACATAAGCCGAGAGCTTTTCTTGAAGACTTTCAGCTGAAGCAACTTTGCAGGAAGAAGAAAAAGAAACGAACACTACATTTGTATTGTGTATTGTTAATGGAAAAGAAAAACTATTGACGTAATCAACGTCTACACATTATAAACAACATACCTTTGCTCATGGTTCACGATAACAGGAATACCAGTATAATTCAAATATGACTTCCTCACGAATTGATTTAATTACGGACTTTTCTTCCAAAATATATAAACAATCCACTTCTTTCGTTTTCAGAATGAAAAAAAGACCACTATTACTTTTTCTTGGCGTTTTTCTTTTTATCAATATTTGTCGTCTCTCACACGTGTCACAACCAGAGTAGACGTCACCGACTATCGAAGTGGTGAAATTTTAAGTTGAGAAATATGCCAACAGAGAAAATTATTAACAATGAATTTCGCATGCTGAAAATAAACAATTTGTATCATACCATAACACATTTAGTGTATGTTTAGCTACTGCAGAGAATACTTGACACAAAATAAATATGGGTATTCAAACTTGTGCCACAAAAACATGCTAGAACTGAAATGTAAGCATATATCGAGTGAATACATAAGTAAAATAGTCCTAGTCAGCTTTCGAAGAATATTTTAGTAAAATATAGATTTAAAGATGAGACTGTTTCATAGACAAATTCAACTAAATTTCATAGAGAACCAACATCTGTTGATATGAGTATATCGACTGAAACGAATGATTTAAACCATTCTCCTAAGTCAAACAACACAAATATTCATTATTTGCCCAATCAAAAAGATCGCACATAAATAGCTCAAATGTATCCTGGTTTTTACATAACTGATTCCATTTCCAAATTATCTTTTAACTGCCCATTACTGATCAATGGATATTGGTCTTGGAGGCACTGGTTATGTATGGATTAAAACGAAGACCAAACTCTGGATGGATGATTCAGTGGTAGATATTGTCGTCGAATATCAAGCGCCATCTCATGAAACGTCAGTACATCTGCATATTATCTCATATCTTCGTGCACTGACGCAATATTATGATAGAATTCAAGTGCTTTTGAATAATCTCTCATTCTAATATAGACTTCACCGATAGTATCATAGGTAGAAACCAATTCAGGATTATCCAAAGGGAGACTTTTCTTTCGAATTTCAAGTGATTTCGTGTGAAAATCAAGAGATTTCGAATATTCACCCATATCATCATGTACTGCAGAAATATTATGATAGGTAGTGGCAAGTTCCGGATGTTTTGGTGAAAGAGAGTTTTGTTGAATTTCCAACGCTTTTTGATAGCATTTCAATGCATTTGAATATTGATCCACTTGTAAGTACACTTCTCCAATGTTGTTATAGATTGTATCCAATTCTGGATGATTCGGTGGCAAGGATTTTTGTTGAATTTCTAATGACTTCTTGCGAGATTCGAGTGCATTGGCATATTCTCCCATGTTAACATAGACATCACGTATGTCGTTATAGGTTGTTGTCAGAATCAGATGATTTGGTCCAAGATATTTTTCTTGTAAAACTGGAGTGCTTCTTGATATTGAGCTTTGACATTTTTTAATACGACCAAGTTGACCATATATATAGGCAAGATTTTTGACATTGTCGTTACTTGTTTCCTCTTGTAGCTTTTCAAAGTCACCAAGTCGATGACGTCCATTTGATGATTGCATTAATTTTTCAATGTGTTCCGTAAGACATTTTAGCTCTTCATCGCTATCACTTGTCAATATAAGATCTATACGCTATAGTCGTTCTTCGTTGATGGAATCTATGGAGTAATCGTCATTCGGAAAAGTATGTCCATTAAATCAGGTGTCCAAAGTGAACTTTTAACAAATGATCAAGAAACTTCATTGTCAAGACTTGCGGATAAAAAGTTATTAAATGCTAACAGGCGATCTTTGCTATTTTTGATTCTTTCAAAGGCTGTCAATAGCATGCCTTAACCATGATAAGCAGTAAATTGTTCTTCCTGACATATCAGAGAATGAATTTTTTCAATATGTCGATGAACGACACGTATAAAATAACCCATTTTAATGATGACTTCTACATCTTGTAGATAAAACATTCCAGCGTATATCATCATATCGGTGTATGCACACCAAAATCATGTCCCGATCACATTGTTGAGTATCAGATCTCAAGATTTCACACATAGTGTCAAGCTGACAAATTACACCCTTGGCTTTTGTCCATTGTTCATGTTTCGATTGATTTTCACGAAATGTATAGATGGAATTAAGTGACGACATATGATGAATCAAAGGTACTATTGATTGCCCAAGTGTACCAGATACGATCATCAAGAATTTTTCATCTTTTATTTGAGTAAGGAAATCAATACATTGATCTATGCTGGTGAATGTATCGATTTTATTAACAATTCGACGTAATAGATTGAGTGAATTTTTTAATTCATCATTTGATTCATTGATGATAGAATCCAACCAAACGAGTCTGCAATTTTGAACTGCATACACTCGTGATGCTTTAATTGCAGCATGAATATCATTCAAATTAATTAAACTCGTACTTCTGGATGAGACTGGTTTATGTTTGACTTTAGTGAGTACGAGAAGGCTTACTTGATGATATCTTCTTCGTTTTATTCATTATGAATAAAATACACGATACGAATCTTTCCTCTACATGTATATGAATGCTTACAGAATCTATGATCACAAGAAACTATACTGTGATGTATATATCTTGTATTTTCTTAGTGTGTGCAGAAAGCAATGAACCATGATATTTTGATTTTAGTCTATTCTTTGATATTGATATGTACATGTGTAGAAAAATACATCAGATATTTTATTGATTCATGATTATTACGTTTGTCAGCATGACAAAAAATCGCGATAAAAAGCTGACGTAGTTTAACTTTCATCTACCTTCACACCGATTAAAGAACACGGTGTTGAAAAGAAATAGGTATAGATTATTTATTCCTCCCGCCAAACACCACGCTTTGGATTATAGAATAAGTGCAAATCTTTTGTCGAATCTTTCAACGGCATTCGAACTGTATACATGGGTTCATTGTAATGACCTTGCCAATTCAATTCAATATAAACGTCCATTTTACCACTATTATCGTTCAATGTTATTCTATGCTCAATGAAATCGGAACCAATGACCCGTTGTGATTGATATTTAGATGCAGTACCTTGCCGAACTAGTATTCTCGTCCCGGAGAATAGCGTATAGGGAATATCTTGATCAGGATCAAGACCCATAATTGAAACTATTTGTTTTTTAATTGTAATGCGTACTCTGCGATGCAGTTCCCATTCAGGTATGGGAATATTTAATTTAGCCATCAATCCTTGCATAAGATTGTCACATAACGAATGTACATTGAGAGTGGCCAATTCAAGTAATGGTGTTGGTTGTAAGTTGCCAATAATTAATTTGCCACCATTTTCACCGACTAGTTGTGGAATATCTGCCGCTGGTGTTACTCGTAATGAAGAGCCTAAAACAAGACAAACATCGGCTTTTCGTGCATGTTCAAAACTGTTTTCAAGATCTTGTTCAGGAAGATTCTCGCCAAAATTAATAATCGAATCGTACAGTGTCGCACGACATTTGGCACATTTACGAGTTGTTTGATGATCAAGAGCTTTCTTGGCTGTTCGTGTTTGATAATCACGTAAATATTTTGCGTGGCACTTTTTACATGTTTCTAAATTTGAATTACCATGTAGTTCGGCTATCGAAGTTGAAGGTAATCCAGATCTGAGATGAAGGCCATCAATATTTTGGGAAACAACAAAATGAAGAAGTTTTCGACGCTCCAATTCGACAAGTGCCATATGTGTAACAGACGGCATTGCTTTTATTAAACTGACTGTACAAGCTTTTGGAGAACGTTTAGCACCTGGATGATCACGAAGTTCCCATACGCCCGGTCCTGTTGGTAGAATAGTATTCATACTGGACCGAAAATCAGGAATACTAAATAGAAAATAGCAATACTGGTTAAACACAAAAGAAACACCATATTGGTTTGAGTCGTTCACTTATCAATAATTTCAAATGCTCAATTCATTTCTAAAAAATAGTCATATACCCTACCCTGTAGATGTCGATATGCCTGCACCTATAAAAAAAGAAAGGTTAAAATATTTCGATCCATTTACTTAACTGTAACACTTCTTAAATTTACCTGTGAACACAATAAAATGCTTAGCATTTCGAACCCATTCGGCCAGTTGCTCAAGTTTTTGATCAAGAATCTCTGGTGAATCGATGATTTCTTTTTTTGTAGGATCTTCATCTGCTATGCCATGCGCCATTTTCTAGTGATTGTTTAATCTAATTTGAAGAGAGAAAAAATAAATCTTTTTGACTCATATATATATATATGTCTTTAGTAACTATGTAGATGTATACATTTGGCAACTATTCAAACAAAGCGTTGACGCATCGGAAGCAAAAATAGTGCAAGAATGAAATTTCATCAATAAAATATATTGTTTATATTTTCGACCCTATTTTCCACATACTTGTAAATAAGATTTGCAACAGCTCCGATAGCCTATGACATCGTAGCTCATCAGAGGAGAAGAAAACAACAAATTTGCTATACACTGCCATGTAACACCTATAACAAAACAGAACGAAAGAAGGAAAAACAATAATGTATTAACAGCATTAAAGCACGTGTAAAGGTGCTTACAAAGCTTCTAGTAAAATTAAACTTGAAACCAGCATCACTGATGAAGCTGATCAAAAAATCAAACAAAAGATTGATGAAGAATCAACAACAAACATGGATGATATTCAATATCACTTTATTCGCACATCAGTTGGGTGTGGAATTACGAGTATTTTGCTTTTTAAATTAGAAATTTAAAAATTTTTCTCGTCTTTTTTAAATATCGCAAAACAAAACTAGTTTTCAAGTTTAAATGAATAGTCGTCTCTTGAATTATGCGGGAACAATGCTTAGGCATCTCATATAATTTCGCTGCGAAACATCTACGTTTAATTGGTAATAAGATGATAATATTTTATGACACATCCACGTCACACGTATGCCCTCTTCATATAGATGGTTCTGTAATACTAACATCCTATTAGTATAAATTTCGTCCACTAGATTTCTTTCCTTATGATTGATTGACCAGAATATGAATATTAACTTAATCATCATAAAATAAAATTTGTGCTCTTATCAATATTCTAATTAATTCTAATTCACTGAAAGTTGAAATGAATCTTTTATTTGTTAACTAAAAATGAATGCTTTTAATTCGTCTATCAAAACAGTATTTAGAGCAAAAAATCGATGCTTATGTCCTTGTCGAAAAAAATATATAGTATTGTTGTATAATTATAGTATGTTTCTCTACCTTCCATGATCAATCAAACAATTATGCACCCTCAATATTTAGGAAAATATTTACTCATTCAATATTTGATTTTAGAAACACAAATGAAATAGCATTTTTTCGATCTTTAGATAAAATTTTCTTCTTTTGGTTTTAGATAAATGATTCGAAATTCTATTATTAATCATTCTCGATGGTTCTTATTTCCATCGTTTTTTGTTCGTTATCTTAGCAATCAGAATCGATCAATAGTAAAAAATTTCGATAAAAAATTGTTCGATTATTTTTATGCATGTCGCCTTAAGGAATTCAATAATAATCGAGAACAAATGTCAGATCATATTCGTACACATATTGAATCTATATTAAAAACTTCGTCTGCTCTAAATTATTTAATTAGCTTAAATTCTACAAATCAACAACAGCTCTTATCACTAACCATATCGATTGAACAACTTCGTGATATACTTTTTTTTGCCTATGAACATAACATTAAACTTAATTTAATAGTAAAACATTTAATTCAATGTGTTTCATCGAATGCGAATCATAAATTGGATTCTAATCTGTTCATTGAACTTATGAATCTACTTGTTCTTCATCAACAAAAATATTATGATATTACAACAAAAGATCCGAATGAAATATTACAAAAATTTATTAACCATTTAGAATTGAGTTTAACTAAAGATCAAATTAAAACAATTTCATTGACTGATCTTAGTCTCCTTTGTTCAGCTATGTATCGTTTACAAATATCATTGAAAAATGTTAATCTGCTCGATTATATTGCTCAATATTTAATTGATGATGAAAAGAAAAAATATCTCTCTGCAGTTGATAAACAAAATTTTATCAAAATGTTAACCTTATCAAATTATGGAGAAAAAACTGTAGCTGAATCATTAGCAAATCGATTCAATCAATCATTTGAACAACATATGCGACCGAATTTACACTTGTTGAGTTATGAAATCGTTCGAATGACAATGCGTATTGGAATTTATTTTTCTATGTTTCGTTTTTATTCCGATCGATTTTTTGAAAACTGTTGGAAATTAATCGAATTAGAATCGAATTCATCGATGCCATCATATCGTGCTAAAGATATTATTCAAATAATGAATACATTGATTTACATGGGTTATATACGAAAAACAAGTTTAAAATATCTCGATCTGATTCGTACTCATCAACAAATGAATCAATTTAATGGCAAATCAGAACGTCTCGTTGATGTCCTTGCACCTTTGGCAATGATTAATTGTTTTCCAGAGGATTTATTAGAACAACTGTTTACCAAGGAGAATTTAAATCGATTGACCGGTAAGATTTTTTCAGTAAAAGAGATAGTGGAATTTTACCATGTAAATCATCTTCGTGTTTTTTGTTTTTGTTTTTTAGAATCACGAATGAAAGAGAAGTTGTTCTTTATTTCTCAATCATATAGAATTGTTTGTGCATCATCACAACGATCACTTCTTGATCAGGTTTGAAATTATATAAATAAACAAAATCAATCGATTTCATATATTATTTTCAGTAGAATTATCTTAAAACATTGCCACATCATTTATTTGGCTCGTGGGAAATAGAAAAACGAAAACGACCTTATTTTTCTATTGTAATGCAACGATTATTAGAATGTGTACCTGATCGGCTCTGTGTAAAAAGCGCTTTTCTATTGAAACATTTCAAAAGTCCAGGTATATAAATGAGAATAGCAGAGATTTGAAAAAGTTCTAAAATAAAAATTTTCAGACATTATTATCTGCCTCAATGCTAAACAACAACCACAAATCATTCCAAATGGAACAATGAAGAATATTTCTACTTTCACAGAAGATGATTGTTCAGTGTAAGTTATATAAAATTTTGTTTTGGAAATTAAAAAATATTCTTTTTGTAGATTCGCACTTCAGGTCCTTAGTGAAGAAGAATTATGTACCAATGAATCATTTCGACCTCTTGGTTTATTCTATTCGAAAGCTCATCAATTGAAAAAATTAAAATACATACCGGTTATTGTAAGAATATCGCTTTCTTTGTTTTTGCAGCACTTTTTCTATGTCTGTTCAGGTCTATCCCAATGATTCGTTGCATCAAATAAAAACAAAAAATGAAGTATTTGAATGGATTGTGCAGCGTGCACAAAAAACAGAATTATTGTTAAATGAAAACTTGTTATAAATCATGATTAGAAGATTTTGCTTCAGAGGCAATAAGCGACAAGCAAATTATTTTTCTTTTCAAGTTTTAGATAAGAATTTCAATAAAATGAAGACATGATGTCATCGAAAAGTGAATTAACAAAAACAATCGAAAGTCAGCAAGCACAAATAGTGCGCCTTGAAAAACGTTTTACTGGTCGGTGACTATCATTTCGATTCTTTACGAATACTAATTTTGTTATTTTGCAGATGTTGTTACTGCTTATAAAAATTTAAAAAAAGAAAAAGATGCACTCGAATCAACTGTTCGAGTACTATCATCGACATCAGCACCCACAACCACAACTGGAGATGCAGCAGCTTCAGAAAATGAATCAAATTTAAGTACAAAAGAGGTATCAAATAACATTTATTTATCTTGAAAATTTAATGGAGTTATAAATCCAGGACAATGAATCTGGTAGTGAAGCAGAAACGACACGTGCATCATCTGAACAACAGATATTTCAAGGAAAACTTAATACATTACAACAAAATGTCTCAATTCTCGCAGAACAAAAGCAGCGTATGGAACAAATGTTTCAATCCGACAAACGCAAAATTAGGGTTTGATTACGTCAACTATTGTAATCATTACGTTTCTCAGTGGTATATTTAGGCTGAAAACGACGAATTGAAAAAATCACTCGAAGAAGCAAAAGCAGAAAATATTATCAATAAAGAAAAATACGACAATGAAATTAAAGAAGTTGTTATAAAAATAAATTCGCTAATAATTAACTATTCTTAATTTCAGTTGAAAAAATTACTACGCCAATCTCAACGTGATCATGAACGTGAAGCAGCCGATTATGGTGTTATGATGCGTGAATTACAAACAAATCTCTCAACGGAACGTAATAAATCAGAAACAATGGAACATCAAGTAAATTATTTATTTCATCTCAAACAAACAACATATGTATCTCTTTTTGAAATTAGTTTGAAGAATGTCGTGCAAAAGTCGTGACTCTTGAAAGTCAATTGGATACAGTAAGAAAACAATTGCAGAATTTAAACAACCAACATCAGACAAAATTAAATGAATTCAAAGAAAAAGATTCGTAAGTTTCCGCGAAAAAAATTCTCTTGCAGTTCATGTTTTTTTCTAAAATATTTTCAACAGAATTGATCTCGAAGAATTGAAACGCTTGAAAGAAAATATTGTTCAATTGACATCAAAAACAAAAGATATGGAAGTAAGTTACGTTTTGTCGAGTCTTACAGGCTATTCTCAAAATATTCAAATGATTTATGCTTTTGTAGATTAAACATGCTGAGCAATTACAAGTCGAATCTAAACGAAATCAACAATTAGAAAAAAAATTAGCTGATACACTCAGTGAAAATGCCCAAAGAATGTCAACAAATGAAATACATATTGCTGAATTATCCGAACAGATTGGTCTTATTGAAAAACAACGGTAACTTCGTCTAGAGTTTTTTTTTAGAAAAAAAACATTAACAATAGTAAATCTTTCTTTCAGTGCACAAGATCAAATGTCCATTCAACGGTTAAAAGAACGAATAGCTCAACTTGATGTTGAAAATGCTCTATTGGCAAAAGCTTCATCGTCATCAATTGAACATGATATTACTGATCAAACAAATGATGATGATAATCCTCAAGATTTGGATACATTATTGCAACGTATTGCTAAATTAAAAGTTTTAATACGAGCTGCAAATGATCGCTTTGGTAAATCTTTAACAATTGAAGGTAAAAAAACGTGATGAAAACAAGGAACAAACGATGTTTTTATATTTTCTAAAAAGATATTCTTAACATTGACCGTGAAATGTCGTCGCCATCCACAACAACAACAACAAATAATAATGGAATAAGTTTATCTCCAGAAAATAATAAAATCCTGCATAGTAAATGTTACGAAGAAATTGATCGACTTAAAAGTGAATTAGAAAAATATCGAAGTAAAACTGTTGCTGTATTTAAAGCAAAAAGTCTTAAGGTATTGTAACACAGAAAAAAAATATTTGAAGCTAAATTTTCTTTCGTGATTAAGAAATCATTCAACCATATCGATCAATAAAAATAATTCATAAAATATATACTCATGAGTTCTGATACATAGCTAATGATATGTTATTAGCGGAATCAGAGCCCTGAATTTATCTATATCTCGTTGAGGAAAAGTTTTTGAAGTCTAACTAAAGCCTACCTTCCAAAATTGACACCTATTCACGTTTATAAGTGAGAAAAAAACAGAAAATCTTCTCGATATAGACACATGATTTTAATAGGATCGTATCGAAAGAGGTTCACTACTTAAAATATCTATTTATTTCAAGGATACAAATTCTACAAAAGAAATCGATGATCTGCGCAATCAAATCGATCAATTACGTGAAAAACTGGCCCACAGCCAAGCATTATATAATTGTGAAAATGATCGTCATGTACAAGTTGTTGAAAAACTTGAAGCCTGCTTAAGTAATATTCAAAAACAGCACCGTCAAGAAATGGAACATATCTTGAGTAAAAAACGTGTAGAATTAAACGAACTCGAAAGTGAATTAGACAAGCAACGTGAACGTACCATACGTTTATTGAGTGAAAAAGATCGCGAATTAGAAGCTGTGAGAAAACAAATTCAACCGACAGCAATTATCGATAATAAAACTTCTCATTCATCATCAGATATTCAATCCATTGATGAAGCGCCAACTATAATAAATGAATTATTTTCTCATCATCATCATCATTCTTCATCGACGATAGGCGGTCCCATCAGTCCGATACATGCAGATAATAATAATCTTCTATATTTTATTCAAGAACAACAATTACGTGAACAAGAAGTCTCATCGTTAAGAAAACAACGTCATGAACTTGAAGTAACAATACGTGATTTGCATAATAAATATTCATTTGAAATCAATCAATTGCAAACAACAATTGAAAAATTAAACGACGATCTAGAACATATGAAATTAAGTACACAACGAAACGAATTATTGACTAAAAATGAGCATAATATTGATTACATAAAAAATGTTTTCTACCATTATTTACTTGCAAATGACACACAAGTAAAGCATACAATGGCAAATGCACTAATGACTATTTTACATTTTTCAATCAAAGAAAAAGCTAAAGTTGAAAGTCTAAAACATACGAGTAGTTTAACAAGTGGTGGTTGGTTCAATTATAAATAAATAAATAAATAAGTTTTTCTCTACATTTTTCTTTTCGATGTCTATTCTGCATTCCATAATTAAAATAAATAATTCTTATTTTCAGATTATGCTTTTTCGATTTCGGTTTCCTTTGATAAAATTTTGCAGAACCTATTCTACGAAACATGAACCTATACATCGAATTATTTATTCATCATCGACAAATATTTGGTTCAATTTAGCAACAGAAGAATGGCTATCGAAGACAATTAAACCCAATGAACATATTTTATTTCTTTGGCAAAATGATAAATGTGTTATTATCGGACGAAATCAAAATCCTTGGGTAGAGATTTTATTTCTTCTAATAGGAATAAGAAATTTTTAATAGTTTTTAGAAAGAATGTTTTCTGGAACGAATGAACGATGATGGCGTGTTATTAGCACGACGACGATCCGGTGGTGGTAAGTTTTCACGAGAAATTTTAAAATAGAATCCAGTACAATGTGTTACTCATAAGAATCAGGCAGCACTAAATTAGAAGTCTTTTGATTTATAGCTATTAAGCAGTCTACTCCTGTTGAAGGTAAAAATTAATGTTTTTCGTACTGAATGAGAACTTTAATTCAGATGGCGCGACTTTCTAATTGATTCCCATAGTCTGTTCATGGAAATAAAATTCATCTGATTTCTTCTTGTTTTTCGCAGGTGCCGTCTATCAAGATTTAGGCAATACATGTTTTACATTTCTTATTTCACAAGCTCATCATCGATTAGATAAAAATCTCAATTCAGAAATTCTTCTTGACGCTCTACAATCGTCATTTAATATTGAAGGTCATATTCATGGTCGAAATGATCTTGTTTATGGTCCGGATAAACGTAAATTTTCTGGTTCTGCTTATCAAAATACGAATAAATTTGCTCTTCATCATGGCACATTAATAACTGACGTCGATACTAATGCTATGAAAAAATATTTAAATCCAAATAAAGAAAAATTAATATCGAAAGGTGTTGATTCCGTTCAAGCACGTGTGATTAATTTATGCGAAGTCAATCGATCTCTAAATCATAAAGATCTGTGTTTAGCTATTGAAGAATCTTATCGGCAAACATATTCAAAATATAAAATTCAATCAGCTGAAATTCTATCGCGGGAAACGCTCGACTTAATACCTGACTTGAATGCATCATATGAACTGTTTAGTGACTCACAATGGCGTTTTGGTCAAACATTTTCTTTTACGCATGAATATGAAAAACGTTTTCCATGGGGAACTATATCAATTGGAATTATATCTCAACGAGATGGACTTATTCATACATGTGAAATCTATTCGGATGCATTGTATGTGAATATGATCAATCGTTTAAAAGATAATCTCGTTGGGAAAATGTATACGGGTGAAAGTATTCGGAATGTTTGTCAACAAACACAAAAACAAGTTGAAACGGACCAAGAAAAAGCAATGATAGATGATATACAGTCATGGATTCTAACACAAATTTAATTGATAGAACAGCATCTTTTCTTTTTTGTTCCAGCGCTACACTTTTGATGGTCAGAGGAGATTTCTAACCAGCCCAAAAGTCAGCAATGATCCATTTGAAAACCTGAAATTCTCGTTGAATGTTCATTCTATACGCATAAAACTGTTTTTTTTTCCTTAAAAATCGATGTCACAATCTAGGATCTCCGAATAAAAGTGTTAAGGAAAATATTTTTAATTCCAACAGTTCTGGAAAAAATATTTGTGAATTTTCATTTATTTAGAATCCAAACTTATATCAACTTTAAAAGATCACTCTGATTATCTATTGATCATTTCATTTTAGTGATTTAAAACTAAACATAAATGCTAAATAACAGAAAAACGAGAGTTATTCATCAGTGTAAAAGCAATTTTTTATTTCAAATATGGTGTGTATTGTGGTCGATATTTAATTTCTGTAGGACAGACATTATAGGGTGTTCGTAAAATATAAAGGACACCTTCAGCAATATCTTCTGGTTGAACGCATTTATCTAAATTTAATTTGTATCTGCCATCATCAAGCATTGGAGTATTGACAAAACCAGGCATAATAGAACATACTTTAATACCATATTCACGAACATCTATACGACAGAAAACCGCTAATAGAATAAAAAAAACAAATAGTTCTCTATCAAACCTTCATAAATCGAACCAAGAAACCCATTAAGTCCCCATTTACTAGCATAATATTGAGCTAGTTTCCCATTAGTCATCTGAAAACATTATATCGATGGAATGTCAAATAATTATTTAACTGATTGAAAAATCCGCCTCAATATTCACTATTTTTTGTTTTACTAACCGTTGCTGCTATGGATGATATAGCAATCACTGCACTGTGTTTACATTCTTTCATCATTGGTAAACATCTTCCTGTCATTCGCATTAAACTTAATAAATTCACTGTCATGACTTCATCCCACATATCTACCACATCTTTTCCTGATGGTGTTTTTTCTTCGATAGAAGAAACGCTCTCACCAAATATGCCAGCATTATTTATAAGAATATCTAATTTATTTTGAAATATTTGACCGATTTCTTTACATGCATCTTCCACCGACTGTTTCGATGACATATCACAGATAATAACGTGAGCTTTCACGGCATGTTTTGAACATTCAGTAGCTAAACTTTCCAGAGCATCACGAGAACGAGCTAACAAAACAACGTTACAACTAAAAGTATTTGAATAACAAAGCAGAAATTTTAAATATAAATAATTTTACCCTTCTTTAGCCAAAGTTAATGCTACCACTTTACCGATGCCACTACTAGCACCAGTTATGACAGCATTTTTCCCATGTAAATCCATTGTACCCCTATATTCTCCAGTCATAATTATCTAGTGCTTATTGGAAAAGATAAGAAAATTGTTTCTAAACACAAGGTGCGATAATGTGACTCATCGAAATGAAAATTTCTATTGGTTTCTCAAAGAAGCCATTGATAATAAACTTCAAAAATAGTGCAGCGAGTAGCAAAAATCGCACTGATATCGAAATATAGAAGGATTTATTTTGTCGTGGGAGTTATAAGAACTTGACTATTAATAATGATTCACTCGTTCGACTCCGTCTCTCATAGGTAAAGCGATGGCTAGCGAAGAAATTTTTTATGTGCTTCAGATTGATAGATAAAAAGTTTTCAAACAAATCATAAATATATTATATTCATGTTGATAAAAGCTATCTTAAGAACATGGTAGCGACTATATTGCACCATATCAACCAATACTGTGTGTATGGTTTTGTCACTGGTGAGAACATTTTCCAATAAACATGTGAGCTGGTTTGTAACATATTTTTTCTTCCTACTTTTTTTTATTGAATTATGCTCTCATTCTGGCGTATGCATATTTCACTATGTGCTGTTATGTACACGTAGTCGCCATTGAAAAGTCTTTTTTTCAACTGTCCGATCTATACTGTATAGGGATGCAACGCAGGCGGTGAATCGGGGGTTACTGGTATGGACCGGCGATCATCCCTATTGCATCCAAAGTACTGCACACTACTCCCACTTTTATTATTATCTTGTTATAGTATGACTTAAATTAATGAGAATGAGAATTATTTTAGAATATAATGATTAAGCGACTGCTAAATGCGGCGGGAAATATGATGTTAGAATTATTGGATGAGGCAGAGTCAGAACGTTCGAATACTCACAACCCTCATCGTGCGGTATGTATGCCAATAATCACGTCGTGCGTTTAAAGCATGCTTATTTTTACATTTAGACAGGATCAGAGGTGCTTGTGTGTGAATTTTGTCGTGAAAGCTTGAGGCAAGACTTGCTTCATCAACACAAAGTAAAAGTACTTTGACTTACGTTATTTATAAATCAATATGTTGCATGTGTAGATAACATGTCCGCAAAATCCGGCAAGAGCTCGGGTACCTCATTCACGTCGAGATATTCAGCATCGGCGTCAGCTATCGCCTCTTCCTCATGATGTATCACATCGTTTGCTGCGCCCTCCTCCAATACCTCCACGCTCTCCTCCAATACATCTACACCATCCTCCGATGCCTCCACGCTCTCCTCCAATACATCTACACCCTCCTCCAATACCTCCACGCCCAATACGTTCTCAATCACGTAAGTTCTATTCTATGTTTTCTTGCTTGACACATATTTGGCCTAGAGGCAAGTCAGATATTTCGTTTTTAAAAGTACTAAAATTTTGAGTAGGATTGTTTGGAGAGTAAGCAATCCAGTCCTCCCCACCTCGTAGAATCCAAGAGTGAAAAATTACGATTTCGCCTATCGCAAGTAAAAGATTTTTTTGTGACGCTTTATTTTAATTGTCTTCGATTTCTTACCCTATTTGACATCTTACTTAGTACAAAATTTGAAGTATTACATAATATAAGAAAATAATGAGTATAGGACTGCTACGAAGAACATTACCAGATTTTTAACAAAAATCAAATTTATTTATTCGAGCTTTCGATAGGTATCTCCTATCATCACCAGGAATGACAATACAAAAAAGAAAACTATGTTTATATATTAGATATGAAATGAGAGATCAATAAGAGTTAATTGGTTGATAATAATAATTCGAATTATTATGTTCGTAGAACTTATATTGCCCACGAAATTACGCCTTTCGACATTGATGATAATAATTCGAATTATTATTATCAACCAATTAACTCATATTGATCTCTCATTTCATATCTAATATATAAACATAGTTTTCTTTTTTGTATTGTCATTCCTGATGATGATAGGAGATACCTATCGAAAGCTCGAATAAATAAATTTAATTTTTGTTAAAAATCTGGTAATGTTCTTCGTAGCAGTCCTATACTCATTATTTTCTTATTTACATGTTACTACTCTTCAACCACAATTCATATTACATAATATCCTCATTTCAATTTAGAGAATTTACCTACCTCAATAACGACACGAATTCCTGATGCTTTGCTATGTCCCATCACATCGGATCTTTTTGAGGATCCTGTGCTTGCAGAAGATGGACATACTTACGAAAGACAAGCAATTGTTCAATGGATTCGACAAAATGGAACAAGCCCGATAACACGGGAGCCATTGCACGAGAAAAATCTTCGAACCAATTACACAATTCGCAAGCTTGTCGAAGAATTACACTTGAACAACTCACTTGTTTCCTGATGAAAAGATGATCGAAGACAAAGAGAAGAACGTCAAATAAGTCAAGAAGGCTGTCTCTATTTTTCTTCTCATTCTTTCGTGTGAATGATTCTCTTTATTATATACATTAAAGTTGAACCTTTGATTTAATTCCAGTTTGCACACATCAACCAGTAAAAATAACAAGAGCATATTCTTTAAACATGTGGATAGGTAGTTCATGTTTTGTAGATTTACAATGTGATATAAAATCCAAGTACAATATGAGCTCCAATTCCAATACCAATAATGATTATTTGCAAAATTTCTATTTTCAAGGCTATGACTAGTTAAAACTAAATCTGATGCTGCTAATCTATCAGATCGTTCAGTCTTACAGTATAAAATATATGATAACCAAGATTCTGTGTAAATTTAGGAATTTGTGAAGTTTCTCTCTAAAACAATTGCCACTATGGATATGTCTGATATATGCTCGCATCCAAAAATTCAGTGAAAGTCAGTTTTTAGGGGGATAACTAAATTGCTAAAATTTTTGTTCTACACAGAATACTATTTTTAAGAACTTTTATAGCATATCCGGAAAAAATTGGCATTCATGATTCATTGTAATTGATCTCCTCTTTTCAAAAGTGAAATCTCACAACTCCTGAATGCCTGGATCTCACTAAAGTAGAAACGTATTGGTATATCAGTGTTCTATTTCATTTCGTGACGTTTCTGAGTCGGGAATTCCTTTTTTATTCATTGTTAGAAGAATTAATATGAGGGATACAAGTTTGTGATACTAACAATCTAATATGTGTTATTCAGAAAACTAATAACAGAGCCTATTTTTGAAGAATTTACCAATTTCTTTTAATGTCACATTTTCTTTGCAAATAGTTAGTCAATTCTAGCTACTCTACGCCAATTTTTATTGAGTCGTTGTTGCAGAGAATGGTCACATTTATTATTTTAATGTAAATATAAATTGCATTATACAAAACTCAAATACTTGTATTTATCTCGTAGGTCTTTTATTTCGTTATTGATCCGATCCACCCGTTGAGTAATCTCATCCAAACGAGATTGATCACTGGTGCAAAGATGCAGAAGAAGTTTTTGAAGAGCTCGTTCAATACGACAGAAATTTTCGGCGAATTTATTGACTATCTTCAAAAGTCGATCTTCATCACCAAGTGATTCGTATTTTTTTATAACTAATAGCATATCGCTATTTAAGAATATCATGTCTTGATAATCATTACAGCTGTAGTTAATTTCATCATTGAAGGAATCCTCAATATTAATAAGCTGGATAATATCTTGCCATTCGGAAACAATCATTTGTGCTTCAATACTAACTCGTATATTTTCTTCTACTGAATAGCTTCCATTATCTTGTCGTCTAAGAGCATAAGTCATAACAGTAATTTCACCAGTCATCTCATTAATTTGACGAATTAACTCATTGTTTCTTTCAGCTGTAGCCTCTGCTCGTCTAATTACATCCAGGACTGATTCTTTCAAGCTTAACAGCATCTAAACCGATAAGACAGAATGTTTCAACTGTGAAAATTCAATATTTGGAATCTATCTAAGAGAAATATAAAATTTTTAATAGTATCGAAAAGGATATAGATACATTCGTTGTTTGATGGGTATAATAGTACATGGAATAGTCTTTCATTCAGAACGAGATCCCTAAATCTGATTTTTTTTCATGTCAATACGTCGAATAAAAATTTAATCATTGGCTGATGCTCATCGTGAATTATCTCTATTCATAACGACCGTCAAACTCGAAAGATAAAATATTCTTGTACAACACTGAACTGGTTTCTTGAGAATTTTGTTGTTCAATAGTATGAACGTGCGTAATGGTTACCGTTGGTTCGTTAATAAAAGCACATTGCAGCTTTGAGTCATTTACATCTTTGAGTTCTGATGAACTTTGTTTCCACTGTAAATGATTTCAAACATCACAAGTAAGGTTACAGAAAAAGTACTCACAAAATCTTGAATATCATTTTTATAATCGTTCGGAGCGATCGTCCATTGCACCATAAACTTATGCTTGCTTCTATCTTCCGATTGTTGACCAGCTGGCATTGGTTGGAACATTACTACAAAAAATATTTACGATGCTGATAGAAAGAGTTCTTCGAGTAAAATATCTGTCCATACTTTGTATACTTGTAGTTCCATAAGGTTCAATAAAATCACGATTCGGCTTAACGCAATAACGTTTAGGTGCTGTTGTCTTGATGCTAAAGGCAATGCGTTGATGACCAATATTGTTCAATTGAAGTATTGCTGTTGATACTACATCGAAAGGGCCTATTGAGAAATTGAAGAGGAAAATGACTTGTTACTCATCTTTCTTAATCAATGATCAAGATTTCTTACATACCTTGAAAAAATAGCATTTCATTGGGCAGAAGTTCGAGCGTCATTTTAGTGCAATCCTGTTATAAAAGAAAAAACAGTCAAATATTGTGAGGATCATGAATTTTTCTTAACTGAAAGCGCATATTTGGTCAGATAAAGGATACATATATACTAAGTTAGTTGTCTACTGAGATACTATTAATAGTAAAGACAAAACGTAACGACGGTGCCATCTATCTATAGAGAAACAATCCGAATAATGATCTCAGCAGACAAATAGTTAGAATAGTCATGTCAGAAAATAAGCAAAATCAAGCATGCACCAGTATGCATGATTTCTGAAGATAATTACTGATATTCTTGTCGATTGATAGTCATTCCAAAAGCCTAGTTTTTCTCAATCTTTGGTTATAGAGAGTTAAAAGTGGATTTAAAATTTAGTCCACCTAGCCAAACTTTATCAAGAAATACAAATTTTTGCAAGTGGCAAGAATGTGCTTAGCGGTACTTGGTCTGTGGATTTTTCGTCAAAACCAAGGTTGGGTAGATTGGACGTCGTTACTACGGTCTACTAGTGTTTGACATTTTTTTCATTTCTTTTCCAGACATATTAATTCAATGTTAAAAGATGATCTTTCAGAATAATGTGTCTCGAAGGAAAATATCAAATATGATTTGTTTGTTTGTTTTTTAATTAGAAGGACGCTCTGATCAATAGAATCGTTGTGATACTTACCTCAAACTTCTAATGTAGTCGTCTTTCTTAAAACACACCTTGAGTTCGCAATGGATGGTAAATAACTAAAACAAAAGGCATAATTTTTTTTGCTATCAAAAAGCGTTCTTGACGGTATGCTTTATTAGTGTTTATATACACTATGCAACAAGTTTTATAAGCATTCTTTCTCTTTCGATATTTTATCTATTGTTATCTGCTATTTTACTTCAGACTTCTCACATGCTCCTACACTGTAAAAAAAAAGGGTAGAATAATAAACCCTTTAAGGGTTTATGAAAGTGCAACGTAGACTAAACCCTTTTACCGTATGTGAAAAGTTTCTTAATCCCTTTCATATACCCTTAGAAGGGTTTATGAAAGGGTATTTGATTTTCATAAACCCTAAAAGGGTTTAGTCTACGTTGCACTTTCATAAACCCTTATAAGGGTATTTAATTTTCATATACCCTTTCATAAATGCTTCTAAGGGTTTATTACAATTTCCATTCAGACAAGCCCCTTAAAAAACGCGTTAACAATCTTTCAGAAAAAGAATCCAAAAACAAATGAGTAGACTATGATTCTTTTTCGTTTGTGTTTACAATGCGCATCACAACGTATTTTTTGTAATTTATCGATCCGATTAAAATTTTGGAACTTACTGCGTTGTCCTAGGTTCGATCATGAGATGTATTGGTTGATAGTCCAAGATGTTATCCATTCAGTCAGTCGCATGATATCAATATGAAGTAAGAAATGCTACTTAAATCAAACGAAACTTGATAGGAAACTGAAGATGATATAAAGTTAAGCGGAACAATTGTTATTACATTTTTAATTGCCATAAAAATATGCAAAAAATATTTTGCATTTAAAAAATTATTTCTTTGAAAATAAAAATTATTTTTTTACATATTTAAATAAATTAGGAAAAATTTGTTTTTGAAATATATTTCCTCAAAAAGATTTTTAAAAAGATTTAAAAACGTTTTGCTCCATTTTCTCAAAAATTTTCTAACATATTTCTTATTTTTTTAGAAATCTATAACGTATATATTTCTAATACTTTTATAAAATTGTTGATCTATTTTAAAAACCTTTATAAGTATAAGTTTAGCTCGAAATGATTCAAAATTTATTAGAGAAATTAGCGCCTCTTTATCATACCGTTATGTTTTACGAAACAGGTACGAAATGAAAAGTGCATCGATGCATGAATGGCAGCATTGTGAGAAAATGATTGTATTAACATGTTTATTATATCAAATTGTTTGAAGTGTCCTGTGAGAAATTTTCATGGTATATATATATATATATATATATCAGTTGAAAAAGTGTAATCCTTTGAACGAAGAATAAAAAACCCTTTTGATGATGGAGTAGAACAATAAATCCCCGTAAATCCCTCACCGTAGAATAAAATACCCTTTTTAAGTAAGTAATAAACCCTTTTCTCGAGACCGTAGAATAAAATACCCTTAGTACGAAAGTAATAAACCCTTTTATTGAAACCGCATATTAAAATACCCTTGAAGATAAAATCATATACCCTTCTCCTTAAATCTCAGATTAATAAACCCTTTTTGTTCTTGTATCATCTTTTTTTCATATACCCTTCGTTTCATAAACCCTTTAAGGGTTTAGCATGATTTGTAGAAAGGACAAGGGTTTATTATTCTACTCTTTTTTTTTACAGTGTATCCGTGGGGAATTAGAAGAGTATAATGAAAAAAAAAGAATCGACACTGAGTATTTAACAACACGATTAATGACCATTAATAATGAGTAACTATGCTTTATCTCATTACTATAATTGTTTTCAGCTAGAGTGCTTACATTTTCTATGTTATATGGGTGCAAATCGTTCTACGAGCAACAGGCCTATACAGGTTCGAAAAGAGAAAACAAATTCTGCATTCTGTTTCTCCTTCACTATGTGACGAATAATGTCACATCCCATTGACTGTTGAGAATCCATTGCTTCTTTACTAGGAAAATATAAGAAAAATGAATAACAATATATTATATTTGATGGAACGATTAAGAATGATTTATTGTTGAAAAAAACTGTCTAATGTGGAGCAGGCTCAGCAAATAATTTGCCCATATCAATGCGTGTATGTGCACGATTAAAGGCTTCCAAAGGCCCTTTTGGATCGTCTGGAGCGCTGTAGGCAATGTAGACAGCATTTTCGGCATAGTCAAGAACGAAATTCATCGCATCACCCGTTTCTGATAAACTTGTAATGTTATAAATAATGGATTCTGCATTGAGATGACCATAGTGTTCGACTAGTAAACTTCCAAGACAAGGATTATTGGATGGTTGTACGTGTTTATCCCAATAGACAACATCTCGAAGAATAGGATGGGCTTTAGTATTAAACATATCTTCCCAGTTGTAGACATTTAATTCTCGTGCACTGTATTCAATTCCTCGGAATCCAAAGTTTGTATCTGCCGTTAGTGATGAATTTCTTTCGTAAGAACCAAGACCAAGATGAATTGAACAGGTACGCTGAGCATTAGCCATCATGGTTAGTGCTGTATCGACAGAGTTGGCAAATTGGACAACATCACGAAGAACATATGTCCATGGATTTCCAAAACGTGAGGTGATATCGCTCTCCTTTGTAATCCACACTTTTTCACCCAACGCAATCGATGCCTCACTATATGCGCCAAGCGAACCGATAAGACCTGGATACCCAAAATTAGCGAAGGCATGTGACTGAGGGTTATGTTGTTTATAATAATCATGAAAATGATCAGTATAACCTTGATAGGAGGCATTAGGGTGATATACAGTTATTGTTGCATATTTAGCAATGGGAGCTTTGTCATCCCAGTCCAATGCTCGAACATGTAGTAACGTTGATCCAATGACAGAATCACCCCAAGCTCCTAAAACTGTGCACGCAGCTTTGATCATTTCTGGAAGCATGTTTACTTGGCGAATCTTGACCATATCAACTCCGCTACCATCAGCAACACCGCGAATTTCATCGTCAAACCATGGAGGTGTATAAGGATGAGTAATTTCATATGTAAGATCGAGTGCACCAGCCAAACCCAAATCTGCAATCCATTTTGCAATGAACTACAGAGAGGAGCATAAAAAGAAACAATATTGGTATAAAAATTTTCTCGACTTACCGCTGGTACTATTTTTAATATTTCTTCCACCTGTTCGTATAAATATTCGAAATATGCCGGCACTAATTCAGTTATTTCTTTGCTCATTAATTTGCCCAAAGCAAAACCCATATCGTAAGGTGTTCCACCATAGACATGCACAATATTGATTTGATCATAGTCTGATCCAACGACAAATCGTTTTCCATTCGGAACCGTGCTAACAAGGCGAGGATCTTCGCGTACGATCGGATTTGTATTTACTTTACCGGAACATGAAGGATCTGTTGAATAGATCACACTAATACGAGCTAAAAAGCAAAGCAGTAAGAGCGCACTACCATTCATTTCAGTAAATATTATCGACTACTGATTGTAATACAAGAGTGTGGCAGGGTAAAGAATAACTGATGGTCGATTCTCACACTTATTGCCTTGTAAAAAAAGTCAATAAATGACATCGACAGAATTATATTCAATCGATAGCAATAATGCTAAAGAAATGAGGAAAAAATGATTGCATACCGCAATACTTCGTTTGAATGCTGTATCGTCGGCTGTTGTGGTATACATACAAGTGATACAAGCATTTTTGATCGGATCGTATACTTATGATATACTGTTCTATCATTAGAGAGCAGTTCAACAATTAGCTAGTTTATCCTGAGGAAAAATTAGTAAAGAGATTTCTTAAGCGATGCAAAACAATATGATGTTTATTGATAATTTCATCTTCAAAATTCAACACTAAGAAGCTCGAAGTATTCACTTAGATGAACATACATCTTTAATCAGAAAAACAAAAAAATAATGTCCTTATTTCAAAATTGGTGTGTATTGTGGTCGATATTTAATTTCTGTAGGACAGACATTATAGGGTGTTCGTAAAATATAAAGAACACCTTCAGCAATATCTTCTGATTGAATACATTTGTCAAAATTGAAGTTCTGCGTAGCACTATGAAGCATTGGGGTATTGACAAAACCAGGCATAATAGAACATACTTTAATACCATATTCACGAACATCTATACGACAGAAAACCGCTAATAGAATAAAAAAAACAAATAGTTCTCTATCAAACCTTCATAAATCGAACCAAGAAACCCATTAAGTCCCCATTTACTAGCATAATATTGAGCTAGTTTCCCATTAGTCATCTGAAAACATTATATCGATGGAATGTCAAATAATTATTTAACTGATTGAAAAATCCGCCTCAATATTCACTATTTTTTGTTTTACTAACCGTTGCTGCTATGGATGATATAGCAATCACTGCACTGTGTTTACATTCTTTCATCATTGGTAAACATCTTCCTGTCATTCGCATTAAACTTAATAAATTCACTGTCATGACTTCATCCCACATATCTACCACATCTTTTCCTGATGGTGTTTTTTCTTCGATAGAAGAAATACTCTCACCAAATATGCCAGCATTATTTATAAGAATATCTAATTTATTTTGAAATATTTGACCGATTTCTTTACATGCATCTTCCACTGATTGTTTCGATGACATATCACAGATAATAACGTGAGCTTTCACGGCATGTTTTGAACATTCAGTAGCTAAACTTTCCAGAGTATCACGAGAACGACCTAACAAAGCAACATTACAACTAAAATGTATTCTTGCTAGAAAGTAGAAATTTCAAATATAAATAATTTTACCCTTCTTTAGCCAAAGTTAATGCTACCACTTTACCGATGCCACTACTAGCACCAGTTATAACAGCATTTTTTCCATGTAAATCCATTGTACCCCTATATTCTCCGGTCATTTTTCTCTAGTGCTTACGGAAAAAATGATAAGAATACTTGTAAAACAATATGATTCATGCCGAGTGAAGTTTCTATTGGTTTCTTGAGGAGGCCATTCGGTTATTGGCTGATTGGACTCTATAGCTGATACCGTTAAGAATGTTACTACTCGGTGTGACACCTAGTGATTATTTTGAGGATTATTACTTGACACGATGATAGATACCCACACCCACACCCTGAAGAACATTTGTTTTAAACAAAAAGGCATTTTTATTGACTTTCATAAATCTAACATGCACTCTTCATAACTACTATTGCATATTTTTTGCAACTACGCTAAGTTAGATTCAAGCCACTTGGTACATCGAAATAGGCAATTTCTCCTTGTTCCAACATAAGAATACGATCACTATTCGCTATTGTGTTCAATCGGTGTGCAATTGTCAGTATAGTTCGATCTCGAAATTTGTCAGCAATAACACTTTGAATCATGCTGTCGGTGGCATGATCAACATGTGCTGTAGCTTCGTCAATAAGCAATATATGACTTCTCTTGAGAATGGCTCGTGCTACACAGATAAGTTGACGCTCTCCTGCACTCAAATTACTACCCGATTCAGCCACTAATTGAGTAAGTCCATTTGGATTATTAATTACCAGGTGTTTGAGTTGAACAGATTCAAGTGCCTTTAAACATTCTTCATCGGAATATTGTGAGAATGGATCAAGATTATATCGAAGTGTACCACAAAATAGAATTGGTACCTGTGGAATAACGCTTAGATGAGAACGAAGTTGATCGAGTGAAAGACATCCAATATCAATACCATCTATGTAGATACTGCCTGTGATTGATGATTGATCAACAAGTCGGAAGAGAGCTTGAAGAAGTGATGATTTTCCAGCTCCTAATTAAACAGAATAGTAGCGACGATATTTATGAATTCCTATGTGAACGTATTTGACTATTCGACTTTTGACAAGTTTTCAAATATGTGCCTTGAAACAAAAACTTAAATTTTCAGGGAACCTCGATGATATTTTCACAAATAAAAGTAATTATATGTCGTATTTAGAATCATGTACTGTTTGTTCAAATAAAAATATCGTCGGTGTTATGATAGCGCCATAAAAATTCTAGCTGTTTTCTTAACTCTTCGTTCAGATATATTAGCACTTGTCGATATAGATTCTTGATTAGTTTTACCTGTTCGACCAATGACTCCAATTTTTTCCTTTGATTTGATATGTAAATTAAGATTTTTCAGTACAGGATCCAACTCTGGCCGATACCGAAATGTGTAGTCTTTAAATTCGATAATACCACGAGAAGGCCAATCATGTGGCGGCTGAACCAATAGTTCTGTTTTACGATTGTTTCGATGACTTTCCGGTACAAGCTGTCCATATTCATGAATACGTTCAGCACTGGTCATGAGATTTTCAGCCTCGGCTGATTGTCTTACAGCCCATTGAAATAGAGTCGATATAGTGATAGAGTATGTGAGACTGAGAGCGGCAGCCGACGGATCGATTTGATGGCGCAACGCTACTGCAAGAATTGCTGTCAAACATGTGAGTAAAGTTGTCATAAAAGTGAGTTGCAAGCCAAACCAACGGCTAGCTGCAATGAGAACGAAGTAAGCTCGAAAATTTGAATCAACTTTTTCCATGAACATATTAATGAAGTCATGTTGAACTCCAAATGCACGAATACTCGTTAGTCCTTCTAATGAAGATGAGAACAATGAATAGATTGGGCTACGAGTTACACTTTCAAGTCGTTTGAGTTGAAGACTTGAACGCATATAGAATCGGTGAAGCCACCAAAATAAAGGAACCAATGGAATAAAAATTAGAAGTACCCATGGATTAATGATTCCGATTATTACAACAGTACCAAGAATCATCAGTAGATTTTGAATCGTATCGATTACAGTTACAGGTAATAGCTCATCTAAGATTTGCTGATCTTTACTGGCACGATTCAATATTCTTCCGCTTGGATTACTTTCGAAGAAACGTAATGACGTATACAAAATACCGTTAAGCATTTGATTGTGAAAAAACGTTGATCCACGTAGCATGATGTACATATGGAAACCGGCTCGCAGTAACGAAGCCAGAAATGTACCTAATGTTAATCCAAGATAGACATAAGCATCCGATGATGAACTTTCATTTGCTTCGGATTTGGCAGACCATAGAGCGAGCCAACGATTTGTGAAGTCGTACAGAGCTTCGGTGACTAAGAGTAAGATAATCAGTAGAAAAAATCCCAACCAACGTAAAGGTGGGGCGGTAAACAACTGAAGCCAAACTTTCCACTGCACAGAACCTTCCGTTGATGCTTCGTTTTTCACAATTGAATTCATATCTTTTGTAGCAGTGATAAGTTTAAAATCATTTTCGTTTTCATCTTCGTTATTTTCGTCTGGTGAATCTGACTCGGTCGTATCATTCGATTGCTCATCAGCAGCAGGTTGTTCAGTATGAAATTCATCGATACGACCATTTGCTAAGAGAATTGTTTGATCTGCTTCAGCTAAGAAATGTATCTGATGTGTAACCAATATTCTTGTTTTCTGAGATAAAAGACTACGCGGACCAATGCATTGATCAAAGATTTTCTTCGCTACTTTTGGATCAACAGCTGCAATTGGATCATCGAGTAAATACAATTCTGCATCAACATAAAGAGCACGAGCTAATGATACTCGAGCTTTTTGTCCTCCACTCAAATTAACCCCTTTATCACCAATCATCATTAAGTCACCGACTTCACCAAAATTTTGTAAATCAACATCAAGACAACATGCTTTAATCACATTTTGGTAACGTTCTTCATCCATTGGTTTGCCAAGTAGAATATTATTTCTTATTGTGTCAGCAAATATCCACGACGATTGTGGAGCATAGGAAATAGAACGAACGCATTGCTGTAATTTTCCACTCACAAGATTGATTTCACCAAGAATAGCAGCTAGTAGAGATGATTTTCCAGCACCTGTGGAACCTTTTATTCCAACTAATGTGTTATGCTTGATCTTGAGACGGAGAGAAAATAGGCTAGGAGTATCTTTCCAGGAAAATGATGCATCTTCCATTATAATTGCATGATCTCCTTTTTCGTTTGCTTCTTGTTCTCGTCTATTCAGCAGTATTTCGAATTCCATAAATTGATCGATTCTTCTTGCAGCAACACGAGCTTCACTGAGCTTTTCAATAATACCTGGCAACATCAAAGCTACTGACATTCGCAGCATGCCGAAGAAAGACAACGCCGTAAAAATGTTCGCTGCTATTAATTGTTTACCCATAAGCCAACTGCCACCAAATGTTGCTAGTGAAATTAATGGTAGCGATGAAAAAAAGATACTAAAATTAAGAGCACGCAAACGACTGGATCTAAAGATACTCTGCAATTCAGCTCGCCGCGTGTCACGTACTAATTGTTCCATAGCTTTTTCCCAGTTGTACATTTTAATAATTTGACATCCATGAATAAGTTCATTGATCGTTTGAACACGCGTATCCGTACATGCCATTGTTACCTTTCGATATTGACTGAATAGCCTACTACAAACGAACTGTAAAGGAAGTAATAGAGCAAGTGCGGCATAGCCAAACAATGTTGGCAAACCTATAATCCACCAGATGAGACCAAACATTGTGAAAGCTTCCAAAGGTGCCACCCATATATAATGGAAGGAAGCAGTCATTTCTTCAAACTTACCTGCATCATTGGCAACTAAATTGATTGTTTGAGCAGCAGTAGTCTTATACAGCGACGCCGTATTGATCGTCAATAAATGTTTATATATGGCACAACTTAGCGTATTGCGCATGCGCATACCTACTCGTTGATTTCGAAAAAAGGCTTGTTGGTGAACAATAGCCTGTATTATTGAACAAATAGTAAGACCAATAGCAAATAAATAACCGCGGTAAGCCGGTAATCCTGATGTATCACTAATATAGATGATAATTTCACGAAGGAGTAATGGTTGTGCAATACGGGTCCCAGCAAATGCTAACATGAACCACATGGTTTCGAAGAAATCCTTTAAAAACGTACGTCTGATTAGATTCCACGTACCTGGCCATTTAGAGCTATCACAATTGGCTTTGTTCAACAAGGCAACACACTTGTCTTTAACTGAAATATCGCTTAAATCTTCGTCGACCAATGTGCGCCGATTTCCTAATAAAATAAGAGGCTTAATCCACCACCATAGTGCCACATTTATCCATCTTGTCCATGATGATTCTGCCCAATCCAAACGACAGGATTCTCTTTTTTTACCTAGCATACATCAATAATCGATACAGAATTCAAATGAAATTTATTTTATAACATAGCTTAACTACTCATCAATTTTCTTCTCAACAAAATACAACGCTATGACATTAATTGTAATCTGAAAAGTTTGCACTGATTAGAAAATACGCGTGTTCAAACGAATAATTTCTAATGCAGCGTTCAAATATACATTATTCGCAATGAATCTTAATTCTAACGAAAAGGTGCTGGCAGATAGTCTTTCAGTTCATCAAATATTATTTATGGCATATCAAAAGTAATTCATTTTTCAAATATCCACCTATAGACCAATGGATGCCAACGTTTTATTGAAGTAAGCATTTAAATTAGGCGTTGATAGAGATGAATCAGTACATGTCTTAGGAGAATAACAACAATTACACCTGAACCTAGATAAGATGAATTTGCCCTGAAGTAGTCCAACTTTCTTCGTGCCAACAAAAGGTCACAATAAAAAAAAAATGCTTTGAATTTATTGGCACTGAGATGATATTGGCAGTCAATAAACAGCAAGATATCTGCTATATCGTAAAACTGTACTTAAATCTTTTGTTTCATCACTGATACATATCTGTCGTAAAATAATGAACTATTCCAATACTCTTTCAAACACACCCACACCCACACTCACACCCTAGCATTATGAACGCACTTACTTTGTGTTTCATGAGATGCATCCGATAATTTGCCAGTTTGCTCCTGCGGTTGTACTTTTGAAGACATTCGTGTTTCGGTCTCTTCTTCAACTACTATTATTTTTTTTCTTGATAATGTCCTTGCTACAGTTATTACGCACGTATTGTTTGCTGTTTAGAATGAATGCAGAAAACAAGTTTATGATATCGGTTTTTATTGTAACCAGTTTATTGCAGATAGCTGCTTATCTCACCTCTCATTAACTTGGCTCACATGATTGTGTAACTTTGTTTTTTTTATTACAACCATACCATAGATGACAAATGTGCAGAGCGTTGGATATTATTTAATTCTCTTCGCAGACCGAGTTCAACGGAGTCTTTATACGATCGTTTATGATTATTATCTTCAACCAGTATTTATTTTGTATTACTTCAAATTGCTCTCTCGTATGTATTGAAGCAATATTTATGAGCCTCATCTCTAGATATAACTGCATCCAAGGTTTATACTGATTCATTTGTAACACTTCACATTGAAAAATACAAAAACGTGTAGTTAGAATTATATAGTTTAAAAAATAAATAAACTATAGAAAAGAAAAACAGTGTACGTGAACATTTATACAGTAAATATAGTTAGAAAAAATAGGTGTGGGTGTATGGGTATGGCTGCAGTCTACTGATTGAGTTGTTTCCAGAAACCTACGCCCACAATATAATATCATCCAAATCAGAACTTCTGATAATTATTACACAATTTTTCGCACTTTGTCTGGTTTAAATTAACATACAACATACAGATTTTTTGTTGATGAACATTGATAATACAGTTATTGGCTACCACCACTATAGATCAAATCTATTTCGGAGTGTACATAAAACATTATCATCAATGAAAACGGGTGAATGACACTTCGTCTCACCTCTTTTTTACGATCTCCTGACATGAAGAAAAAGACATGGTGTTCGGAATCAATTCTAACAATAGCTTTTTTTTATAGAATATAACCATTGAAAAAGCTATTGTCAAAATTGATTCCGAACTCTAGTTAAATTTTGCTGCTTGCGCACATCAATATTTGGCTGGAGATTGTAATCGGAATGTCCGGGTGTTCGTAACGGCAAACACAGGAAGGCTGTACTGAAAAAAACGACACGATTTTTGTATGTTCAGGTTGGTTCACCTATGAGAAAATATGAAGTGACACGCTAAAATCGCAACCTAAAAGCATGCACAAAGAGAACGTTCCGATGAATTCAAGCAATTGCGATTGCAATTCTGCTTACTAGTATAACTCTAGTTTTAGTTATTATTCTCCTTATTCCTTCAATACATTCTCTATTACAAATGCCAGTTTTATTGAAAGAAAAAGAATACATATTTATTCGTGACTCTAGTGTTAATATATATCATCATTCTATTTATCCTTCGATGAATGTATACGCTTTTTGAACCTAATTACGTGTTTATTTTTCGATGTTGATGCAAGAAGACCAAGTTGAAATGATGATGTGTAAGATGAAGACGAAGCAGCAGTGGCATGATCGTTGGGTCTAACTCTAAGAAGATTTAATATTGGAGTTAAACGTAAATAATATACAGAAGCAGCTTGCTCAGCTGTTGCTTTTTAATCAATTTATTATTCTTAATTTTATGTTTCTTTAATGGTGGAGACTGAGAACGCTCATCAGATGATGATTGTGAACAAGAAGTACTCTTCGTAACAGTTGGTGATGATGCATTCTATTATATTATTGCTTATAAGAACAGAAAGTCTTTATATCAATTACGATGTTCTAATAAATTCTTTTGCGAACTCCGTGTTAAAGTACCCTTAGAATTACCTTCCGCACAACCGACCTTGTTCATTACGATCTCCGGTACATAGGTGTTTACGAACTCATGGCATAAATTTTTACGAAGAAAATTCATTTCCGAATACTCGCCCACATTTACCGGTGTTCGTAAGAGGCGAGACGAAGTGTGATTTTCCCATGGAAACATCAAAAAACGATGAGTTAATAAGGCAAAACCTACAATAATTATTTTCTGTTCATATCGTATTCAAATGTCAACAATATTTTAACTAGTAACATTGATCAAAACCTAAGAAAAGTATAAAACGTATAGAATCTTTGATTATAAACAAACGTGTTCAACGCTACTTTTTATTTCATTCGATTTATGAATTTCAATACTAATATCATCATGTTAGATTCATTGTCTCTCTCAATGTTCAATCTTACAGAGTTGCTGTAGATTTACTTCTTTTTGTTTTACATGGTTTGAAATATATTAGAAATGATTTCGTCGATTCAATTGAATATTACTGATGAAATCTTAAGAATTCTCGTGAATAAAAATCTTCTTCAAGATACAACGTTTTAGAAATTTTGGACAGCCTCTAAACCTAGTCATGCTTGATTACAATGAAAAGATGAAGATGGTAATGATACAGCAGAGCTTACCGCATCGGAATCCATGAATAAAATCGATTTTTTTAAAAGCAAATCAGGCCATTGAAGGACCTGGCTGATCCAATGCGTCAAGTTCTATTTAAAATATATACCAATACAATTATTCTGAAATGCACAATGTTACTAACTAGCTCATATGTCTTCGTAAATAAATTGAAGTAGCAGCTGCTTTCCTCATATGTGCGCAGTATAAATACTTCAGTAGTCAAAAACAAAACATTGAACTAGCCTTTTTTTTCAATACATCTAAACTGTATCTCGAATAGATTGTGAAGTAATTTCATGTCGGTAATGTTATAGTTCAAGTAGATATTTTAGTCGATTATTACTAGTACCTTTTTGCGTCTAATAAACTAAAACAGTTTTCCTATGCAAACGTATTAGTTTACAGGACGTTTGTACTCAATGTAGTTTTAATGGATTGCAGTATGAGAATTAATATCAAATAGAATTATTCGACTTGAGTGTATGTCACCATAGATTATTTCCGAGAAAAAATTTCTCTAATGAACACTATCGCATGCTTACTTCTAACGTCTGAGTTAACTCTTAAAAACCTTAAGCATAGAAACTAATTTCTCATTCTCAGTTCATGTACTCTTGTTTTTGTGACTGAAAAGTTTTCGCTGACATTGATTTGCACAATTTTCATTTGTTAACTGATCATGCAAACAAAACCTAGCTTCAATGAATTTTTTCTTAGCAATATATAACAAAACGATTTTATTTGTTACTTCAATAATAACAAAAAAACCTAATAGATATATGTCCATAAATAGAATTTCAATGGTAAGTAAAATTTTTACGATGGTTATTGAACCATAGAAGCTTTTATTAAAAACGGAAACTGATTTCCGTATTTTTCGTTGCCTGTGTCTCAAGGCCACCTATTGATGTGTTATCTAATTTCTAGTTGATCTCTTGACAATATTAATGGTTGAAGTTATTCGCATGGAAAATTCTTTGTTTTGACAATAAGCTCATACTATCTTCAAATACAAGTTTAAAATGTTCTCCAAAGAAGAAAGTGAATGCGTCTGAATCATAGTATATAATAAAATAAGACAAGAAAAAAATGCATTTATTAATCTTAAAACTCATCTTGAGATATTTATAAGCATTTATAAAAATATATTTTTTTCTATACGATGGCTTACATTTTCTTACTTACATATTCATCATACACTTGATTCTTTTCTTCTCTTTCATTAGCATCGCGTGCATCTTTCTTCGTTTTTTAATATCAATCGAGTTCACACACGTGAAACAGAAGAACAATTTTCGTCTTGAATTTACTGCAAAAGCAACTCGACACCTATTGACTGATTGTTGATGCTGGTGAACGTTTTTCTTTTTCCATTTCCATTTCCTCGTATTTCCTTTTGTTTTGCACGCGTGATTTCTCTGTGATAGTTTTTTCTCTCTTCTTTTGAAGTATTATGTCGAGTTCTTTCACTACCTGTCATCATTATCATTAGAAAGTATGCCATAGAAATAAGAAGATAACACAATGTACGGTCTTCTACTACAAGCAGCTATTGAAATTATAAGAGCCAAATATGGACAAGAAATATGGGAGCAAATTAGAAATACACTTAATATTGAGACGAATTCATTTTCGGTATTTCAACAATATGGGGAAACATTATTTATGCGAGTAACAAGAAACTTAAGTGAAATTCGAAGTAAGTAGAAGAATATTTGCCTACGGATATTTTCAATCATAATTCACTTGCGAAGTTGAAACGAATATAGCTTCTCATTAGATGATTGAATAGCACAGGATACATATTTGTTGTGGTATTGTTTTTAAAATAACTAAACTTTTATTTTAAGAGCAAATTGCTCATTTGTTTTATTTACTATTAGATATTTTAAGTACTAAAAAAAAAAATAACGATGAGAATCGTAGTTTTGAATTTAAGACAATACATCTGTTAATCGCAACTAAGAATCTTCATTGTTACAATTGTGAAGCATTCCAACAGGATCCGAGATGATCTAAACGTCTATTTTTGAACATAGGAATAGTTTCTATTCCTTTGAAGCCTATCTAGGTTAAGCCAGATAAATTTCATTCTTCTTCTAGAATAAGAAATCCAAACATTTACTATTAATTAAGTGGCAAAATAAGCATTAAATGTGACAGAACACAAGAGGTGAACCAATAGAACAAGCATACTTATTTATGCTCAAGCGCCAAAATATTCTTCCACAGATAGATAGATACAGTTTCTGGAATATACGTTGATGAGTCAATCTAAACAATATTTTTCTTAAGACAAAAATTAAAGAATGCAACAACTAAAGAAAACATTAGAATCCCTAAGACTTGCAATTTTTTCCAGCGAAACCGTGAATAGAAAGCCTTTGATATATGTATTCTAGCAAGTATTGACTAATGATATTTTTCTTTAGATGAGCCAGTGTGCGATCTTATGAATGTATTTGGAACGGAATTCGTTTCGTACATTTCAAATTATGGCTATGATCGCGTCTTACGAATTCTGTATGTTCGTTTTTAAGAAATTTTAACGTGCAAAAGAATAGTTTTGTTCTAGCGGACATAATATGCGAGATTTTCTCAATGGTTTGGACAATTTGCATGAATATATGCGTTATACATATCCACGAATGCGACCACCATCATTTTATGTTGAAAAAGAAAGTGCCCATGGTTTAACACTTCACTATCGTAGTCGACGTCGAGGCTATGTTCATTACGTTATCGGACAAATCATGGAGGTCTGATAGAATCTCAGTTGAATTTTCTTTTCATCAATTTTGTTCGCTAGGTTGGTCGTCGATTTTATGATACCAAAGTTCAAATTGAAATCATTAGCGAACAAGATGAAACTGAATTATCGCACGTTATATTAGAACTTAAATTTGAAAATACGGCATACGTTCAACATACAATTGCTAATAAACAATCAAATGAGCTTAATTTAGCCATAGATTGTTATGTTTTTTATGAATTATTTCCATTTCACATAATTCTATCGGATACATTAGCAATCATTTCAGCTGGAGAATCTTTAACACAATTATTTCCACATATTGTTGGTGAACTTGTTCGTGACATATTCACACTTGTTCGGTAATAGAAGAAGAAAAAAACAAATAACGATTCTTTTTTTGGGAAACGATCTTTTCTTTTCTAGGCCAAGTGTAGCATTGAATTCGATAGAAATTGTGTCGCATTCAAATAATGTTTTTGAATTCGCATCTATTGAACCATTGCACAAATTTTTAAATGACAATGAACCAGAAACACATGAGAAAAAAAGTGAAGATACTTCGGGTAAACTGAGGCATCTTTTTTTTTAGCAAGAACATATTATTATCATTTTATTTTATTTTATTTTAGAAATGCTTTTAAGCATATCGGCACATCAAGAAGTACACGAAGAATATTTACGTCTTCGCGGTCAGATGCTGTATGTAGAAGAATGGAAACTAATTATCTATTTGGCTACGCCAGTGTAAGTTAGTTTTATAAATGACTATCTCATACAATTGAGTATCCTTCACCATTCACTGTCCCGCGCGCTGTTAAAGTGCTAGCGCACTGATTGAATTGGTATCTTTTGAAAATTTTCATTTTAAAATAACATATCAGAGAGTATCCCAGTAAATAAATTTATTGTCTTCATTCCTTTTAGTCTTGAAAATCTCGATGTTATGTTTAACACTGGTCTATTTATAAATGATTTGTCCATGCATGATTCAAGTCGAGATCTGGTTTTGGCTGGTACACAACAAAGTGCTGAACTTAAATTAGCACTTGATCAGGTAAATATTTTCAAAAAACCCATGAAAGTTTTGACATTAACATTAATAAAACGACTCTATTTTTTAGGAAAAACAAAAAAGCAAAGCATTAGAAGATAGCATGAAAAAATTAGATGTGGAAATGAAACGAACTGATTTACTTCTTTATCAAATGATACCCAAGAAAATTGCAGACCGTTTACGCGGTGGAGAAAAAGCAGCTACTCTTTGCGAGGTTTGTTTTGTATTTGTTGAGCACTCTCGTTTAGAGTAGTTGCGTACCAACAAATTAAGACATTGGGTTTCGTTTCCGAGGCTATATCTACTTAGAACATCGTGATCTACTCCTTGCAGACATGATTGATTACTTTTCAATCTACTCTCCTTCATGCCATCTGGCAGTATATTATGGTTGATTAAAGAAAGAAATCGTATGCTGAAGAATAATTGTGAGCTAGAGCGGTACTACTTGGATATCATTAGTACTCGAGAAACATTTCATCATCAATATTGTAAATAGACCGATTGATAGCGTTTTATTTTTACCTGCTTTTTTATACGATATATCTAGCCATAGTTGCGATACAAGAACTACATGTTATTGTAACTGTAGACTAAAAATAAATATTAATCAAGGGAAATAACTTTTTTTTATTCCAGTTAGATTTTCAATTTTGTAATCGAATTAAGAACTTTGATTTTCTCATATCATCGAAGATATTGGAAAAAGAACGAATGAGGGCTAATACGAAGCGCTATCTATTGAAGAAAATTCAATTGTTGAAAGTAGTAGCCAATCGATGGACATGAAATTGGAAACAAGCGATTGCTATTGTTTGTTCGTTGGCACCGACAGAACTTTCATTCTCTTCTTATTTAGACATTTGAAAGTTGCACAATTTTATTCAGTGATGTTGTTGGTTTTACAACAATATGTTCGTCACTTACGCCGATGGAAGTTGTATCGGTACTCAATGAAATGTATACAAAATTCGATAAATGCTTAGAAGCACATAATTGTTTTAAAGTTGAAACAATTGGCGATGCTTATATGTTAGTTAGTGGTGTACCGGAACGTACGTATTTTTCGTTTTATAATTTTGATTTAGATCTCGTTGATTTAAGGTGCAAAAAATCATGCAGCAGAAATTATTGATATGGCATTCGATATGTTGGATTCAATTGTTACGGTAACAAATCCAACTAATAATGAAAAACTTAAAATTCGTATTGGTGAGTTATCTAGATTGGTTTCAATTAGGAACAGAGATTTTTTGATGTTTTTTGTTCTCAGGTTGTCATAGTGGTCCAGTAGTTGCTGGTATAGCAGGTATTAAAATGCCACGTTATTGTCTCTTTGGCGACACAGTAACAACGGCGAACAGATTGGAACAAACTAGTAAAGTAAGATTCGTTAGTTTCTCAAGAATTTTTAAAATTCTTCTATCTCCTCGATTATTCTTGAACCTATGATTACGTCTCAGTAGGAGTGCATCGTACTCTCCGGTAAGGCACGCACGAAGAAAAGAATTCCAATTAAATAATTTTTCAGATAGTTCGATTTGTCTTATTGGATAGGTTCAGTTTAAAATAACACTTCACAATTATTTTCTTTCTCTAGCACGTTTCTATATCAGAATAAAGTATGAAAGAATATCAGGTCAAACTTTATTCATTTACAGTTCCGAACTATTTGAACAACGCACACATATCAAAAGACATGGGGCACGGACATTTTTCTATCACGTCAAGACCTATGAATGTATCGTATATCAAGTGTACTATAGATGCCTATATTTGATGTATGTAATACTAAACTATGAATTATTGAATTCTCACGGGACGATAATATACACCATTGTATTATGTCGTAGAATGAAAATAGGTATCAAAGAATAGACAGTGTATCTGTTTACACAGACTACTATCAAGAAAGTAATGTCGCTTATATTACATGCTGGAGCCAATCAAAATGAATTTCGTTTGTTATTCAATTTTCCTGCGATATATACATATGTGGAGCAACTGACTGTCGATAAATTTCATTATCATCAATCAGACAAGTGTAGGATCAAATAAACAAAAATAGTTCCAATAGAATTTATTAGAGCTTAGTTTTTTAAAACAATGTGTTTCTTTTGTTTACTCCCTTTCAATAGTCTAATTACTGATTAGACAAGAGATCAAATTTCTTCTCATATACTCGACGTTTATTTGATGTTTCATTCTCTATTAGGCATTGCATATTCATGTAACTGAAGCAACATATCAATTACTAGAACGTAAAATATACGACGTCCAAGAACGCCCGAAACTAGCGATAAATGGTGGTTTAACAGTTCCAACATATTTTATATTGAATAAAAAAGATCGTAGCGGCAAAGTTATACAACGCCCATTTCAATCTATATTAAGCCAGATGAAACGTGAAGAAACTGAAGAAGCAAAACTGAAACAAACAAATAGTCTCAAAGGTGGACTTCCTCGAAATTCAAATTCAGCCAAGGCAAAAGATAGCAGCGTTGTTCCAACAACAATACCTGAAAGCGAGCGACAACTTGTACCACCTGAGCATAATGCAGTGCCAGCTATTGTAATCAAGAGCGACGACACTGCAACACAGGTAACACAAAATACAACAGGCGGAAGTAAAAATCTCGATTGCCAATCACTTCAAACAAATGAAACTATCAGTGAACCGAATAATTCAGCAAAAATCCCTAGTAGATCAGTACGTAGTAAAGCATGCGCAGTTCTTTGAAGAAAACATTTTTAACAGAAAAAGCAGGCTTTTTTTCTTATTCTTCGCTTTGAATGTATATGGCTTTGTGTTTGAATAATAATGTTGCAATTAATTTTATTTTGTGTTTAATAAAGAGTAAAAAAAGACGACAAACTATGGTTAGTTAATTTTATTCTAGATGTAATCTATAATTTAGTTTTGACGAGAAAATGAAAGACAATTTCATTATGAAGGTAAGTAATTGAAGACGAGAATAAAAAATTTCTTCAGGCAAATTCATACTCTTTTGTAAGTGGAAGAAAAAAAGATTTGTAAAGAGAATCATCTGGTAAAATGACAGGCGAAGAAAAGAAAAGGATGAGAAAAAAAAAGAAATCGTACACAGTTTTCTACTGGACAAGAAAGGAAAAAAAGAACGTAACATAGAAGCAGCGAACATGTGTGTTTTATTATAAAATATAACACTCGCATGAAACAACATACTTTTGATCAAACACATGTTTACTTCGTCCAGTGATTATACGGTCAATATTCCAGGTTTTGATATTAACCATTTGAAAACAAATAATCTATCGTACTTTTCTCCTAATTAGATATACATTTACAGCAAGCAAATGAAAAGCTCATTCCTGGAAAAAATCTTGATAGTTCTACAACTGTAATTCCACTGCTAAATCCTCAAACTACACGCGTCAAGCGTCATCATTGTTTTGCATTGATAATGATATTTATTTTTTCAATATTAAGTCTAACTACTTTATATATATTATTTCCAAAAATAGATGAGTATGTAAAACGAAAAGAAATTTAGCTTTCTACAACAAATATTTCCTGTTTATAGCACAGAAAAAGCTGCACTTAAAATTCCGACAACAATTGAGGATGCAAAAAGTCTTGGTAATATTTTATATAAATATAGTAAACATCATCGATATATAATTATGATTGCCTTTTTTCTCACATACATTTTGTAAGAAGAAGTTTATTGTCAAGAGAAAAAATTCATTTTTATTTTTAATTTAGTTTACAAACATTTGCAATACCAGGTTCAATATTTTTAAGCATATTAGCTGGATTTCTATATCCATTTCCTTTAGCATTATTTCTTGTTTGTCTATGTTCATCACTAGGAGCGAGTTTTTGTTATCTACTTTCCCAACTATTTGGTCGACATATTCTATTGAAATGTTTTCATGACAAAATAACTCTCTGGCAAAAGACAGTTCAAGCAAATGCAGGCAGTCTTCTATGGTTTATTATATTTTTACGTATAACACCAATATTACCAAATTGGTTCATCAATGTTTGTTCGCCTATACTCGATGTACCGCTAGGGCTATTTTTTGCCGGTACATTTGCTGGTGTTGCCCTACCATCGATATTGTTTATTCAAGCAGGCAAAACTCTTCATCAATTATCATCGCCGTCCGATGTATTTTCATGGCGTTCAATTTTTATGCTTGGCTTTTTTGCAATTTTATCGTTAGTTCCCATACGCTTTAAAGATAAAATACAGAGTCTTTTTAAGAAACAAAGTTAAATGAATAAGTGTTATTTCTTTTGTTGAAATAAATGATTACATTTTATTACATTGTATTTTCTATTGGAAGATGTAAAATCTGTATATTTTCTTTTTTTGAATTTCAGATGGGCGTTAAACATCTTTGGTCAATTTTAGAACCAGCATGTAAACAAGGCTCATACGAGGATTTAGCAGGAAAAACTGCTGCAGTTGATTTAAGCATTTGGATTATCGAATCGCGGTCGGTGTCAACATCAAATCATCGAAATTCACTACATTTAAGGTAGGTAGTTTTCGAAGAGATTTAGTTGATAATTAACATCTCTATTTTATTGCCTATGAAAAATGTCTATTGCTCGTAAAAACAATACTCGGCGTTAATGTTTTGATTCACTCAAATAATGATCAAATATGTTTTTAAATAGTCAGATAATATTCATCCAATCGAATTTTGTTATTGTTATCGAAAAATAGCAATATAACACCTTGTGTAATACGGGGGGCGGGGGGTATAACATCATAATTTACGAGTCATCGTATTAGGCAAAGATAGTATGATTGAGTCGAATGCACACGTTTTAATGTAATCAACATTTGTATGTCACGTAGCTTATATTGTTGTTTTCATCCAATAATTAAACATATATATTTGATGACTGTAAAATTAATGGGAAAAAATGAATGGAGAACTTCCTTTTGAGAATGTTCACTTGTCAAGTGCAATCCATAAATTAATATTTGATTTTGACTTTAAAAACAAATTCTGCTTTTTAAAATAGCAAACAGCACGAAGTAGACCCTGCGCAATGGCAATGGCCTATAGAATAAGGTCAAGCGGTTTGAGCGAAAAAGATCGCTATCTCTTCCTTTTCAAGAAAAAAATAAATAAATCATTATTTGTCTTCACAAATTTTCTTTTATAGGACATTATTTTTCCGTGTATTAAATATGATTTATTTCAATATTAAACCTATATTTGTTCTTGATTCAACCAAGATAACTGAATTAAAATTAGATGTTGTTGCCAAGCGATCCGGATCGACACATACACAAACGACTAAAACTCGTTCGACTTTTGACGTACTTGTTAATGAAGTAAGCGCGATATTTTTTGGGGATAAGTCATCATAATTAATTTTCTTGTTGGGAAATATAGTGTAAAGACTTACTCACGTATCTTGGCCTACCGATTATACGAGCTGATGGTGAAGCGGAAAAATTGTGTGCACAATTAAATCGAATGAATGTAAGATATTGATCGTTGATTTTTTTTCTCTCTATTATTCATTATATTATAGATCGTTGATGTTGTTATTAGTAATGATAGTGATTGTTTTGTTTATGGTGCTAAGACAATAATTCGAAACTTCGGCATCGATATGAAGGTAAACGATGTCGAAAAAAGATCATATTGAATTATTTTAAAAATGATTTGTTTTTCAGTCAATTTCATTTGATATTTATGATCGACATGAAATCGAATCGAATTGTCATCTTGATCAACGTTCTCTACTTGCACTTGCATTAATTCTTGGCTCCGATTACGATAGTCAAGGTATTCAAGGTATTGGCCGAGGAAATGCTTTAAAATTTCTTCAGTCTATACCAGCAAATACGGATCCGGTTGATTATATACGTACAGTTCTATTACGCAATAATCCACAAAATAAATATGAGCAAAAAATTTTAAACGTATTAAAAGATAATAAGAAAAATTTAAAGCATTTTGATAAAATTATCAATGAATATTCATCATTAGAATTAGATAATTTACCTCTTGTTGCATCAATAGCATCAATTAAATGGTTGAAACCAGTACAACTGAAAGAACTTCAATCATATATGAAAAAGAAATTGGATTGGATTGAATCTTATACATTTATTAAGGTAAATGACTTTCAAAAAAACACCCTCACAGTTATGAAACAGAAAATTTGAAAAGGATAGTTCTGCAATTTTTGATTCGAAACGAAGTACACCCGATAGGAATGCCATGAAAACTATTCCGCTGATTGCTATCAAAAAGTGTTGTAACTCGTTTTTGAGGCACGTGAGCAACAAATTTTCTAGAAACACCTTGAGATTTTGTATAGAGACAAGTCTCATTACCTATGATAAAACACGTTGAAACTCTCAATTTAATATTTCATTTTTTAAAGGTTTTCCCGTTATTAACTCGTTTTCAAATTCTCTACCATCTTAATATGCTTGAACTTGACGTTCATGATACACTTTCCTTATCCGACACAATCAAATTTCAGCCGATCTCTATAAAAAGAATTCGCATTCGGCAATCCAAACAATATTATGAAATCGAATGGAAAAAAAATGAACTGCCATCCATGGAAGCAGTTGAAGATCAAATAGCTAATCTATCAATTATGGCAGTCGATAATGTTGATGATGAAGAAGACGAAAAATTAATCACTATTGAACCGGCTGATCTATTTCGTCATGCTTATCCTGACATCGTTAATACATTTGAAGCACCTGCATCGAAATCTAAAAAACCTAGGAAACCAGCAGCCGCAATACTTAATAATGAGAATAAGCCAACAATAAAGAAGAAAAAGATGAAACAACCATCAGCAGCAGCAGTTGCAGCATCAACGTCAATGTCTCTAGACCTTTTAAGTATGATTGAAAACGAAACATGTGAAATTCCCATAACGAAAACAATAGCGAAAAAGAAAATTTCTAAATTTAATCATCGGCCAACAATGGCTGCATTATCAACATCAATTAATATTGATGTTCTTAGTGCAATACACAAATCCATTGGAAATCTAAGTGCATTAAAAAAATCAAAGTCCCGGCCAATTAAACATCATACTCAATCAGATATGGTTATTCATAGTAAGAAATATGCAGAAGTTCGTTTAAAAACAAAGAAGATCTTTTTTTCTTTTCTCCTAGCTCAAAAGCCTGTCACTTTATTAAATACATCATTGTCGCTTGATGTATTAGATATTCTCCTACGTGAAAAACAGCAACTTAATGATGACAATTGTGAAATAACAGATATATTTATAAAAAAGCCTTTGAAACAGAAACAAAATAAAAACACCAATAATATATTTCAATTATCATCATCAGATAATACGGATGGTGATGATGATGATGATGATAATAATGTTTTGCCTCTTCCACTTTGGGATCGAATTCGACAACGAACTGCTGTTTAATCGATTTGAAATTCTTTGCAATGTCTCTTTTCCTGTTTATATTATAGATCCAATGGATCTTTCTCTTGCTCTATGTCAGATCTTTTTTTGGTATGATGGAAAAAGACAGAAAGGAAAAATGTCGAAAACAAAATTGACGGCTGAAAATGTGTGTGTAAGAGTGAGGGTGATGGTTTTCGATATTTTTACTTTCTGTCTTTTTCCATCCATTCCTTTTTTTTCTCTTCTCTTTTTTATCGAATGATAATGATTATTGTGCTTATTATAATACATATTCCAGTAAAATTCAGATATGTAAATAAATTTTCGGATATAAATAAATTTAATTATCGACAAAGAAATTATTTTTTCATGACAAAAGATCAAACTGTTCGACTACGTAGAATGCTGTGAGACCGTAATGCAAGCTTTGAAGATCACTGAACGGTGTAGATGTTTTGACTAATGAAGTTAAGATTGGCACACGCTAGTAAACTGTGACAAAAAATATATTTGCTCCGTTAGCGATAATTGAAGTAATCAAATGACATTCATACATACGATTCATAAAGATATCAGTTAGCAACGCAACAATTTTAATTCTACTAGCATGATCTCTTGTCAAACTTACAGGTTGCCCTCACTCTTGAGAAAAAAAACAGGGTACCTTTGAATACCATTGGTTTTTTTTTCATCTTCTTAAAATACTAAAAAAGGACTATTCTCTTGAAAAATCAGTTTAATACCGGCTGGAGGCATTTGAGATTGGATTGGTCGGATTAAATGGTACTATCGTGTCACTACGTCTTTTACAAAAAACGCTTTTCCAAAATTTTTTCCCGAAAATACGTTTGACTTGCGAACGAAATCGTCGTGATGTTAACAGAAACAAATAAAATGATCCCTAAAACAAATTAATCAATGAATTGATATGGCGTGAACAATATAATCACTCACAGCGTAATTCATATAAAACAAAGTGCTCGTAACAGCCGAACAGAGTTGATCGATAGCTGAAAGAAGTGCGTTTCCCGTAACTGGCGGCGCATTAATTGAATACAGTAAATAAGCACCAAAAGGAATGGAAACTGAAACGAGGAGGACAACACGACTGAAAACAATGGCTGTCATTTGTCGATCGAGCCGTCGTCGAATGTGCGAGACTTGACGTCGAATAATGCGGCGTACATTTCGATATGCAAATGCACTGAATACCAGCGAAACTACCAGTGGTACTAAACCATTGAGTAACGAAAGATAAACGATGCAAAAGTACAAGCTAAAATATTTATTTGCAATATCACAACCAGTCGACGGCAATATTTCATAGAAGATTGCAAATGGAATGCTGTGCAGAATCCAAGCAACCACATTTATCAATGTCATTCGCTGAGCTAATTTTAGCGTACTGCTTTGCCGACAAGCAATATCATGACTAGTCACTAGATACTGATCGAGAGCTTCACAACAAATTGTCGTTAGAGAGACCATTACAGTTATTTCAAGCTCTACGGTTCGAATTTTACACAGGATAATTGAATTGCGTGTCAAATCGATATTGAATTGACTCGATAATATGCGTAATACGTAGACATTCAATAGGACACCACAATTCGCAAAGGACTCTACAATTAGGTAAAAAGAAGACGGATTGCCACGAAATACTTTTAAGAATCCGAAGATCATAATATTTAACATATTACCAATTAATCCACAAATCAGACAGATATAACTAGAATATATTAGCAGTGGTCGAACAACTGCTAAAATTATTCGAGATGCTGCTGAAATCGACTCTTCCATAGTGAAACGAGAAATCGGCGTGTTCAAAATGATAAGCAGCGTAATAATGCTTGCTTTGATGGTCTTCTATGATTTATATAGTCTCACGGCTCAGTTTGTTTGTTTTTCATTAAAAAAAGTTGAACGGTAGACATCAGTCATTTACAATTATTTTATGGATGAGTGTATCTCACATCTACGATTTTTCGCAATTATGAGTTCAACATAGTGTAAGCGTTAATGACATAGTTGACTCAAATGAACTATTTTATTAAATATTTTTCTCGAGTTTATATGGTTTGATTATTTAAATAGCAATACAATAGTCATGCTTGACGCCGAGATACAACGATCACGTTTCGTCATCATTCCACGGCATTCTTCTCATGATGTGTTCTGTAAATGAAAACCATGCATCTTGGAAGGCATGGCGTGCCACATTATTTAAAAAAAAAAAAAACGCAAGTCATATGAGACTCTAAATCGTTTAAATTAAACATTAATTTCGATCTCGATTATATTGTCCTGTTGTTTTTTATTTTTTGATAATCTTGATCTAGTGAAAATAGGAAATAATTTAAACCTAAAGAAAGATTCAGAATTCAAAGTATTTCTAGTCGTTTTATTTGAATGGGTTAATTGAAAAAGTAGTCTGCTACTTTATTTGTAGTCAACGATGAGCCATTCAATTTTCTTTTATATTGATGATTCAGAAAAGAGGAAGTGTCAACATCCTCGCCGCTACGGAGAACTATCAATACAATACTTTTATTTAGTTAAATGAACTTGTCTCCCTTAAATGTTAAACTAATAGGTGATTTCCGAAGAGTAAACCTACTTGGCATGTAAGTTAAAAGTCAATTTATTTGTTTGTGAAATTTTCAAGAGTAATCCATATGGCCCAATTACTTTCTCATCGAACACTCGCGACGTCATTTCAACGTTGATGGGACTTTTATGTTCTGTAAACTTTGATGGTTGAACTCGACATTGGAACGCAACTTGGTAATTCTTGCTTCTGTCTTTAGAGTCTTTTATCTTGAACGATTTAGAATAAATGGAAGCTTCACCTTCACAATGTGTTGCCACATTTTGCTGCATCTTAACATCTCTCATGACGGAACTGTCCTGGTGAAAAATAAAACGGATGGCCATCTCTTCTATCTACACGCGCATGAGGATAACCTCGATTGTAATGAGGATCGAAAAATCTGATTATTTTAATTGTAAACATACAAGTGCTTGTTCAAGTTTAGAATTGCACTTCGCTGGAAACATATATTGAAAAATGCCTGGAAGTTCTACTATCGAGCTCGTATGCTATTGATTTTTGATTTCTTCAACTAATCTTATTGTTTTATTGACTAAAGGCGCAGTGATGTTAATCTCAACATAAATTAATGAAGCAAGTTTGACAGAAAATACTCGAATAAAATCGATATCACATTCATCAATAGGACTCATATCGTTAATTAGTGTTAAAGCAAAGTTTTGCAAGGTTTTAGGCGGTCGTCTTGTGTCACTATAATTAAGATTGAATTTATCAGTTTGAAAATTTCATTCAGACGCAAAAAATGAATGAACACTACGGAGATTGATCGCTCCGCAGGCAGTTCGATAAGTACTATTATCGTATTTGAAGTCTGCATTAGTAATTGCCGAACGAGCATCAGATTGATTGGCAAGTTCGTGAAGAATTACCATCAGAGCTTCCATATTATTGACGCCAAATGAAGAAAGTTCGTCAACACAATCAACAATTCGTGTTTTACTTGGCCGTAGAACGATAAGTTGTTAAACACTCGTATGTGCGAACATCTATAGGAGAGTTTTGATTGTAATCAAGAGGAAAACGAATTTGTTTCCTTCAGTATAGGCTGCACCAGTTCGAATCGTGTAGATGTTATACCGACAGTCGCTTGCTCATCAGCAACTTTATTAAGTATGGCAGATGACGAACGTGTCACAATTTCAGGTAGTGGAATGAAAACGTCTGAAGATAGTCTCACTTCATCTATAATGTGTAACAAGGATTCTGTTAGACTTCTGCACAATCAACATAATGTAAGAAAATATCTTTTGTATTTTGTTATATGCAATATAATTAATATATTTTGAATAGATCGAAGTTCCTATTATGATTAGAAAGATTCTCGGAAATTCACAGCTACTCCGAATCACAGATGTGCGGGGCATTGAATTTTCCTGTTCCGCTTGTCCGTTCCCAATACATAGCTCATCCAGTTTCGGAACTGTGTACACAAGATTCCAGTATCGCCCCGCCCGCCCCCGTCCCCGCGTTACCCGAAGAAAACTTTCAGATCACTTGCTGAACATTGATCAAGAGATACATAAGTGATTGGAGATGCACGGCAAACATTCGATCATATTATTCTATCAAATGATTCATCAGATGATAAATCATGCAATTCAATCATCGTTATTGACAAAAAAATAAAATATTTATTCTGAATATGGAAATAACTCTCCGACATTCTATTGACCATAATGGGTGAAATTTTGCATGTAATTTACAATTTAATCAAAAATAAATTACGAGTAGAAACCTCTTCAATATTAATTTGTTGACAAGAAGAAAACAAAAGCTTATATATATATATATAAGTCATATAATTATGTGCGCTTGCCAAGTGTCCAGTGATAATTTATTTAGAAACTGACTCTAACGTAAGTTGTGTGGCTTCAGTTTTTCATCACTCTCCCAAGAAGAATATAGCTGTAGGGCTGGCAGTACAGGTCAATGCATTGCGTGTTTTCGATGAAGATCTCATTCATTATGACTCTAGATAAATGAATAGGAGTTTTGTATGGGTGATATACTTTCAATTTCAATGCAAGTACTTAGAATGATAAAAAAAATATGTCCGCCTATGTAAAACTCTGATGTTTATATTCTTACATGTTTGCATGACAACTTACTAAGTTAATATATTTGTAACGAGGTCACGGTACAAATTGGAATTCAAAGTGTTGGAAAAGCACAAGCAGTTCGTATTTTAGATCATTCGTGTGCAATCTTATGAGGGGGGGGGGGCGCCTTTCAAATTCTTTTTTGT
>CAJNYU010003169.1:0-56334 GCA_905331475.1 Rotaria socialis | reverse complement strand
CCCCCCCCCCCCCCCCCCCCCCCCCCCCCCCCCCCCCCCCCCCCCCCCCCCCCCCCCCCCCCCCCCCCCCCCCCCCCCCCCCCCCCCCACTTTCAAATTCTATATTGTCCATTGTTGGTTTCAGTTTAAATCGAATCCATGTATTATGTATGACACTATTGATAAGGCCACGATGAATAGTGTTGTTCTCAATAAAATATATGATAATTTTCCTGATACTTATGGGATAGCCTTCGATATTGTTACAATATAATACTGTTACGTGGTGGAAAAATTGTATTTTTTCACTGTAATTGATGAAGAAAGAACAGTTGAGTATCTCCGCTCTATGAAGCAATTTTTTTTCTAGAAGAAACGATTATAACCATTGTTCGATGACCATGCTGGAGTGTGTGTGTTGGAGAATATGTCCACAAACGCACAACCTATTATTGCTTCACAATCTTTCAATGTGCACAGAACAAGCGATGTTTCTTCTTCGAGGGTGCCCTTTTTCTGTCGATGAGTTGATTCATTTTGTGAGCAAGTGATAAGAAAAGTGTAAAGGTAGTGTTTCATGACTTCTGACTCCTCGAACACTGATAAATATCAGCTAAACAATGGCTATTCAATTCAACTTGCAATTGACTTAAATAGTTTAATTACATTGAAACTTATTGATAACCATGAAACAGTTAGTTCTGTTTCATTTACCGATCATCAATGTTCTTTACTGACGCATAAACTATGTGACACGTCAAATGATCTTTATGAATTATTAATTGATCTCTTATCAACAGCAGAATCTTCAACTAATTCTAAGATATGTGTTATAAACGATGATCGTATTAATGTGTCATTTCCAATCCACTTCGGTAGTCGAAATAAAACGAAGCTATGGTCGTTTACAATCGCATTTCTGAAGCCAGCGTCGTTTAATGATAACAACACTGAAGAAATTACATTAGATCCTCTTGATTGGACTGAAACAAGATTATTAGGACATCAAATCATGGATGATATGATCGATTATTTGCGAGATCTTCGTCTTCGACCTACATGGCGCCCAGTTCCATTGACTGTGCAACAGTCATTATCACAACAAGATCTCCCGTGGAAAAGTCAATCTGCACGGGAAGTCTATGATGAAGTTCGATCACTTATTTTACCGTATCCATTGGGTAATATTCATCCACGGTTTTGGGGTTGGGTAATTGGTACTGGTTCTCCCATTGGAATTTTAGCTGAGCTAATTACAGGAACGATGAATAATCAATCATGGGGTGGTAATCAAGCAAGTATCTATTTAGAACGTCAAGTATTGACATGGCTCAAGAGTATCATGGGTTTTCCCACAGATGAGACTTGTTCAGGTGCACTCGTGAGTGGTACCTCAGTAGCAACGATCGTTGCATTGGCAGTGGCTAGAAAAAAATTTCATGGTCGTAAGATGAAAATCTACTGTTCAACAGATGCACATAATTGTACTCTTCGAGCTGTCGATATTCTTGGCATTGGAAAAGAAAATATCATTATTGTTCCGACTAATAAACAAAGGCAAATTGATTTGCAGGTATGTTAAAGTGAAAATAATTTGTAACTTTTCCATTTCCGTCTTTCAGATGTTGGAAAAAGCAATCGATTTAAATTTTGGTGGAGTTATTGTTGGTAGTGCCGGTACAGTTGGCACGGGTGCTATTGATGATCTCAATGGATTGGCTGATTTATGTGCTCGACATCCTAATGATCTCTGGTTTCATATAGACGGTGCTATTGGAGCAGTAGCTTGCTGTTCGGCACTTCTTCGACCTTTATTTATTGGTCTTGAACGAGCTGATTCAATTGCATTCGACTTACATAAATGGCTTTTTGTTCCATACGAATGCGGATGTATTCTAATTCGTGACGGTGATTTACATCGAGCAGCATTAGGTCAATCAGCTTCGTATTTATCATTGATGGATGGTGGTGTTACACCGAGTACTGGTGCTATGCTTTTTAGTGATTATGGATTAGAATTAGCGCGTAGTATGAAATCTCTCAAAGTTTGGATGACATTTAAAACTTATGGACTCGAGACATTCAGTCGAATCATAGAACAAAATATTGATCAAGCAAAATATTTTGTTTCATTAGTTCAGCAACATTCAGATGAACTTGAATTGCTCAGTACAGGTCCACTGAATATTGTCTGTTTTCGTTACATTGTACCACATTTGAATAATGTGGACGCGGAGACAACAATGAACAAATTTAATAAACAACTATTAGTTGCTATTCAAGAACGTGGCATAGCTGTTGTGTCAACATTTGTTATCGATAATAATGTATTTGCATTAAGAATGTGTATAACAAATCATCGAACAAAACGATCTGATCTTGATTTATTTCTTGAACAACTTCTTGCCGTAGCTCGTGAACTGTTAACTACACCTGAATTTTCTAACACTGCATAATTCATAGTTACTCAAAGTGATATTTAGATTTCCAGAGAAATAAATAAAAAAAATCACCGAAATTTTCTTTTTTTGGGTGTGAGTGTGGAGACAATCGAATTAGCCACATTCACACCCGTTCACTTCAGATTGAATCATGAAAAAGCAAACGTTTATCCGCTATCGAATTTACATTTAGTAAAGTTACGATTAAGTGCTTTAACGATAACACAGCGTTTCTTCAACTCTCGAATAGCTATTCGAGTTAATTCAGCCTTTAATCTGCCACATTCGCGTTCACTATTTAGAATTTTTTGTTTGATTTCTTCTATTTTTTGTTGTAGCTCTTGAATGGGTGTGGGTGTATGTATGCCGGTGTCAAAGACTATCAAATATAGTTTTAGTGAAGTGATAAGAACACATCATGGTGAAGGCAATTTTGTCCATCTAGAGTATTTGATATTCGTATTCTTAGATAAGATGCATAGAAATGAACGAGAGCTTGTGTAATGAAGAATTCTTTATTTGTCTGCACGGAAACGAAAACTACCAGTTATAGGAAGCGTATACAAAAAATCGATTGGCAAGTAGTAACACTAGTAGAAAAAGATCAGTTTCAATTGAATGATAGAAGATTATAAAATCATTCACCCGGTTCACTGGCTTGGGTATCCATTTCACCATCACTATGATCATTGCTGTGATGATCGTTCAAAGAAGACCCTTTAGGTAACATAGCTTCCGTTCTTTTAATTAGTTCATCGATTTCTCTCATTTGTTTGCTTTCCGACACCATCTTTGGATAATCAGTTTTATAATCCTGTTTTATTTTTTCATACTGATACCAGAGCCTCTTAGCCCAATGTAAATGTTTCAATGCACCTTCTATATTATTATCTTTAGGCATTCTTTCACCTCGTTCACGAAAATATATTGCAATATCACGTGTCATACGTCGCAACAAGTCCGAATCGAAATCAAATATTAGAACATAGTCGTCGTATTGGACCGCCCAATTTCCATGATACATAGTATTATGACAGAAAATATATATAGATAGGTATGGCGTATTGGTGATAAGATCAGTAAATATATGCCTGTAGCGTTCAACAACTTTTGGTACGATCTTCTCTCCCATTAGTCCAGAAGTAATAAAGAAGATGCGTTTGTCTTGATTTTTTTCAAAAGCTGCGAGGCAACTTTCCTCGTCAGCAAATGCTTGTAGAAGAAAGATGACACCTTCGAATTCTATCGTGCTTGGAATATCACTAGCGAGTAGATCGTCATAATCTTTATCCAGAAGCATTGTCCAATTTTCACAGCGCGGATCAGTATTACTTCCAAAGGCTTTTTTCAAATGTTGATATTCTGCAGGATTGGCAATAGCAGGATCAAGCCAAAATATCATATGATTTGGCCTCTCATCGTCATAGTCTGCAGGTGTATCAGCTGGAGATTCAGCTTTTGCCATCTAGAAATAGCTGAAATTCCAAAGTATATCTATAAATCGAAATCAACCGAAAGAGATACCATATTAAAAAGGATTAAAATCTGTTGTGAACGAACATGGGTGACAAAATTCTCGGTTTCAATAGTTAGTAACGTTATGTTAAGTTCTCAATTACTAAACCATTTCTCCCAATAGACTGGAATCATTCGATTGCCCATGATAATTAGACTCAAAGTTTTTCTTTTGTGATTTAATTTCCTGAGTTTCATCCGATCCGTGTGAATCACGACGAGTATAGATGATCGAATTCTTACGTCATATGAGGGCTAAAGTCACTAAAACTGTGTTAAGTTTTAATTCTATAGCAGCGTATCCTTATTGGAATAATTGCTTGGCATGAAAGTTTTTCTCGTTCAAAATTTCCCAAAATATTTTTGACATCTAAGCCAGAACTTGTTTTGCTTGCTCAAACTTTGACACATTTCTAATAAGCAGAAGATATGTTTTATCGTGAATTTTACACTTAGAGGATAAAAAAATTATCTCAAAAAAATGATGATCAAACTCTTGTGTGTGTCGATTTTCCCAACTTCAATTCGTGTGATTATGGATGTCAGTTATTACAGGGACACCTAGAATTAGAATCATGATTACTGTAATCGCTTTTACGCAGTTATTGTTTTAAAAATAAAAATGACTCACCACATCTATTTGTAGTTCAAAATAGTGATCTTGTCGCTACGATTTTTTTTCTTGTTTTTCTGTTTACTCAAAAACCAGTCATATGACGCTTGACAATTTTTGCGTTCTGACATCAGCACATGATTCAAAGAAAGAGTAAACTGAAATGACTGCTTAAAATTTTAAGTTAACTAACACATATAGAATGCAAATTTAATTATTTGTAAGGCAAACATTGTGTTTGTCTCACTGCTTTGCACACATATCGTTCACGGAAAGAGCAAAAAACGTTATTATTTGATGAAACTCAATGAAATGTTTCCGCTGAATAATTGCATTTTTTTCCGTGAAAACTTAAACTATATTTTCCTGTGTTTCCTTTTAGGACTGTTCTGCTAGAAAATTTAAGTTTTATAGATATGAATAATAGCCAAGGATCATCTCAGCATGCATATGTTAATCAATTTAATTCGGAACATAGTTGATGGATACGAGTGTTACAAGGTGACGTGGACAACGTTTAAGAGAATTCAGCACTCTTAAACATAGATGCGTTTTTCCTAGCTAAGAATTATGGTTTAGCGCAAACAGGTGTATATTTTCCTTTCATTGAAAAATTATTTTCTATCTTAGCAGCGTTTTTCAAAAGTCAAACATATTTTCTCAATTGAACTTTTCACCGATATTAGATTTACATTTGTTAACTGAATGATATTAGTAGTTCTAAGACACTTCTAGTGAAAATATCTCTTATGGTCACTATCAAACAAGTAATTGAATTTCTTTTATACAATGATTCATACGAAAACACTACTTCCTGATTGCACATGAAATCAAGATATGGATAATCCTAATGACTTTTTCATGCATAAGTCCTGCCCCCGTTCATAATCCTATAAAACAATCATCCTAATACAGACAAATTAATATGCTGCAAGATATCTATCTATCTATCTCAACTCTTTCACAGTTTATATATTCCGCTATTCAAAATTCTTCTCGAAAAGAAATGCTTATTAACGTAGCTATACTTCGCTCGATTTCCTGATAGATATAATTACATTTTCCGGTAGTTCTTTTCAACTACCGTATCGCGACATCTATTCGGATATGATTTGTCTGTTTTGTTTCTATTCTATCTGATGATATTAGTATACTATAGAAAATTAAAAAACTGATAATTTAAAACACTGATCTCTCAAATTGTACTTTATAATTAATGAAAAACATGTGATTCTTATCTAAAAAGGCTTATTCTTTGATCCAATGGTAACTGTAGCAATATATCGTCGTCATGTCTTTCTCTTTTCTTTCTTTTTGTCAAATCTAAAGTTACTCATCGTCTGTTGTATCTAAGAATAACGCAATCTCATTTTTTATAAACTTATAACAGAATAGTTACATTCAAAATGTCGAACTCTTCTAACGATCATCCATCTATTCGGTATAAGATTTTGTTTTATTTTTTTCTTGTTGAAAATTTTCTCTATCCATACCTATCTAACAGTGTGCATGCACCACCAGGTGGTCGAAGTAATAATATCTTCGGTACGAATCCTGAAGAAGCGCAGCCATCGGCTGGAACTCTTGCTGGTCAATATAAACAGTCACAAATGAAATCGAATATTTTCGGAACAGATGAACCAGCACAAACACGTGCTGTTTCGAATAAAAATAAATCCAATGTATTTGCTACCACCAACGATGATGAACATACTAAACATCAACAAGGTGTTCGTCAAGGATTACGAGGTGAGTTGAAAAACCAAATCCCTGAAGATGATAACGAATCATCTATGATCATAAGAATATATTTGCTGTTGAGATAAAAAAAAAACAATTATGAAACTACTTTATTTAGATCCAAATGCATCACGCAGTAAGTGTGTTGTTTGTTGTTCTTGTTTGGTTTTTTTGAACTAAAAACAAAAAAACAGAAAATCAATGTGTATATCTTATTGTTCCCATATTTCCTAGATCTACTGTTAAACCTAACCTTCCCACATTGCGTGCTATATACATACGCTACCTTTGTTTTCACTCATATGTGTATCACTTAATAGAATTATTAATGATCTTCGTTCATTGGCACATGAACAAGATCCTAATGCACGATGCTTCTATTTAGACATCTATTATCCATCGAGCTTCAACTGCATTCACGTAAATTCCTAGCGCTTCGTCGTATTTAATTTGTCCGTTCATTGCTTGCTTTCAAGGGAAAGAATATTAATTTTGAGCTTGACGAAATTCGGGTTGTTGAATATTTCACTTTTGAAATAATGTCTGATTTACTGCTTATTTTAATTTTTTTTGCTGCAAAATATAATTTATCTCTTGGATCTTTTTTTGTATATTAATTTGCTATTCATTACAGGTGGATACAATCCTATAAATGGTGAATCATATTCGACGAAAGATAATGTAAACTCAAAAAATAGTGCAAATGATAAACAAACAGATGTACCAACAAAAACAACTGAAGAGAATAATAATGGTCAAGCGAATTCAGCCGAGAATAGAAATATTCAAAAACCAGCTGATAATACTGCTGATGCAAATAATGCTCAAAAGGTAAGAAAAAAAATATTGTTTTTAAATGAAATATTCATTTTCGATTCTGAACTAATTCGAATGAAGGCGATGATAGTTCCTACATTTCATTTCTTTGTTTTTATTTTAGAATTTACATACGAGCGTTCGTGTATTTCATCCGCCGGGTGGTAAATCGAGTGGTCCACTTTGGTAGATAAAGATATATTCTAAAGCAACACACTTTTCTCATAATTATTATTATTGTGCTTGGTGTATTAAACAGTATCTTCCGTAACATTTATTCCTTTATGTATGTCATTCCTTAAAAACTTGCGCTTTTGTATCTTCTTATCATTCTCATTTTATTTAACAAACATTTTTCCACTAATCAAAATGACGGTATTATTTTCCCGATCGTTTTTAAATATATTATGTTTGCATTTGAGAATGAATGATGTATTATATAGCGTCTTTTCTAAAACAACTAGAAGTTCTACCAAGATAAAAATCAATTATATCACTTACATTAATTTACGGCTTCAGGAAAAAATCTATATAGACAAATACGTCTTTTTCGCTTATGTACATTCAACCCCATGGCTCATCGACCCACTAACACATGTTCAGGCAGTTTTTTTCAAGAGTTCTTACACATTCATGTAAGAAGGTCGATGATTCACCATACTATCAACAGGGCACACGACAATTTCTGCATGGAATCTATAGAAGTTTAATTTAAAAAATGCCATGTTCTACCAAGGTTCCCCGTTGAAGAAAGAGCTTATACCGATAGATACATATAGTGCTTTTATTCTCTATTGTAATAAACTATTGCGTCATCAAGGTCAATAGCCTTAAAAATTGTTCTATTTATTCTTCTTGAGAAACAGGAACTATAAGCTCATTTTGAATACAACAAGATCTAGGTCATGAAAGGATGTCAATGTCGATATGCTAAAGAAAATTCAATAAAACCTTCGACAGATGTTGTACACGCACACTTTGATTCATATAAAATTACTGACAAGTAAACATTCTAGTTGAATCATTCGTACGAATCATCTGTCGGTGTAGAATATTCATTTTTTTTCTGGCAACTATAACGATTGTATAAGTTACACAGAGTGCAACTTCTGCGTCTACTATCAAGTTATGACTCAACTTCGAATAAAATAAGCGTTTACGTAAGAATATTTTGAGTGCAGTTGTATAGTGTAATTATGAGTACTCTTGAGTTTTTCATAAATAAACATAGATTTTTTTATGAATATTTGCTACTTCGACTATAAAAACCTGTAGTCATAAACAAAAGGACAACCAAATTATAATTACGGGTGTATATACTCGAAAACTTATTTTTAAAACATAAAAAAGAAAACTGAGCGAAATCTTACTCGCAAGCGATATTCAAGTTTCTTGTTTGACTAGTTACTGAAAAAAATCAAGACATTGCCTGTTTCTTTTACTTCCGACCGTTTTTGGTTAAATTCGCAAAGAAAAGAGTACGAACGACTACGCTGGCGAGGTTTTTTCTTCGGCAGACTATGCACATAGATAAAAAAGAACGTTAGTTAATCATGAGTCGGGCAGAAACGAAAAAACATCGAGTTAAAAACCTCCAAGCAAATAGAAATGAATAAGGCTTAAAAATATCTAGCATACCAAGGTAAATACAAAAATGATTTGTCATTGCACGCCTAGAGTGACTTATTAGACATATGATTTGCCAGTATAAATATTCGAGTATCATTGCTGAATCGAGTTTATGTAGGTGATCAAAATGAAAAATGCGAACCGAAACAACATAGTATCGTTTGAGAAGAGACAAAAAATGTGGTGAAATCATTTCCTATAAAGCGACGACAAGAATATCTTTGTATGTAATAATTATCTAACATGATATAGAATTGATTTCACTGTGCTCATGACTTACTTCTGTGATTTGAACTGTCTACTGACATACACTGATCATGTTTCATTGTTCTAAAAGATATCGAGCCAGATCGTATGCTCTCCCGTTAGTCAGAGTAATGGTAATGCAGACGAATTGTAACTAATACTTTTCAGTTTATCTTGCTATATAACATCATTACGTAGATACTCGAATTAGAAACAGAAGACCTATGGTTTCTACTTTCAAATAGACGATCTATAGAATGAGAAAAGGAGTAGAAAGTGGTCACTATATTATCCCGTAACTAAAAAGGTAACTGCATAGTAGTGATCAACAGCTATTCCTTGAGAGTGTGCAGGGATGATAGAAACAATAATATTGTATTTTGAAGATCGCGTTTGATTATAAAAACACCGAACAATATTCTTTTAAATGGAAGTTCACCGTAAATAAACATCATGTAATATAAGTGATAGATTACAATTAACACGTGTAAGATACTTTTCAACCGGTTTCTATGATCTAATAATTACACGGAAGTAGCTATACCAATCCATACGCCCTTTAAAACTAGTATACGAATTATTTTGACATTTGATTTCAAGACAATAACCGAAATTTATTTTATTCTCGTGAAAATCTTAAAGAGCCAGTCGTGCATTGTTCTGACGGGCTGTCTAAACAAACGCCATTGTTGCTACAGACGGCATCGGTCAAGCAGAAGAGTTCAGAATATATATATATACATATATATAATCAAAGTAGAAATAGTCATAGATGAAGATAAACACGGAATATTCATTTATTCAATTGACGGATTTACTTGATGAAATTCTTATGATTATTTTGAAAACATTGCACCATAATGAAATACTCGATTCTTTTATGGATTCAATAGAATTAGAAATACTATAATTTTTACAGACTATTTAACGCTGATGGCAAACAACTTCTTCTATTCATTTATTGTATCAATTTTGTTTTGAAATTTTACCTAAAAATCATCATAAAATCAAATGGTTAATCTTGCAGAAGAAACAGTCAGTGATCTGTTTTCAGGTAAGATATTTTTTCTGGCTCCTTCAAGAATTAATTATTCAGCAAACATGTTTGAAAAAATGCTTTTTTCCACTAGTTAATATTTATACTTTTTAATGTCTTCGTCAACTAATTCGTTTTATCTATTAAAAACATAAAAGCCAGTCGGTTTGAACCACTATTCTTAGATATTAATTCTCGAAGCAGAAAATATACAGAATTTTTTTACTATAATTCAATTCTTCATGCAGAACTGTAAACGTGACTAAATTTAAACACCATAAAATTCAAACCGTGTATAATCGTTAAAATAGTGCATCCTCCAGCATGACAATAAAAATAAAACTTTATGTTATCAGATGATGTCAGTTGGACCACATGCTGTAGTATAACACTAAAATAATAGACTATGGTAAAATGCAAGTATTACGACTCCTGACTGTGGAAGTTGCCAATTGATAAGATTAAACTTATCTTTTTTTTATTGCCAGAGGTAGGATTGACAAATGACTGAATTCATCACGAGCAACGTAAGAATGAATTTCAGAATTATCGTATCTTTCTTTGTTGTCGTTGTCGAAAACAATCCATATCCTAATCATGCAAAAAATATCACCCGCGCGATTCGCAGAATTTAATCATATATATGTGTATCTATACAATAAACCATATTTAGTAGAACGCTTACTACTGTAAACAACAGGTGAAGTCGACTGACAAAAAATTTGCCAGCTGACTCCATCTCTGATATCCTGTTGAAAGGTAGCGCCCTCTATTTTACGAAGTCTGTTATTTTGGCTAAAACTAAGATCATAGTTCAATAGAAAATATTTGTTTCTATCTATTAATATCAAAATTATTTTTAGACTTGACAAAAAACCAGAGGACCAATCATACGTCATTCGCTATTGTTTCGCTTATTTGCTCCTGTTTTGTCGGCTGAGGTTCCGTACCACCGGTGACGAATGTACAAACGATAGATAGAATTGAAAAAGCCGTATAAATAAATTTATCTATAAACCACAAAAAGAGTATAAATAGAACATGCTTTCAAATGGCGCATTAGATGGAGATCCGTATGGAGTCGCACCATTTCAACAAGTAAAAAAACCAAATACATTAATTATGTGTAACTTTTGAAGTAAAATTTATGTTTCAGGGAAGAACATTTATGACACCACCACGCAATCCACCAGTTTTCTATAATAACTCAAGTTATTCTCAACCATCAATAATGGCACGTGACGGACCATTGACTAACCCTGTTGGCGGTCCTAATAACAATAATTCTAGTGCTTACTTAACTGATTTGCATTCACATTCAGTACAGAGCAAGTATTCACATGTGAGAATAATCAAAATTTTACGTTATTGATTTAAAACAGTTACTGTAGTCATAGGATATGCTTACAGAGAAAAAAACAATATTATGAAGTCATATTAAAATTAGTAGATAATAGAATCTACCGCTAGAATCAAAGGCTTTCTTTATTCCAATAGTAGAATCTTTTTTTTTCAATGATATTTATTTAGAGTAAAAACACACAAGAATAGTGAGTAATTAAAATAATACAATATAAAAATATTGATAGACTTCACACTTGATAGTTACGCAATAAAGACTTGAGAGTTTGTGTGTTCAATTTTTTCTACATCTTTAAAAAAAGCGGTTGCATCGTTCTCTTTCGAGAAATCAATCGGGCAATTTTCACACGAGATTCAACGCTTTATTTACTCATTTTCTACATTGAAGGGTTTTTATGTAGACAAAAGTTTCTGCTATGTGCACGGGCGGAAACCGATAGATCCTACAGGTTCGGTACATAGTCTATGTTAGGATTTATCGATGGATGCAAACAAAAGCAATATATGGTATACTAGGATTTTTTATTGCCAAAAGATTTCGGTATTGGTCATTTTATGATGCGATTTTTCGTTTGGTATGATACTAGAATATTGTGATTTTAACAAAACTTACGCTGAAAATAACACAATAAAAGCTTTATAACATTGTTTACGTTCTAGAGACGAAAAACAATCAAATTATGTCATGTTTTCGTTTTTTTAGCCTAATAATCTTTTGGGCACATCACGTTTAGCACATCTTGGCGTTAGTGGACCATTCAGTAGTCTTGGACCAGTTTCAAGTCATGGTGAGTATCTACAACGCAAACTAACTATTTCTAATTGCAGATGATTTCTTGTTGTGAATGCACACTGTTTTGCTTCTGCATGTTTCAGTACGCAAAAGCTTACAAATGACAAGTATGATCTGCTGCATACAAAAAAAAACAAATAAGCCATTGCGCATGTTTTCCTTTTCTCGCATGAATTTATCTTTGTTTTTTTCTTCAAAACTTTGTCTATCAATTTTATTTTCTATTGTTTTTATTTTCTTCTAGTCGATGCAGCTGCTTTGGATAGTACTTCAAGGATATCTCCCGATAATAATTTAGATTTCTACGGTTATTCTCAAGCAGCACCCTACAGTGTAAGATTTTGTTTAGCTATTTTATGGAATGAAGACTTGAAGAGAATAACTTTTTGTTCTTATTCATTTACTCGTGTTTCTATAATCATTCGGCTGGTAAAAGTGGCAGATCTCGTAACAGTTAGTAGAAATCATCGGAGAGATATCCCATTGATTGTTCCAGTGAATACAGAAAGCTAGATTTAAGATCCTCAAGAATATTAATAGAATCTCCAACATAAAAACATATATTCATTTTTTTTTATATAGATGCAGCAGTTAACTGATGATGATCTCTTAATCAGTGGTTCGAATCATGAAGAAAAAGAACGTACAGTTCCACCTGATATGTCATCGGTTCGACAAGCTCGACCTGATTATGCATATTTTATGACTGATGAATTAAGGTAGAACCAAGCGAAATATTTTTCTTTCTAAATAAATAACATTTTCTTTTTTGTTATAGAGCTGAACTGTTCAGACGTAATCAAATGTTAACTGCATGTGCCAATCTCGATGTAGCTGCAGGTAAGACCATATTGAATCAAAAAGCAAATCTCTATTCTATTTTAATATTTAGCTATGCCCGAACGAGTAGGTGATTATTATAATTTAATGCCGCTTGATAGTAGTCAAGCAAATGTTCCACATAAATCACGAACTTTTCGTTATCAAACACTAAGCTATAAAGCAACACATATGCGAACCAATGCTGCATGCTATTTAAAACGAATAATGGGTACAACAAATATTTTTCTTTTCTTTTCTTGTCTTATGAAATATGATTTATTTATTTATTTTTGGAATAAAGGTTGTAAATTACCAACAGTTCGTTTATATGAAGTTGTTGAAGCATGGAAAAAAATCATTCACGCTAATATTGTCCAATTACGTGAAGTTTTTCTAACAAAAGACTTTAACGATGATCAACCTTGTATTTACTTTTTTTTCCTGTCTATTAAAAGAATCTTTTTGTTTTTGAACTTCTAGCTACGGTTTTTGTCTATGACTTCATACCCTGTTCTGAAACATTACAAAAGCGCCATTTTAGTGCGAATAATAGCCTATTAAAAGGGTGGTCAAATCCATATAATATATCTGGTGAAGATCGCCCGTTTAGTGCTGGAAAAGGTAGTTTTTTAAGTAGCTATTCTTTTTTTCTAATTTTATCAGGATTACATTTTCTAGGAACTAATCAAACGGGTCTCTTAGCTGAAACACTTATTTGGGAATATGTTGTACAGATATCATCATTGATTCGAACATTGCATGCAGCATTACTTTCGTGTCGTTGTTTACATTTATCAAGAATACTTGTTGATGGCGATTCAAAAACAGGCCGTGCAAAATCAAGGCATAGAATTGTATTTTAATAGGTTCAAAGAGAAGTTTAGTTTTTATAGATTATGGTTAAGTGGTGTCGGCATCGCTGATATACTCGAAGGAAATATAAATGGAACTATTCAACAGCATATAGTAAATCAATAATAAATTTATATACTTGATTTATTTTCGTCTCGTTTAGCAAAATGATCTACAAGATTTTGGCCGTTTAATATTAATGTTAGCATGTAATTCCATTGTAGGCGCACAGAAGGAACATTTGCAAACATCATTGGAAATTGTTCAAAGAAGTTATTCACATGATCTTAAAAATCTTATACTGTAAATTGATTTTTTTTTTCTTTGTATTAACGCATACTTTTGTTTTTCTATAGACATTTCTTGTTACCTTCAAATACATTGAAACCGAAGAATATTAATGATTGTATGCCTATGATTGGTGCACGATTTTATGCATATATCGATAATTTGCATGTGCGCGGTGATATACTTGAAAATGAATTAGCAAAAGTAAGTTATGTTGCATAGGAATCAAAGAACTAATAAGCGACTTTTTATATGATTATGAAATGTAAGACAGTTGCTACATGTGGAATGTGTCCTCATCGGGAAAGTTATTGATAGTGATAAATAGTCTATCCGATATTTTACATGGTGAATAAATATTAAAAAGGCATGGATATTTCCTTGATCGAAATAAATCGGTTGAATATTCTATTCGGTTTCTTCACTATTTTTGTAATAGAACGTAATTGCAAGACGTTTTATATTTTTTAGGAACTCGATTGTGGTCGTTTATTTCGACTGATTTCTAAACTCAATACACTTCTTGAACGACCCGAGTAAGAAAAATTATTTTTTCCAAATCGAAAAAAAAAATACCGAAACTCCCTTTTTTTAGACATTCGATGAATCAAGCTTGGTCAGAAACAGGTGATCGTTATATTCTAAAATTGTTTCGTGATTTTGTATTTCATTCGATTGGCTTCGAGGGTGAACCGATTGTTGATATGGCACATGTTGTTCAATGTCTAAACAAAGTATATAAAGAGTTTTCAGTAGAAAAGTTTGCTTTTATTTATTTATTTGCTTGTTTCTAGTTTGATGCTGGTTCACATGATAAAATCTGTCTTACATCGCGTGATGAACAAAACGTTATGATTGTTAGTTATTCCGAATTACATCAAGCATTCGAAAGAGCTTTTACTGAATTAATGAACTACGGAGCAACAGGATCATCTTGAATTCTAGGGGAAAACATAGTTTCTTTTTTTGTTCATCATGTCTGTATATAAAATCTTCATTATGTATAAACAAAGAAAAGAAAAAAAGGTATCTAAACACATTATTTTTCTTCAGCGTCGTTCGTTAGATATATTTTCTCTTTGGCCACGAATATATTATTGAAAAAAAAAAGAAAACAATTGTTCGCTTTTATGCGGTTAACTTTTCGATGGATGACAAAAGTTTGTCTTTTTCTTTTTCTCTATGTGTTGTCTGTTTTAACCTTATATTATAGAACGTATCGGTGTAGTTCAAGATGTTCTCTCTTTTTTTCTGTTCAATATGTAACATTAATTTTTTTTTCAAGAAACTATAGAAAAAAAAGCGAAAAAAAAATAATATCGACGTTCTTTTTTTCATCATGATTGCACATGTTCCTTTTAAATGGTTTACAGTGAAATAGTTTAAGGGGATGTTAACAAAGAAAAAAGCATTTACATCAGCCTTGTCAAAGTAAAAGAAGAAGAAAAAGTGTTGTATGTTTTTTCTCAAACAACAAGAAAACAGATTTGTTTTGTAACATGGCACAATTTGGAATACCCGATGCAGCCAATGAATTAGGTCGTCTTCTGCCAGCGCCTTACCTTCCGACATATATCGCACGGTTAGTATTCTTGCTACTTCTATTGAAACACGTCGCTCATGCGAAAAATCAAAATGTACTCAAAGAGATTTATATTTTTTTTGTTGTAAGATAAAAAGTTATGTTTGATTTGTTAGGTACATTGCTATGACAATTGTGTTCTATGCAAAAGTTACAGATTATCCATAGTAAGGGGTGCAGACAACGGGATGTGACTGGGCATATGTACCTATATTTTATTCTAGCCAAGTACATTTCAGTCAAAGAATTGATTGAACTTTGTTCATCGATGAAGAAAAATTAACATAAGTTCAAACTCAAGCATTTTCAATTTAGTACATTAGAAAATAGATCAGTACGAAATAATCAGCATAGGGTTTACATCTAGAGATCATCTTGATCAAAATATATTCGCTCTTGGACGGATGTATTTCAGTGATAAATTGCCTCGAACCGTCTAATTTTGATGGGCGAGGGTGAGTACTTCTTTCAGCCTTAATAAACACGAATTGAGTTCGATTTCAAAAGTTCGAATAAATTATTAAATGGATTTTTAGTCGTCCGATTCGTTCAAAATCGAATTTAGAATATACAACACCAATTTATACTTCGATATATGCGAACAATTGGCCGAAAGCATCTGATAATTATGCTGCAAAGCATCGCAGTTTTTATGATTCACCGTTCATAAATATTGATTGCGATTCAATTCAAACTACACCAAAAGAATATGATACATACAAGCAATATCTATTTCAACAGGATGAACCCGATTTCATAGTATGTTGTTCATCAACTGTTCGAATGATTCGAAAACAGTTTGTTTATTTAGGAAGCATTGAATCGAGTCCGTCCGTTCACTGTTCCAAATCATACGACGTAAATTAGATTTTTATTTTTCTTACACCGTAAAATTGTGTTGCGCCTTTTCGTTCACATTAGACGCACCAGTTTGCAATGGTCTCGATTTCTCGATGAATATCCGGATCGTTTTAAAATTGATTATCCCCTATCTAATGATGATAGTATTTTATATGTTCCACCTCGGCCAGGTCGTTATCCAGTAAGTTTTTTCTTTTTATTTCATCACTGATCTCATTCAGTGCGTTTTTGCGTTTATTTAGTATCAACCATATCGTGAAGAGTCAAATCTCTATGCAGGATTACCAAATAAAATTCATCCTGCAACAAATCCATTCCGACAAATGGAATCAAGACAAAACTATACAGTAGCTCATCCAATATGGAAACCGTATGGTACTCCATCTCGTCGATAATTGGAAGAAGAAAAAAAAACAGATTCAACGAACATTCATTTGAAATAATTCTATTTTCCTAAATTTTATTTTATGAATAAAATAATGATATGCGCATTTCCACTCAAGCAGAAATCATAACAAATACGTAGTAGAGTACGAAATAGCACATGGTAAATATTAATGCTTCAACAAAGTCATAATGTTATGTTCTTAATTATGTAATAAACAAATATGATCGTGTTATTTGTCTTATCTCATTAAAGAAAACATCAGTCAGTTCAATGTAATGTAAACTTCTGTAGATATTTTATTTATTAATCCGTATCTTTTATCATATCTTTATATCTCGAATGATAAAAAGAGCCCAAGGCAGTCTGTATCTGCTTGTTGTATACACATGATTCAGTAACAAATTGAAGGAATAACATTTTCGCATTTAATCAATTTCTACATTATTCGAATAAATATAACAGGAAAACAAACTTCCACTCGAGTAGTTCGAATGAAACCTTCATAGTGATATTTACTAAATTTTCATTCTATAAATCATTATGTTTATTTTATCTTCCAATTTTACTCGTCGGTGTAATATTTCGCTGACTTTCGGCATGTATATTGATTCATGTATATATCGCATGTGTACAAATAAAAGAACAAACAGTTGGAGGGCGTTGAATCGCAAAAGGTCGTTTTCCTTCCTTCCATATCATCAATTTCTATCCCTCCTGCTGTTTCTAGCCAGATACGCGTCGAGATATATGGAAATAAAGACGGCCAAGACATTCTGATTCGCCAAGGAATAGAAAAATATATTGTTTGTTTCTATTTAATACATCATGAACACGTACAAACGAGTCGGAAGAATAAGGAAAAGACAAGAAGACGAAAGAGAAAGAGATAACTGTACAACAATATCTTCTTCTCGTTTTTTTCCCAGAACGTTCGTATGCTAATGATTGGTTCCTTCCGGTGATGGAGCACATTTTTTTCTCATCTCTCATATCACATATAGATTCTCTAGTGATGAATTAGTCGATATCCCCGTTTTTACTTTATTCTGTTCTTCATCTTCATTCTGTATGGCTTTTTAAAAGAGACGAAGAGAGAGAAACGAGTAGAAGAGAGTGGCACAGTTTTGTTGACATATTTCATACAAGAAAGAACATAAAAATAAAACTCCGAGATCTTTTTTTTATTTTATTCAAGTATTTACATCGATGTCATTATTGCATAAAGATACAACATTTACAAGTAAGAATCAAAATTTATTCATTAGAAAAATCTTATCTATTGAATTTAATTAGAAATTTTCGTTGGTGGTTTACCATATCACACAACTGATGAAACATTACGGAAATTTTTTGAACGTTTTGGTGAAATTGAAGAAGCAGTAGTATGTATTTTTGTCTTGTTTGGAAGAATGAAATTTTTTTAATATTTTATTCAGGTTATTACTGATCGACAAACAGGCAAATCACGTGGTTATGGATTTGTGAGTAATCTAGAAAGAAGAGCGATTGATATGCATTCATTTTGAGAAACGCTGATGATGATAATGATGATGATTGTCGGCTTGCGCGTGTGCAAACACACAGATGGGATTTTTCTGCCTTGAAAGATAATCGTTTTTTCTTATCTTTTGCATGCCATCAATCAGAACAGAAGTCTAATCGTGTATAATACAGCTAATATGAATATTCTCATGTTTTTCAAATATTTAATTAACATGAAGGGCAAGAAAATTTAGGAACAAAGTCGAGAGTCTCTTCTGATTTCTTTGTTTGAACAATTTTTAATTATGTGAATTAGTAAGATTCACAGCAAATAATGAAAAATGTTTTTTTTTCTTCTATTATTTCAAGGTGACAATGAACACTCAAGAAGCCGCTAATTTAGCGACAAGAGAAGCCAATCCTGTTATTGATGGTCGCAAAGCAAATGTTAATTTAGCGTATCTTGGTGCTAAGCCACGTGTTATCCCAACACCAGCTGGTAAGGATCTAAAAAAAGAAAAATTCTTTGTTTGTTCATATTATTTCATTGTTTAAATATTTCATCTATCTATCTATATATATAATATAAATCATACACACATGTATATCTATGCATAACTTACCAAACTCTCCTCTCCTCATTAATTGTAGTACAAGCAGCGTGAGAAAACTATAACGACCGTAAGTGGATGCTCTGGATGACGCTGTAGTTTGTGCCAGTTACTTGATGTTTTCTTTATTTTTTTTTTGTTGATTACATTTATATTGTGGTTTTTATTGAACTTAACCTAATACATCAAATTAACTTTTGCAAAAAAAACTAACGAAACGATAACAACCATACCCAGACCATTGTGGCATGGGATCTCTTATATTTTTTTCTGTGTTTTCAAGTGTTTGATATTGATGTTGTTGTGATGGTGCTCTTACTCATTTTCTTCTCTATATTATGCTCGCTTTCGTGTGCTCTCAGTGCTTTCGTTTTTCATCTATCTTAGTCATTTGATAGTTGGACACACACAAGAACAAAATATGGTGTTGACGATACACACAGCTGAAAACAAAAATTCTACTTATTTTTTCTTCGATCGAAATTCGATTCTTTATAAATATTGAAATATATATATATATACATAAAATGACAACAAACTACAAGAGCGTGTATGTGTGATGTGTATGCCTTTAGCGTTTCATTCTTCGATTGTTGTTATTGGAACAAATCAATTTGATTGATTGATTGATTGTTTTCGTCGTAATTCAACTGAATTATTGTTTTAGGTTTAATTCCACTTCATCTTGCTGGGGCATATTCAGCCGCATTACCAACTACTTATGGGTGAGTACATTTCGATTTATTATTTTTTCTTGTTCGTCTTCTTTGTATATATATATATATATATGAAGAGTGAATCCTCTTCCCTTCTGCAAACAAATCAAATCAATCTTAAATTTAAAGAAACAGAACCGTAAACTCCCTTGAGCAATGAAATAAACTCGATGAAAGTATTCATTCGATGAACATAGAGTGATGACATGTTCAGATAAACAAATCGTCTTCTGTTAAATATCTATCTATCTATATGTACACATCTGGATAATGCTTCTTTCATTTTTATTTTTACAGTATTCAACCTATCTACTATCAACAACAACCAACAACAACATTATTAGCTACGGCTACAACACCACAAACACTTAGTACATTACTACCAAATCAATCAATAACGACAGCATTAAATGGAGGTATGCATGGTAGCCAAAATCAATCGGGAGGCACTCCATCCTATTATGAATTGACTTATGCTACGACGCCAACACTTGACCAAGCATCTTATATATATGCGGCAGGTCCTGGACAAACATTTTCCTATGCACAATTGCCGGCAGCAGCAAATCAACAACAAACAGGTCCAGGAAATTTAAATGATATTTACGGAAATCATACAGCAAAATATATAATTGATGATCATAATGTATCAGTCGATCGTGATCATCATCAACGTGCAACAGCTGGATGGTGATGAAAGGAAAAATAAAATCAAGCTGTACAGAGAAATAGACTTCATTTTATTTGTTTCTTTTCTTCATCAAGAACGTTAGCAAGAATATTCTACTGTACAGTTTAACTATTTCTGTTCGTTAATAATAAATTAAGAAATAAAATTGTTTCAGTTTAATATATTTTAATTAAATATTTATTTCAAAGGATTATGCGATTTCTAGCAAACAACAATGATAGAAAGTTGTTCGTTTCTGTCTATATTTCTTTCTTTTATTGAAGTTCACAAAACAAAATTATGCTCGATGGCATCTTTGATCGAACGTATAATGAGCACTCGCTGGAATTACATAATTGGAATGAGAAGAGATTATGTAAAAGAATTCTCGTTTGTTTATTTTCTTTCTCCTATGTCTATGATACCATTCAAGGGAATATCATCATTCATTCTGTATAAATATTTTCTAAAAATTCGACCTGAAAGATTTATCCTCGTAGTCTGCACACAACTTGATTGTAGATCAATTTAGCTTTGAGAATATGTGTTAATACAAAGCAGTACATGTACGTCATTATCGTAGTAAACATTACAGTCTATATTGATATCAAGAACAAGCAATCGTGTCTAGGAATATGTATATATTCAGGTCATTGTCTTCTCAGAAAAGAAGGTCACGAATTGATTTATATCAATAATTTCTCTTTTCAAGCTAATTACATTGATTTAAATCTAAGAGAACATTTTGAAAATATGTAGTTTTTTAATTAAATGTAACAAGGCAAGCAGCTCTTTTTGCAATAGAGGTGTGAATATCAATAGTAGAATGTCATGGCTTTTTATTCTTGGCAAAGAATGGTTATTTTAGTGCCGTTCTATGTGTAGAAAATGCAATGGTTAAGCTTTATGACACATTAGCACGGCTCGAGTGGTTAATGGCTGACTTTAGATGGATGCTTCTAATAATGTGCTACATTTTAGAACACATTATTTAGTCTTACTAATGATTCAGCAAGAAGAAAAATATGTTGTTTTTCCCGCAATTTGGTCTTCGCTATTGTTTGTAATGCATCTTTATGATTCACTGAATTTATGTTGAGCGAGTTTAAATGTTTAAAAAATTTCTCCATTCAATTTTTTTATAGTACTCTTAGTGATAAAAATAAAAAGATGAATAATAATTACGATTTCTTCTTAACCTAACAGTGGCAATATGTTCTTTTAATCTACAAGTAACAGTCGATAAAGAAAAATGTCAATATGACCATTTACGATTTTCCGTATTTTATCTATACAAAAAGTGTGTATAGTAATATACAGCTATTTGCAAAAAGACTTGCATAACTTCTTCTACAAATATCATCTGCTATGACAGTGTTCTTCGAATTCTTTTATACTTTGGTGGATAGCCTTGATCCATAGGCGGCGGAACGATTTCGATCTAGCGTAGGCTCAACGTTTTGGACAAATCAAGTCTCACCATTGAAAAAAAAATAGACTTGAAGTCAGACTGAAATCGACTAAAAGCACTTTAAGTGCAAACTATAAGCATACGAGTTTGGTCGTCTTTTAATCATTTTTGTTTAGCTCGCATTTCTGCACGGCACGAGTAATGTTATTCGAGTGTCTTAGATTTAAAAGTAATTTTAAACGGAAGTTACAGAAACAATTCAGCTATCTTAAATTACGAATTACGAATTGGATGTCAATTTTAATGCCAAAAACGTTCAACTAATGCTTCATTGCGAACGAGTTACTAGTAGAGAAAATATGAAATGATCTTGTAATAATGCATTATTTGTTAGAAAAGCCCCAAAATTGAACAAGAATAAAACCATTTTGCATATAACAGCCTATCCAAACATTTATCTGTTCCAGTTTCAGTCTATCAAGGTCTACCCACTTCCAGTTTAGAGTAGACCAAGCCTACCCACTTTCAACCTAGGGGGTAGGCTTGAGCCTCGCGAGCCTAATGGCTCCGCCGCCTATACCCTGATCGAGCACTAGACGATCCCATAATTCGATATGCCAACTGTTCGCTCATAGAAGAAAAATGAGACAAACATCACTTTTTCTTGGGCACAACAAAAATGTTTATAATCGAAATTCAACATTTTTGACTTCCCAGGCCAAAAACTCAGACACAGATCTTGTAAGATCATATAAGATCAGAAATACGATCATAGAAGATCCTACTGTCTGATTGTTTGACCTGGGTTTTTCACCTGAAAAATGTTGATTAAACAGAAGCCCTGTTTAAACGTTTCATATAGAAGTTGATAGCCTATAATATGCTACATTGAATATCATCATAGTTCAATATTTTATTCGTTCACCTTTACAATCAATAAGAGATAAACATCGTTTTCTTATAGACATCACACAACTTTTCACAACATTATTATCAATATTTTTGAATTCTTCAGCTAAAAAAAAAGTTCTAACTCGTCAGTATTTACAGGTTTTCTTTTTTCCACGTTGCGTTTCACCATCGACCATATATGTTCTATCGGATTTGCATCCGGACTATTACCCAGGTCGAGCAATCCAACAGTGGAAACCAATCGGAACCCATCCGATCCGACTCGCATCCAGTAGGATCTTATCGGATTTTGTCGAACCCTACAGAACTATTATCGGATTCGAAGTTGGATCCTGAGTGTCGGATTCCAATGAATTCCAAAGAAACACTGTTGGATATCATCTGAAGTTCAATGGATTCCGACGTAAATTCCTCGACCCGGAATCCTATAAGATTCTGTCGGATGGTAGGATACTATCAAGTTCCTATCGGATTCGGTGTGGGAGTTCTCGACCTCGATCTAGGCGGCGATTCGACCTATATTTCCTCTATTTTCAAAAACGTCCTATTTTTGTCCTATATTTTAATGAAAATTCCTATTTTTCCTATATTTTATCGAAGAAAGTAGAAAATTTCCAAAAACCTCTTAATTTTGCTATTGCCTTTAGACGAAAAAAACTTTTAATGTGTATAATCATGTGTTTTGGACAAATTCTTGTATTATTGTGACATTTGTTTTAAATAGTATTTTTCCTTTCGCCTATTTAGTGGGCTGATTGAGAAATTGTTTAATACTAAGTACAAAATACAAAATAGTTCAAAAGAAAAAAAACATTCACAAAGTGATCGTGTACTAGTTTCGGGTTTTTAGTGAGGTTTTAGTTAGATATAAAAGCTGTATATATATACCCCTGGAAAAAATAAGCTTTACTCTGTATTTTGAAGATACTGTTACCAAAAGAACATATTTTTTTAAAAGTAATGACATCTTCTGAAAGCTCGTGAAAGTTTACATCATCCTGTGCATATGCATTTTCATTTACACTTATTTATTACCAGAAAAAATTGATTTATGATAAAATACAAAATAAACTTGTGGAAAATAATAAGCAATAAATGCTGATTATCAGGACAATAAAATTAGGTTGAAATTCTTTTGGAACTCATGTCCGTAATCTGAAACGTCTCCTTTAATTTATGAGAATAGTATTTGTCTTTTTCATGTATTTGTTTTTTCAAAGCTTATGACCTACTTTACTGTTATTTATCGATTTGTGAAAAACTTTTATAATGATCCTCGAATTAGCGGCTTATTTCCATAGAAAAAAATACATAAGGATCTTGGCTACGTTTGAACTGTTTACAACAGCTTCATTAAAACGATTTTCGAGCAGGACAGTTAAAAAACAGCAAAATAATTCAACAGAAACTATTTATAAAACATCCTATATTTTTGTCATTTTTTATCGAAAATCCGTTATTTTTGGCAACCTTGATCCTCCAACGATTCCTATATTTTTAAACAAGTGCAATCGGAGGCCAGACCTCGATAGATGACTAGTCTAATAACTTTGGTGCATTGTCGTCAATAAATTGTTTACAAACATTACTCCTATGTTAAGGACCATTGTCCTGCTGTAAGCGCCAGTGTTGACCAAATTGGTCTAAAACGAAAGAGTAAGCAAGTGACACTACTGTGCTTTCTTTCATTACTTACGTCTAGCAGCCGGAAGAAGATAATCGTCAAGAATACTAACATAATATGGACCATCGAGATTGCATCGAAACGTGTGACAGGTTAATACACCCCTCACACTTATTGTACCCCGGATATGAAGTTTTTGACGATTTTTAGGCGAACATTTTAATTCTTTATTAGAATTTTGTCCGTCGACGAACAGTATTACGAAAAAGCTGAAATGAAGATTCATCTGGAAATATTGTATCAGCGAAATCATAATTCTTATGCTTTTTAGCCCATTGTACACGTCGTTCTTTTCATTCGATCTTAACATATGAGTAGATTTAGGCAAAACATTTTTATAACCAAATTCATGAAGATGACCGCTAATCATCAATATCGATACTGATTTATTGTGCATTTTGGATAAATTATCTTTTATTTCGATCAACCTTGTATGGTACTTTATTTCCAATTGATAGAATACTCTCTCGCTAAAATATTTAAAAATTGTTTCGACATTGACGAGTTAATATTTCGAGAGAAAGAGATACAGTAATCTACACTAAAACGTTACTAATATCTATTTATAGCCGGTAGGCTAGCTCCATATGTCTGTAATCATATATGTAGCCTTTCGGTCACAGTCTGTATTTTTATCTATGGAGTTGGTAGAGGCCATCACAGACCGTGACAGAGAAATTAATTAACTAATTAACCAATTAGCCAATTAAATAATTTCTCTCTCTCGGTCTGTGGGGGGAGGGCCGGGGTGGGCCCAAATTTTTACCCTATATACTTCAACACTCCTTTTAGATCGTGTTTCACAAAATAGGGTTAACGGTTATAAGCATAAACAATCGAAAAGAAATACTCTCGATTAAAAAGCGATTGGGTAATTAGAAGCATGCTGTGATCAGAAAAAAATGTAATATAATGTTTCATTGAAGCATGACGACGAGCAGATATTTTTATCTCGTAAAAAAAACAAGTCAGTGAAAGAAAGCAGCAAATGGGAATAAAAAGTTCGACACTAAATAGTATCGTGCCGTTTAGTCAAGCGAAATCGGTGAAAACATCACAAGGTGGTCGCAATAGAAATATTCCGATATGTTTAGCTGATAAACCAGTTCAATATGAGAGAACAAGTTCTTCAACAAATGCAAAACCTCCACGTTTGGTTGAAAATACCGTGCTAGTCTGGCTCGATGGTTCACTTGATAAAAAAACCGAATTGAACAATGGTTTAATGGGTCAATTTAATCGTGTTGCTAATATTATTCAACCATTTTTTAATCCTGACGAATGCTTTAATTTTATTAATTCGGTGAAAGATGAAAAAATATATTTTATTGTATCCGGTTCACTTGGTCAACAGATGGCACCACGTTTAGAAAATTTAGATCAAGTTCAACACATTTATATTTTCTGCGGAAATAAAGCTAATCATGAACAATGGACAAAAGAATATAAGAAAATAAAAAGCATTCATACGAAAATCAAAGAACTTTGCGAGACAATCAAGTATGATATTAATAAATGCGATAAACGTTTAACATCGATTAGCATTCTTTCACAAGTATCGATGGCGCATTTAGATGATTCAGATAAAAAATTTGTTTATTTACAAATGATTAAAAGTACAATTTTAGAAATAAACTATGATAAAAAAGTTCGAAAAGAATATACTGATTTCGCACGACAATTTTATTTAAATAGCGATCAACAATTAAATATTATTGATACATTCGAAGAAAATTATAATCTTCATTCGCCTATATGGTGGTATACAAGAAAATCTAGTATATATCATATGCTAAGAAAAGCATTTTATAAAAAAGATTTGGAAATCATTTGTCAATTAGCATTCTTTATTCGAGATCTCAATAGAGATATTAAAAAATCTCATTTACAAACGCATAATCATCAACGTAGTCCAGTAACTGTTTTTCGCACAACAGCCATCAAGACTGCTGACTTTGAAAAACTCGAAAGAAGCGAAGGTCGTGTTTTAGCTTTTGATGATTTTTTAATAGCAACTCTCGAATTAAATGTTGCAGTGAAATTTGCCAATACACTATGTAATGATCCCGATATGATTGCTATAATATTTAGAATTGATATCGATCCGATCACATCAACAATACCGTATATTGCTTTAAATAATTTAAGTTTCTTATCGAACACGGAAGGCGAAGTTCTATTTTCCATGAATACAATATTTCGTATTGAAAAATTAGAAAAAAGTCAAGATCGTTTATATCAAGTTAATTTAACAGCATTGGGTAAAAAGGATGAAGAAGTAAAAAATATTTTGGACTATATGGACGAAGTTACACTTGGCTTATCTGGATGGTATAAATTATCTAAACTTCTCGTCGATGTGAAACAATATGACGTAGCAGAAAATATCTATAAGTTTTGTTTTTCTCAAACACAAGAGAAGCATCGTGAAGAACGTGCTTTTATTCAACATGAACTTGGTCATTTAAATGAACTTAAAAATAATTATCCTTCGGCAATAGAACATTATCGAACTGCTCTCGATATTCATTTGACATATTTAGAAGCGGTTCATCCTACGCTTCTACCGACACATGTTAATCTTGGTGATGTTTTACTAAAGAATGGTGATTTTAATGAAGCAATACAGCAATATAAAAGCGCTATGAAAATCGAAAAACATGAGAAATTGAATGTACCTGTACAGCATAATAACATTGGTAAAGTTTTTCTGAAACAAAGAATGTATTCTGAAGCACAACAAAATTTTGAGAAAGCCGTTCAAATTTTACTTCAAGAATTTCCAACAGCTCGACGTGAATTAGCAGATACGTATCATAATATCGGTGAAGTGTATTATTTAATGAAAGATTATGCAAAAGCTTCCAATTATTACGATAAAACACTTGAACTTGATCATAAAATATTTTCTCAAAATGATCCTTCACTAGCATCGACTTATTATAATTTAGCAACAGTAAACGAAGCACTTAAACTTCATAAAAAAGCTATTCAATATGTCGAAAAAGCTGTTGCAATCGTTCAAGCTTTCTATGGAAACGATCATGCAGAAACGAAAGCATATGTGAAATATCTGACACAGCTTCAGCAGACTTCTTAGATTATAAATTCAAAAAACGAACATTGATAAACGTTTTCTTTTTCTTATCTATTCGAAATAAAAAATTTATATAACATCGTCAATGTTCGATAGTTTTGTTTGATAATAGAAGCTTTTAATCGTGGTCCCTATTATTACTGTTTGTAAAATCTGCTTGACTTTTTTTTCTTAAAATTCAACTGCTGCAGTAGTTACTCGAATAGAAACAATAATATTTTTCTATGAGAATTCAATAGATCGGCTATTATTTTCTCTGCAGGTTCCTATCAATTGATCTTGTATTTATAGGTCAGATAGATATCATATTACTGAGAGGATCAGTAAAAAAAAGCGTGTACAGACTAAACTCGAAGCATGTGCTCGGAGTACTTTTGTGACTTTAATACAAAAAAATTCTCGTTTTATGTTTATTGCTTGATTTTTTCACCTTTCCTTTTCTTCTGAAGGATAAAATCTCTGTTTTTTTTTCAATATTGACTGAATTAATTTTCGGCAGAGTTTATTGTCAAATGCGCTTCCAACAGAATAAAGAAAACGATGCATTTTGTCACTGTTTATGACAACAAAGAACGAGATGAATAATGCTAAACGCTTATAAAGAGAGCGAAAACGACAAAATTCTCTTACACTTTCACTCTCTCATCGGCCATGTGTACGCTTATCACCTAATTGTGTAAGTATCTCAAATTTAAACTTAGCCTGAGTAATATGCCAATCACCTGATGTATAGAAATAAGGTCAAATGATAACAATTTAATGGCATACTAGGAAAAAAAGCAACAACAATAACAACAGATGTTACTCTTATTTTGCATATGAGATGACTCCAATCAAAGAAAGAATTGATAAACATCATTGTTGTCGATATTTTTCTTTTTTTTCTTCGGAGACCATACTATAGTAGTATCTTGCAAGCGTTTGTTGAAGTAGTTATCAAATACTTTATTTTTAATGAATAGGACATAACAATAAATTGGCTTTTTTCCTTTATAGTTTGAGAATTTGACCCTACAAAAAAATTTGAAAGTCATTTATTAGTTCTTAAAAAACAATTTTTTCACTGGTTTCAAAAATAAAAACTAGAGAAATTCATAGTTTCAAATTAACATTTCGATATCGTTTCCGAGGAAATTTAACTGTCATCCGTTTCGACATAAACGAGTCGATTGCGATAAAAAGAAGATAGAGAATTGTTATCTTTAGCATTGAAAAAATGAGTGTTGTGACTCATTGAGAAGCATAGGAAATATTATCTTTCAACACGTTCTTTGATGTTTCCTAGAGCTTGACATTTGCAGAAAAAATGAAGTTTTCATTGCAATTATGTTTTCATCTATGCCAATTGACAAATATTAACCTCTAGACAACTTCGACATTTATTTTTCCTTTGGCGAAGATCTTTCTTCTATCAAACGTTAATTAGATAAGCATACGCTCTCTTTTTATTTTATTTTGAAACAATTAGTAGATGCATCATTTTCTAGTTACTTCGATTTCCTAGTCGCGTGAATCATCGTGACAAGATCTCGATCTCTGATTGGTTCAAATCTCTCCTGTCGCCTTATTGATCAACCTCTATTCGTTATTACTTCAACTGTCAAATCAAAAAACAGAAACAACTGCATTAATATGTCACATATTATATAAACGGATAGCTACATGTTCACAAGAGAGAAGAAACAGTTAAGTCATCATATAACGAAGCTACTTGCTGCAAACGACAGTTTTATGTTTATTTATTTATTAGTCATCGTAGGTGTAAACTCCCACGGTGTTCAATTGATTTTCAACAATAAAAGGTTATTGTTATCGTTTTTTTAATTTTTAGATCAGTTTTCATACTGTTTTCATTTGCTTTTTCTTATTCAAACGATGCAGATATATATTAAGAAACCTTATACATACAAGAAGCTATCTAATCTATAATCCTGTTTATATCTTTGTTTTCTTTTTACATACAATATTTTCAAGATATGCCAAAAGCAGCGTCAAGTTCAAATACTGCTCCCTGTAAGTATTCTGTTTAGTTTTCAATAGAAGAAAAATAAAATAAATTTTCGTTTAATTATCTATTAGCCCTCGCACGTACGATTCAAGCAAAAAAACGTCGGCCTAAGAATGGCGGAAAACCACGTCCTCCTCGTGATCTCATTCAAAAAAAGATGTAAGTCATTACATTATCTATTAGTCAAATCGAGCGAAGAATCATACGATTATTGTTTTATAAATGAATATATATATATATGAATTAAGATGATTAATAGAAAACGGTGAATATACCGAAATATGATAGGAATGAAATATTCTCAGATGTGTTGATTCACTCGTGTTTATTTATTATTAGAAATACTGCTAATGTAAACGATGCAACTCCTGAAATTCCGACAACTGAAACTCTACCAATTCCCCAATCGGATTCATCGTTTACAGTGTCGAGCAGTGGTGGTTTATCTTCTAGCGCACCACTTCCTACGTAATTTTCGAATTATTTTCTCATGAAAACAAAACTAATTATTTCGTTTTTATAGAGTTCTCAGCGCAAACGATAGTCTTCTGGCAGATAAGGATAATGAAAATGAGTCCATAAATGCGCCGATTGATAATACCGGAAGCGATAATGAAGAAGAAGACGAAGAAGAAGGTGACGCCCATGATATTCGCGGTTCAGACGATGATGAACAAGAAGATCCAAAAGATTATTGTAAAGGTGGTTATCATCCTGTAACTATCGGCTCAACATTCAATCAACGTTATCATGTTATACGTAAATTGGGCTGGGGTAAACTATTGAATACGGACAAGATTTTATCATTTTAATTAAAATTTTATTCACTATTAAGGTCATTTCTCAACTGTATGGTTATGTTGGGATCGTAAAGCGTCAAGATTTGTTGCTATGAAAGTTGTTAAAAGCGCTAAGCATTATACTGAAACAGCTTTAGATGAAATAAAATTATTAACTAGTGTCCGTGAAAGTGATCCATCAGATCCTCATCGTCTTAAATGCGTTCAATTATTGGATGATTTTAAAGTTGCTGGCATCAATGGTTTACATGTTTGTATGGTTTTTGAAGTTCTCGGACATAATTTACTTAAACTAATCATACGTTCAAATTATCGTGGTATACCAATTGCTAATGTTAAACTAATTATTAAACAAGTACTAGAAGGCCTTGATTATCTACATCGAAAATGCCAGATTATTCATACCGATGTACGAGAAATTTGTTTTCTTTTTTGCATTTACTCTCATTTCAAATGTATGTATTCTTCTATAGATTAAGCCGGAAAATGTTCTCATGTGTGTTGATGAAGAACATATACGTGCTTTAGCATATCAAGCTGCTGAATGGCATAAACTTGGAATTAAACCTGTTGGGTCTGCTGGTAAATATCCGAGAGAGAAAATGTTTCTTTTTATTATTATACGAAAGACGAATTAAAAAAAGTGTTGAAGCATAGACATTAAATTCCCTCGTTCCCGAACTTCCTCATCATGAATTACTTCCTTATTGCGTTTCGGAAGGAAATAAGTCCCCAACCAGATAAGAAAGAAGATATAATCCTACCATAATTATCAATAATAGCTACAACAAGTCTGCAGGGATTCGGGTATCAGTTAATTAATTTTTTTAAATTAGTTGCTACAACACATATTGTCAACAAACCGGATTTGAAAACGATGTCGAAAAATAAGAAGAAAAAATTAAAGAAAAAAGAAAAACAGAAACAAAAAATGCTTGAATTAACACAACAACAAATTCAAGTAAATATTTATTTGTTATGATAAAGTTTAACCGTGCAAATTTTAGGATGCGGAAAAACAAAAGCAAAAACTTTTAAATTCACCAAATAAAATTAATTTAAAGAAAATGTCTATTAATGATGAAACAGATCTTCCAGCAGACGAAAAAAATTTCAATGGACATAAAGAAAATTCAGCAGTCGACAGTGACGAAGACGATACAGCTGTGAAAACTGTTAATGGACATGAAACCGAGCAATCACTCAATGAACAAGCAGCTATGGCTGCCGCGGCTGCTATTTCAGGCGATGCAGATAAACAGACAAAACCAAATGAATCTGATTCATTAGATAAACGTAGCTCATGCTTTTTAAGGTTTCGAATAAATCCTAATTCAATTATTTTAGCTCGACCCATGGCTGAACGAACACCAAATCCAGTTTTTGAAGTTATACCAGAAGATATTCTTCAAGTTAAAATAGCCGATTTAGGCAATGCTTGTTGGACAGTAAGTTGATATGAAAAAAAAGAATCTTTTATTTTTAATATGATTCGCTTTTTAGTATCAACATTTTACAGAAGATATCCAAACACGGCAATATCGTTCACCTGAAGTTATACTTGGTGCTGGCTATGATTCATCAGCTGATATATGGAGTGTAGCTTGTATGGCATTTGAATTGGCAACTGGTGATTATTTATTTGAACCACATAGTGGCGATGATTATAATCGAGATGAAGATCATATTGCACATATTATTGAATTAGTTGGTCCTATGCCTCTTGAAATAGCGCATTCGGGTCGATATTCAAAAGAATTTTTTAATAGAAGAGGTAAGGAAAATTCTATTTGTATATATATATATATATATGTGTGTGTGTGAAAACAATCTTTTAGGACAATTACGTAATATAAAACAATTAAAACCATGGGATTTATATCATGTGCTGAGTGAAAAATACAAATGGCCACCGTATGAAGCTATTGAATTTACACATTTTCTCGAACCAATGCTTCACTATGATGTTAATCTACGTGCGACAGCTGCTGAATGTCTAATGAACCCATGGTAAATAATCAAAGAAAAGTTTATTTTTCCTTCTTGAAAGACATAGCAAAAGAAACGTTTTGTTTTTCAAGTACTATTTGATGTTAAACAATGAATGAAACATCTGGCATTAATTTATTTCTCTTGAAAATAATTCTATTAAATCCCAATTATAGCATTCTTGTCTTAACAGTAATGTTAACCTTCTAACAGTTCGGATGTTATGCATCGAATGTCATGTTTATTCAAGTTTCACCCGATGATTGATATAGATATGCTGAGAAAGTAGTATGTCGAGGGAAAGACTTTGCTTGTAAAATATTGTTTTGAAGGTTATAGAAAATGATTTGGTTTCGTGACTCTTGAAATATCGCTCGCAGCAACTGTATCGTATTTCAAATAGGACCCAACGGCGGGCTACTTGAGACGGCATATCAGAAATCAGATGAATACAAAAGATTTTACTACATTCATTTTTAGGATAACTGGTGAACCATTATTTGATAATTCTGTCGATGGTCTCATGTATTCTGAACAATTCGATTATCGACCTGACAACGAAGCTAATCCATCGGCCGCTGAAGTCGGAGCTCTTGGTTTTGATTTTCGTTCACATGCAACTGAATTCGATAATTTCTTGTCAGCAGCTTTGGAAAATCCACAAGTTCTACGTGGCGTTGCTGCTGCTACTTTTATTGGAGGCAATTTCGGTGAAGATGATATGTGGGACGACTATGAAGACATCGATGAAGATAACGATAACGATGACGATGACAGTAGTCAAGGCGAACTTGATGATTGATAAACAAAACATGATGGCTGTGTGTATGCATACATGTTTAGCGTATCACTATTGAATATTTTCGAAACTGACACAGGAATACCTAAATACCAAATGCGAAAGCGTCTGACTGTGATACACCTAAGTATAGTCTAACAGCCATATTTTTTCTTTCTTTTTTCGTTTGCATGTATGTTTATAAAACAGTGTTTGCAAAAAACAAAAGCATTCCCAAACATTAGAAGAGCATCAAACAAAATGAGATCAATGTACATTTTTTTTTCTAAAAAAACAACATTCAAACAAGTATTTTTGTTTCTCACATACGTATCCCGTTCAATTCTTGTTTGCTTGTCTCTGATGTTTTCTCTTTCTTTTTCTTGCGATAATAAGTTTTCTTTTATGCTTTGTCCTTCTAATATCTATCGTTGTTCACTCCATATAGAAACTTTTTTTCTTTTTTCTTTTGTATGCACTTAGCGCGCTTGTTAAAAAATCGTAACGATGGATTGGTATGACACATACACATTAGTCAGTTTTTTGCGCTTGAGATATTACTCTGTACTTCCTTCTTTTTTCTCTTTTTTCATTTTCCTGGCTCGCCTTCTCAAGATCTCATCATCCTTAAATAAAACAAAATCACATTCACTTGAAAAATTAACATTGATAGATTTTTAGCAAACGAATTCACTATGTTAGCTTCTTCTCGTGATTCACATTTACATCCTGGTAAATTTGGACTATCTTCATTTAACATTTGTGGTGATTGATTTTGTATAATCCACATTTTAAAAAATGGAAATGTTTTACCAATTCGGATAAAAAATTCATGTTCAAAAGGACGTTTTTCCACCTGGAAAACTATTTGTAAGATTGTGATGGATACGAATATACTATATGACGTCGACTAATATTTTCCTTTGGGCAATAATCAATACAAGAAATAATTTGATGGAAAAGAAATCGAATAATCAATCAATAGATGTGAATGAATACTAAACATGAACTTTTTAATTTTGACAAATTTTATCATTCTTCAAATTATTTTCATTAGTAAATGTTTTACCATGACTACAACGATAAATCGAAATATACAAATAAAGTTCTTCTAGATTCGACATTCGATGTAGGAGAGACTACAACCCATCGGGATCAAAAATTTTCTATCCCAAACACGGTCGATCAGGATTTTGGGTGTGGGTGTAGGTGTTGGGATCTTCTCCACACCCAAAAGTTTTAGAAAACAATTTCACGTACACTGAAGACGATTTCTGTTATAGCTACCGATTAGCTTCTAAACATGTAAATTATACAATGGCAACGTGAAAATGAAAAAGATGACATTTTAATACTAGTTCGGTTGTTCACTATGTTTAATAGGTTTCCGACATATGTTCGGAAACCAAGCTAGTATTCTGGCATACGCTTTCAACGTTTCCGATCCTCAGAAACCCAAAAGGTTCAGGAAAAAATTTGTCGAAAACTGATAGGCTACTGACGACACGCTTTAAGTTTCCGAGAAGATTTTCAAAACAAGAATGGTTTCCTGGGATAATTTTTTGGTTTTGAGAATTGTTTGATGGCTTCTGAGAAAACTATTAAAGGTTTCCTATCCGCGTTCTGGAAAGCCGAACTGTTTCAGGGGACTCGGAAACCTATAAGGTGATTTCAAAAATTCAGCTTAGAGCCGAAAACCTTTCCGGATACGTGTGTGAGTTTCCGAAAGGGCTTACGAAGGGATTTCGGTTTCTGGGGAAACGCTTTTATTTAGAGTGTAGTTTAGATACTAACTATAGGCATTGTAAGACTTATATTTGACTCCATTAACGACTAGTGTTCTTAGGCATCCTTTTTACTGCGTTGGATAAATTGGACGGTCGTCATCATGCCCCGTCTCAACTAGTCTTTGCCTCAAAAAAGTCCTCGTCTAGGACTACTCTGCTTATAACATAATTGCTGCATATATTAACAAAATTCAGACCAGTCCTAGGCTAGTCTTTCTTTAGAAAAAGACAAAAAAAAGACACGTTTAATGACTCCAGTCATCCGTTTACTTTAGACGGTGATGAATGACGTACTGAAATTCTGGACTCGTCGTGGACGAGTTGATTTTGAGACAAAGACTAGACGAGACGAGTCGACTTGGTTAAAGAAAAGACTAGCCATTTATCCCGTCTTTTGCTCACTTGGGTTTTGAGTAGAGAACACCACAGTGATGAGAAAAACAAAGCGAAAAATCCAATAAGTATAGCAAGAAACGAGTGATAGTATAGATAGGCAAAATGAAAGAACGACAAAGATCATGCGTGCAAGTGAAATGGAAAGATAATCACAGGAAGAGACGAATAACGAACGAAATAAAGTTACACCAACACGAGTATAAATGGAATACATAATCTTAGCAATGAAAGAAAAAAACAAACGAATGGAAAATCACGTACACAGTTAGGATAGAGAGAGGAGAGGCAGAACGAAAATCACACATGTAAAAGTGTGGAAAAAAGTGGTAATCCTGCAAGATAGGGAGAATACATCATATTCCGCAATGTTGAACATTTCGGAACCAGTTCCGCTCATGGAACCAATTCCATCTAATTCCCGGAATTCAGTGCACTCACACTTATGGCAACACCCCACTAATACCCACATCATCAAGTTCTCTTCTGTATTTACTAAGATTACCGACTCATATTTATATATATTTCGAAGACGAATCAAATAGAAAGAGACAAAGGAGAATAGCATAGAGGTTATTGGGACGATAGGTACCGTCCCATAATATAAATCTTCGCATTTTCTCTTTCGTCTCTTCATAGTAACAATCCAACGCATAAAGATAAAAACTGATTTAACTTAAATTTGCAAAACAAAAGAATGTCTCATCATTGGTTATTGTTATCCATATTTCTAACAATTTTCTTATGGCAAATATCAAATCTTCATTCAATTTCAATTAATTCTGGCAAAAGTAGTCATATGATCGATGAAAACAATAGTACTCAACGCGTGAAAGATGATTTAATTCGGTTAATTGAAAATATTCTTGGCGAATCAAATCCACACAAACAAACACTTTTATTGAATGAATTACGTGAATATCTCAATCGTATGTGTACTGTTCGTTATTTTGGATCATCACATGCTCAAGCATGTCAACGTATCGTTGATGTTACTCATGAACTTGATACTAACGATCAGACACGCACTGAAGACCATGGCATAGAAAACTGTTTCTTTTGTAATGGTTTTATTGACTGTAGAAATAATGCCGACCGATAAGTATTCACAGATGAGAAAATTAAATTAACATTTCAATCATCGATATAAAGCGTGTCAAAGACGTTTATCAATAAAAAAAAGAACTATTTTGAAAAGAAGAACCTCGAAAATAGTTACAACGAAATTTTAATCATTTTTTTATTGAAATTTTAATTAACTACGAGAGATGTATTTATTCAATAAAAGAGTTAAAAGTCCACTATTAGAAACGATTGAAAGCAATCAAGAATAGGTACTGAAATTAAATAGAAAGAAGAAGATTGTTGCAGGTTGAACTTATCATAAAATATGAAATAATTGAACGCTAATAAAACAATAGTAACAGGTTTAATTTACGAATGGTTTCATATTAAAGATACAGACTTTACTAATCGCCTAGTTTATTTCAATTTATTTATCGATACCTATACCATTGTCATGACAAGCAAACTTGCATGAAAGACAAAACTGATTTCGTTTTTCTCTCGTATCTCGTAGGTTTTCAGCACTGATATGTATCGGTGATCTTCTATCTATATTGCATTTGATTCAAGAAGCGTTCATGTAGATTGAGAAAAGATTATTTTTATTTGAAGTATTTCAAAAACGAAAACCATTGCAATTAAGAAGAGGCGAGAAACAAAAGAATTTGAATCATGATTCTTCTCTGCGGAGTAGAGCATATCGATTGGTTGATAGAAGGAAAAACAAAACGTTTATAATATTCCAGTGTAGTTTTATGGGTTAGCTGCTACAAATTTTTCTGATGCTGTTAATTCACGACTGTACATAAATAATTCATCTACAGAACCTGTAAATCCAGCTGAACAACCTGGTGCAGAAAGGAACGCATAGCCCCCATCACCTCCTATGAATAGATAGAGAGAAGTACCTGCAGCAACATAACTAAAAGCTCCTGAAGTTGCATAAAAAGTTCCATTAATATAGAGTCTGAAGCCGCTACTTGGGCAATATGTAGCGCCCACGTGAGTCCAAGTGTTGAGAGGAATAATAGAACCTGACACAGATATCAAAGCACCACTATACGAATGTAACACGATATGGCCACTCGCTGTCGTCATTATGATACTAGCACACCAACCTGTTTGAGCAATTACAAATAAAATAGTTGGCAATGCATAGCTGCCCGTTGGCTTAATCCATAGAGAATAGGTGTGCGGCTGATTGGACACTCCCAAAAGTAGAAATGATGTATAGCTAGTATAAACACTGGCACTTGGATTCACCTGAATAGCTTGATTAACTCTTCCAGGTACAAGACTTGGACTTCCGATTGTCGTTGTATTGATACCGTTCAGACTATTATCAGTCGTTAAACTAGTATCAAATGAATAGTACGCCATAAGAGTTGCATCGCGTAGAATGTCACTAGGAGTTTTCGCACTCGATACGAATTGCATTAGAGCAAGGTAACCATCGAAATAGTTCGAGCCTGGTGGTATTGCATAGGTAACACCAATAGTTGTATCGCCTGATGAACCTTGAAAGGAAAATAATGATCGAGAACCATTAAGTATGCCATTTAAGTAGGCCTGTAGTGTTTGTGTTTCGAAACTATAGACACATGCAACGTGTGACCATGCATTCATACTTAATGATGTTGCACCTGACGTGTCATTGGCTCCAAAGCCACAAGTCAGTTTATAATTTCGAACAAGAAAGTACATACATTTATTGGTCATGTTTCTTGGCATTGGCCGAAAATAGCATAGTCAGCTGTCGTGAAACCAATCGGACAAATCCAGGTTTCAATCGTGAAATTCGACGAATAGAATAGAATTTGCCCCGATGGAATTTTCACGTATTGCGCTGATGCTCTAATTAAATGTATTGCTAATCCGATGCCCCAATAACTTGTAATATATGAGATGCCTGCTGATGATACGCTAGTGTAATTGTTTTTTGAATCGTGTGCATTGCCATTGAATGGCCAAAATATATCAAATACTGGCTCTATTAACAAAGAAAAAATTAGTGGAATGTGCTAGTGTTTCTTGTTGACACTGCTCCCTATACGCGTACCAGTTTTGTTTTAAATCCTGCTACTAGCTCAACAATTATATCGGATGGGATAATCGATTTAATAAGGGATTCATTGGCCTTCGTCTTTAAACTTCTAGATGATCAACGAAAATATTATCGATTTGTTCCATAACTTAATATCTATCAACCATGTGATTCATGGGTAGTCTGAAAAACACTTCTCTATACATACGAATACACCAGTTGGATATATTCAAACTGGCAGAAGCATTGAAATCGTTTTTTTTTATCACACTGAGCTCCATCCCAACATGAACCAATAGGACATTCACAAGTGCCGAAACCTGAATATGTCAGGTATCGATCTTCAACACATTTCGAACAAGGGGTTGGCCGTAATTATTGAAAAAACTTGTCGGTATTGTGACTGATCCAATACGTTGAGTTTGTACTGATGAAATGGTATTGCTTGTATTTAAAGTATCATTGAATAGACGATAGAGAAGTGACGAAGTGTCATAGTCGAATGTACGACATTGTCTGTTGAGATTACACGCTGTAATGAATGGAAAAGAATCAGAAAAAAGCAAGATTTCACTCAACATTAGTGGCAGCGGTTACACTCTCAGGCAATTGGTAATCTTGAAACTTACATGAACTACATCGTAGAAGAGATGACGCATTACTTTGCGAGAGTAATGAAGACTGAACACTTGGCTGAAATTTAGTTCTCCAATCGCTAAGCCAAATATAAGATTGAAAAGTCATGTCTGCTACGAGACATTTGACAAAGACTAGAATCAATGGCTTTCGAAATGTCTTCATACTGTTATTATTCTGCTGCACACAACAGAGAGTTAATGACGAATGACATCTAAAATTCTAGTCTTCTATAGCTATAGTATTTTTTCAGTTATCGTTACTTTGGTAATATATTTCTTCTTGTTTCTCTCTGCTCATAACAAAATGAAAAACACTTTGTATAATTGAATGACTTCATATGTTAGATGGTATTCTATATGCATCTACCAGCTTATTAGATTCATTTGTGTCTTGTATTCTACTTCAGCATCAAAGCAGCATCTTAACAGATTCAAGTTTATATAATACAATTATGTATAAAGAAAAATCGAACAATTGTATTCTATTACAATCATATACAGTACATTGCTTGATAGATAGAGTTAAGTTTGTTATAATTGAGAAATGCCATATATATGTTTGGCTGATTGCTTTTACTCCTAGACGACAATCACAATACATTGATAGCACATTCACGGACGTTGCTTTTGTGAATAAAAACTTTAAACACCCACTTGTCTGCTAGAAAAATATAATTGCCTTAGTTTTAATTGAATGCAGTTATAAATTATGTTCGGTGTTAGTTACCAAAACTTTACCTGGACGATGTCATCTAAAAACTGTCACTCTTTTTCCAACGAATTGAAATAAAATAGAATGCTGGTACAGTTAACAATTCGCAAAATGACTTTTCTTGCAACTTCTTAGTAAAAGGGTGTAGGTATGGGTGTGAATTTGAGTGTATTTATCATTTCTTAATAAACATCCACATCCATACCCTTTTATATCTATATTTTTCTGAGCATTCATTATCACGCAAGGCTTGTTTTATGTAAGATCTTTGCTAAGCTTAAAACATTACTGTTGGATTCGCTTGTCACGTTAAATATCAGTTTTCATGTGTCCTGTGCGACAGAGAGAATAATACCAGCTAATTTTCATGTTCATTAATGGAATGCATTGAGCAACTTCGGATCTCAAGAGTGGCTCTACTTACCATACAACACACATGTATAGAGTAGATAGTAAGACTAAGAGAGGTGCATATATATGGAGGGTGTGGGTGTGGGTGTTTATTAAGAGATGATAAATACAGTCAAATTCACATCCACACCCTAGAAACCTCACAGACTACTCTCTTTTCATTAACTTCCGTCAATTGATAGCATAACTTCAGAAAAAGACTCACTATCTAATTGTTAGTTCGTGAAATTCTCCACTGTCTACTCAGATTTAGTTCGAGACTAACTTTAGTACCAATCGCATCCATGAAATTCGAGAAACTAATCGGAAAATTATTAGGAGGTTCAAACTCTGGTGATCTTTGCGCCAAATGGTCGCCACGAGCGCAATTCTTAATTTAAACGCACACGACCAGCATGCTTCGATATTTCTGATACCGTAGGTATAAGAATAACTAAAGACTAAATATTTTTGAAAGCACATAGAAAGAATATCAATTTCATATTTTCCAATTGAAGTTTCTTCCCAATCAATTCTATCTAACTCGTAAATAAGATGCATTTTTGGAAGAAAATTCAACAACTAAATATGCCTGGAACGCTTTGAAATATTTTATTGAAAACCAATATCTTCCGGTGAAAAATCAGTCACTCTGATGTTTCTATATAATCTAGAATGTCGAACATGAAATATACTTCCATAGTAAGTGATATTAATGAGTACGAGTTTGGCTCTGACATGTTTGCAATGGCTAGTGCATCATATTTATCGTTGACAAAATGACTTCGTTTTCCCCCATTTCCTTTTATTTACTTCAATTAATCAACCATGTCATTTTCAATAGATATATAGCATTTTTTCATATGTGTGCTCGTCACCGTGCTTTTTTTCTCTTTCAATCTTCTTCGTTTTTTGTTCACTTGTTCTTAGGTTTTATGTTGTTATGATCAAAATAAAAATATACGCTGATATTTGCGTAGACAAATAAATCACATTCGAATCTCGAAGTTTCTTTTTCGATGAGTAAAATAAACCGTGGTTGTTGGATCTCATATAGGAGAAGTACTGACCATGCGTTGTTAAATGTCGGAACTTTTCATAACCAAGACTCTTTCTATAGGCTAGAAAAATATCAGTGAATTGCATGTCGAATACGACGAAGAAGAAAATCACTTCACGTAGGATATAACACATCGTTCACGTTTGTGTGATACGACCCTAGCCGAACTTTTTGTTGCAAGCGGATGCAATTCTTGACTTTCTTGATCAAGAAAGTCAAGAACTATGGACACATCTTGAGGCAAGACATGAGGCCTTTCGGTGAGCTCAAATTCTTTAACTTCTTGCTCATGCATTTGAATTTTTATCTGAGCGTTTCCGTTATTAAAGAACTTTTTCAATTTTACATTCAAAATAACTCAACTTGCACTAGAAATGTATAGCTGTATTTTTTTGTAACTCATGCAAACATTAAAACGCTTGTCTTGAGCAAGAAAGTCATGCACTATGGACACGTCTTGAGCTCTAGTCTTGGCAAGCGCATGAATAAAAAAGCTCGACGAGGGAATGATCTCGAGACTGAAACTTTTCCTGGTTTCCTCTATCGGATTTTTTGGACGAAGTAAAACACGAATCTTACATTTTTGCAGAAAAATTCAATATAGTGAGATTTACTGTTGATTTAGCCATTGTTAAAATGATGTCATCAGGAAATGCTAGCCACACATTTGTTCATCGAGATAATTAAATCTTCAATCAAAATTGTTCTCTATGAACAGAGTTTTCACAGTAATGAATTAAATTATCGGTATTTTAGCCGTTCAATTAAAGCTTTCATGTGCTTAGAATGTGAAGCCAATCAATTATTGTTTTATTTTATTCTCGATCTTTTTTTTCGAAAATTCGACTCTTGCATTGTACAACAATTATTTTCTGTATCTACTATTACCTGATGATTATTTGAAATATTCGTCTTTATATGCCTGTCTGCTCATCGTCATATTAGTGCTAGAAATGGTGTATAATACAAAAAATTCCGAATAACATTTAAGAACAAATGTGAATCAAATCGATAGAAACGACTTATTTTCCGTCTAGCAGTTTTTCAGTTTAGTTCGTCACTCATATCATATTTTGAAAATATATGTAGAAGGCAAAAACTACATACTATATTGTATTATAAAAGAAAAAAAAGATTATCGACGACTATGTGGTACCATTTGCATGAGTTCAATAGGAATGGGAAAGACAATAGTTGAATTACGTTCAGCAGCAATTTGTGTTAATGTCTGCAGATATCTTAACTGCATAGCTATGGGTGATTCATTGATCGTATCGGCCGCTATTTTTAAACTACGACTTGCTTTCATTTCGCCTTCGGCTGCGATAATTTTTGCACGTGCATCTCGAGATGCTTCAGCTTCAGCTGCCATCGCTTTTTGTAATGCTACTGGTAAACGAACATCTTTGACTTCAACCCGTTCGACTTTCACACCCCAAGGATCGGTTGCTTCATCTAGACCTGTCTGAAAAAAAAATTTAAAAAAATAATAAATTGATTAAGACAAATATCAATATTCTTACTTGAATTACAGTATCGATTTTATCTCGTTCAGCAAGAATTTCATGAAGTGTTTTAGTACCCAAAACCTAAATTGAATAGTTTTAATATTGTAAACACGACAAGCACAACTATATATTCAAAACAAAATACATTTCGAAGTGTTGTTGCTGCTAAAAGTTTAGTTGATTTTGCTGCATCTTCCACATTTGTTATTGATATAACAGCATTAAATATTCGAAAATAGACAACGGCATCAACTGCTACTGTTACACTATCTTTTGTTAGAATTTCTTGTGGTGGTACATCGAAAGTGACTGTTCGAAGATCAACTTTACTGTAGGTATCCACGCATGGTAAGATAAAAAATAAACCGGGTCCTAGAAAGTAGAAAAATAAAGAAATATTACATTCAATTATTTAGCTTATGCCTTAAAATTATCGTCATATACATAGAGAAAACCTTATATCATAGAAATAATTCGATATATATCGAGCACAAGTTAAGAAAACTAAAAATTTAAATATCAAAAGTAAACAATAGAAACTTTTACTTACCACGTGCTCCATTTGCTAAAATGCGGCCAAGTCGAAAAATGACAGCTCTTTCATATTCTTGAACTACCTTTTATTTTCGCAGAAATTAATTAATTAAAATAAATAGATAATTTACATACCTTAAGACAGAAGCATAGCGATAATGGAAATGTAACAATGACAAGTAAATAGCTGAGAATAATCAATATGCCAAAACAATAACCCGATTGTTCACGTTTGTCTTTCAGGTCTATAAAAAGAATGTTAGTTCTTTTTCTTTTTTTTTTTGAAAAACAATTATTCGATATATGTTATTATTTAATTGTTGAATTTTAGAAAACAAAATTTTACCATAAGTTTCTGAGCAACGACGTTGATTTATTGATAAAGCCTGTCGGTCTATATTAATTCTCGATGTTGATAAATGTTGACTACGATTAGTTAAATACTGACAATCTTGATGATTATTACGCGATGAATTTCGATAATCATGTCGCTTTTCATTACGCGACATCATCATTCTAACTGAATATTTTTTTTTCTCTCTCTCTCGCTTTCTTCTTACTGATTTATCTGTAGTCCGTTCTTAAATAAACATAAGTGCTAACTAGTGTCTACATACTCATATGATAGCAATCAATTGCTATCATAATTGACGAAACAAGTACATACTATATCTCTTTTCTAAACATATTAGTACAATGTATATATATATATATACATATAATCTTCGTTTTCTATCAGTGAACTTGAAATTTTATGGTCAACAATATAAATATGTAATTTTTGTTTTCTTTGAAGCATCATTGTAGGAAATGTTACCATCGAATAGACGAAAGATATTACTATTCCACTGTCTTTCTAATTCATCGATTGTTTTCTTTCGATCACGTATTAATTAAGGTAGACCGGACAGAATTAATCAATAATAACAAAACAAAAGTAGGGAACAATTTATCAGATTTTTTTCTTGTTCTCATTAGATGTTTTTTTTTCATCAGGGTAAATATGGTGAACTGTAAAAGTCAGTTATAAAAGGATAATAATGTGAAAAGATCATCATCAAGGAAGACAAGGCTATGTCTATATCGGAACATATTGTTTGTATGTTATTTGTATGGGATAAATTACATTCAATGCGTGATATTATATGCATCACATCTATCTAATGACATAAAAACTACTATTCATCATTCGTATCATGAAACCAGAGATTAATCTAGTGAAAGTATATATTAAAAAGCATTTTCTAATTCAAGAACCTCTAATAGGAAGATAAATAAACAAAGAATATTTTTTTGTAAATCAACATACCATCGGTATTTCGACGTACCAGCGTCTGGGGTGGAATGAGAAATGAATTTCTAGAGAGACGTCGAGCAATATTATTATCATTGCGTTGAAGCGGTTGTAACATTGGTGTTAAATATTCATCAGCACTTATTGAGCCAAATTGTGTACGATAAACATCAGGATAAGTCGATGGTCGTCTAACACCATATTGTGCCGAATAGGTAAAAGCTCCAGAAACTCCACCAGCTTCAGTATCGAGCATCGATGTGTCAAGCATCTTATACGTAGGTGATAAACGCAAACAACCGATTTATCGTCGTTATTTCTATTTCCTTTAGTGACACTGCAACGTGTCTCTAAACAGTTGTTGACATGCCCATATTTCTCTTTCACAATTTTTCTTTTACGAAATACTGTCGTCACCTATTCTCGTAAAACTTATTTTCGTGTATCTAGGCTATCTGTGTATGGATACTATTTCACGGTCAGTTTACTAGACAAGAAGACTGATGTCGTGCTGATTGACAAGTAACTACACAAACACTCAGTCCGCAAAGATAAGATATTACAAGGAGAATTCTCTAGTTCTTTTTCTTTTTCTTCTATCTTTTCTCTATTGCTTGTTTTTGACGATGATTAGCACTCGACTTGTTGTATTTGTCAAATTTCTCTTTTTTAGATTCTTTTTCTTCTTCTTCTCCTTCTTATTGCTAGTCCTTCATTCTCGTCATCTGAAAAAGATATTCTGTGCGAATGTTGTGGTTACTTTGTGGCTATTCGCGTAAGAGAACAACGATGAGAATGATCATGATGATGATGATCATCATCGTCATCATCTATTCATTCACTCACTGTACTCGATCTAATCTATCTACTATTAGATCAGCCTCTTAGCATAACGAGAAATGTTTCTTTTTTTCTCTATTTCTGATCTGATAGCAGCAGCAGCGCGGCATGCATAATAATTAGGAATCGAATTATTTATTCATCAACATCTTCCTTGTTGATTAAGACGATCTTCACAATCTATTTTAATACTCTTGAATGATTTCACATTTATTTATCTAAGCAATGATATATATATATATATGTAAAAAATCAAAATGAAATACGACGAACGATTCGAAGACTGCTCATGACTAATCAAGTGTTTGTCTATTATAAAATCAACATGATAGTGTTATTGATCTTTAAACATATTTAGTTATTGTAAACGCACGGATCATATTAATTTGCATTAATATGAGTCAAGAATATAAAAGATAACTCACATTTTCTTTTGATTGCATAAGAAATTCAACGATAATAATATTTTAATTTTGTATACGAAGTTTTCATCGGTCTAATTTATTTTTGAGTGACATCAACTCGACCTTTTAAATAAAGAAAACCCATTAATTATAACTTAAACATCAGTTATCATCGGTCGTTTTTCTTGAGCTTATCTGAGAATGTTTTGATTACCAATAAAAAATTGATTGTCCTTGGTTCTATCTAGATGACATAATAGACGACATCGTTCTAGTCTCATCAAATCTATTTCTCATTATTGGAGTATATTGAGTGTTTAAAAACAGCTTAAATGCATAGACACTTTCTTTGGTTGGAACAGGAAAAGTAATAAAACGTTAGCGGTTTATTGTTGTTACTGTTTGTGTTTGGCCTTAGGCTAACGAGAAGAAAATTAATGGATCTAATACTAAGAATCTTTAATGATTTGAAGGAAAAAATATTGAAAAGCAAAAACAAACTTTGAACAACGGCTACCATAAAATCTAGGGTGGAAAAGACAAGGAAGAGGATTCGATTAATTTTTGTATTGCAAAACATTGAACTGAAATTACGGAATGACTTTTACTGCCTTGCAGTCATATGAAAAATGCATTTGATTGAACTACTTATGATGATCAAGGTTAAGTGATTTCTTCGATAATCTAACTGTTGATTTGCGTGTCTCTGTTATTATGAAATATGATGAATAGATATTAAGAAGTTCTATGTCTACAAGTTTTTCACTTGACATTGCTAATGAGCTTCATTTTTGATTCTATATTTGTATAATTGTCAACTTACAAACGATTTAAAGTGTACGTTATCTATGAAAATAGTATTGATAGTCGGGTAATCGAGTTCATATTGTCTTATTGAATAATACAATAAAGTATAAATTAATACAAAAAGAACAAGCAACGTCTTCATTCAATTAGCTTTATCAGATAATATGACAGAATAGTGGAACACAAGACTGGATCATGCCATAGAAAGATGATCTCTATTAACTCTATTATAAGTCATATGAACCAAATAATATGATGTGCAATGACCGATTTGTTCGATTTTCATTAACAGATTTTCGAAATGTGTAAAAGTTGGACCCGGACACAAAAAATCGTATTTCCTTTTTTTTTAAATATCAGACAAACTGCTGTTGTTGACTATTTCTAGTGAATAGATATTGATAGACATCTGTCAAATAGTATACACGAAACATATTATAGTTATAATGTCAGATACTGCAGCTTCCAATTAGTGACAATATGATCATGGTGGTCTTGTATAGGTTTTAGAAAATAATAACTACTAACATGTGATTCTAATATTACAGTGACTAGAAACAGCTGTCGAATCGATATTACGTAAAGGTACATGAGCATCAGCCGATTATGCTACGGAGTAAATGTATTCAACAAGAGTCTGTATATCGAATTATAAGTCTCTCATCTTCTACCATTGAAAATATTTTTATAGAACAAAGATTGTTATTTCTGATTTGAGTGGTATTTGCGTTTGATACTTCTCTATGACTATGACTAACACTTTGTTTAGGATGGTTTCGTCTAATAATGATTTTATCATACGGTGGCTGGTATTGTTCTAACACACAAAGAAAATAATATTTTATTATTATTATTGATCTTAAAAACATCTTGAATAAGTATGGAAACCAGCTCGTCAGTTACGTTTGAATAAATGCAAAGAGATGGAATTATGTTCAAGTGACTCGATCGCTTGGATCAGAGGCGATTGAGCTTTGTTGAGCCCGGTGGGAATCATAATTTCTTTTTGTTGCCGAATTTCATCAAAGTGGTCAACATAAAACAAACATGATTAGAAAATACCAAAAAAATAATTTTCTCGGTTCGCTCTTTCTACACAGGTGCCAATAAAAAAGACTATTTAAACGAATTTGTATCATTTCTATGATCAAAGAATAGTGCAAATCTTGAAAACTTGTTAAGAAATCAAATGAACTTCAAGCATCTTGTGCCCCAGTGGTTCCGCCGCCTATTCTAAAATTTGAAAATGCATTTAAGCAATTATGCTTATCTCGATTTCACTTAAATGTGTTAATGAGTTCATTGAATCGTATCATCAGTTTTTAGAGGAAGAAAAAAAATCGATTTACTACTGTTGATAAAAACAAAACGGCCATGCTTAATCGAAACGACTATGTTTTACGATACTTGTCCTTTCTATGAACCTTCGGGCTATTAATAATAATTTCTATGGATGCAGTACGCACAATAAATGTTGATGTTTTTTATATAATTGAAAAAAAATAAAAAATTGAAATAAAAAAAACTTGAAAAATGCTTTCAAATGAGGTAACACAAGGAAAAATATTAATTAGTTGACATATTGTTTTTGTACAAATAGGGTTTAAATGATATTCTTGAAGACGCCCAATCGGAACTTGGCGATGAAGGCTATTTGCAAGATGAAGAAATCAATCTTAACACCAATGTGGATGAAAATATTAGAGAAACGTCTACTAGACCACAAACCAATAAATCTACAGATTCAAAATTACGTGGAAGTAGTACAGCTGCTCGTTTGATACCATCCCGACCCCGTCTATATGATTTCAGTGCTACTAATCTTAAACGTGATCTAGCGATAGAACGTATTATTGAGTCACGTAAAGCAACTATCATTGAAAATGAGTATACCGTGTTAGCACAAACAACATCACAAGGTCGTCGACAATCGCCTCATGCTCGTATGAACTCAGTAAAACTACATACAATAACAAATCCAACCGAAGCCGAAGCCGAAGCTAATACAAATGATCCCAAAGATCGAACAACTTCTCGGCAGAGTAAAAACACATTATCAACACCTGCAGTTCAACTTGATAATGACAAATGGGACGATGGATTAAATACTGACTTTGATAGAGGTAATTTTTGTTGCGATGGAATAATAATTTTCGTGATTTTTGCATTTGTAGAAAGTATTGCATCGATAGATAAATCAAGTTTACAGATCTACGAAGAAACATGTAAACGATTAAATATTTGTCCGTGTTCAATGGTTATACGATCTTTACATACAACAAAAATTAATTTAGAAAATTATGGTCTTGGACCAAAAGGATCAGCAGCTTTAGCCGTAGCTCTTGTTGTAAGTTCTTTTTGGTTTTTTTGTAAAAATGTTTCGAATTTCTTGTAATGAATATTTAGCGTAACACATTTGTTACCACACTTAATCTATCCGGAAACGATATTGGTAATAATGGCATGTCGCATATCTATCAAATTCTTCAGGAAAATTCTTATATTGAGGAATATGTAGGTATTCTATTTTCAATATTGTCTCATGCGAATGATTTTTCAATCGTAGAATTTATCTTACAACAATCTTGGTACAAAAGGTATTCGTAAATTAGCAAAAGTTAGTGCTGCCAACGTTAGTTTAAGAAGTTTGAATATCGCCGGTTTGTGTGATTAATTGAAACGTTCTATTCTTATATTTGCATTTCATATAGGTAATGGACTAACAGCGAATGATATTAATATATTTCTATCGAAAATCGAGGCAAGTGATAAACTCCTCACAGATCAAAAAAAGAGAAATTATTTTAATAAATATAAATAGGATCATCCGAACCTTAAAGATCTGAATTTAAGCCATAATATATTAGGCGAAGACGGTGGAAAATATGTTGCTAAATGGCTACGTAAATAAATCTGTTGTTTTTCTCCCATGCGAAAACAATTGATATTTAAAATTTTTTCTTTATCAGGCGACAATAATATTTTACTCAACCTTGATATTAGTTGGTGTAGTATTCGTTTATCGGGCACTCTCGCTATAGCTGAAGCAATTGGCGACAATAATAAACTACTTTCACTTGATTTATCAAATAATAGTTTTGGAAATGATTCATTAGATAAACTAACAAGTTCATTATCACGAAATATGATATTAAATTTTTTGAATTTATCTGAGAATCAAATATCTAGTCGATATACTACACAAATAAAAGAAGATCCATCGATTTTACTTGTCGGAAGCGAATCTTCAGTTTACAAATTACTTGTTGCTGTTGCAACGAGTCAAGCATTGAAACAATTTCAAGTAATGAAAAGCATTTTTTTTCCTTTGTTGTATCATTGCTATTTATTACGATTTTGTTTAGATCGGAAAAAATCATCTCGATGCACGTTGTGCTATGATTATGCTTGAATCATTGGGAAAAATTGAAAATATTATATTAGAAGAACTTGATTTAACTGTAGGCTTTTGTTATGAATCTAATATTATCTATACGTATATACATATCTATAGGGTTTAACGTTAACGTTAAAACAAATGGCTGATATCCACGGATTTTTTGCCAATCATCCAAAATTTACGTGCTACGTTGGACCAGTAAGGCAAACCGTAGAACAATTTGCAAATAATTTAGTTAATACAATTCATAAATATTGCCATGAACATCAAATGAATGTAGCAAAATTATTCATTGAAGATGAAGAAATGATTACAATAAGTACAACAATTACTTATGATGAATTTCGAGATGGATTAAGAAAAGCAAAAATACCGTTTCCAGTTGCTCAAATGGAGAATATGATGAAGTATTTGGTTAGTTAAAGGCTATTTTTACTTTCATTTTAAAACAATTACTGCTTATTCATCTTTTGAATAGGGAGGAGAGTATGAGGATGGTGCAATACCACTCAGGTTAAAAATTTTTTTTGTATTTTGTATTTCGCAATTTTACCTAGATGTTTCTTTTTTTTATTACAGTTCACTTGAAGTTGATTCAAGAAAAATGATGTTTTGACTTCTCTTGTTGTTGTTGCTGTTTGTCATTCTCTATCTTCGTCGATGTTACTCTACTTTTATTGATATTTAATTCGTCTGTGTGGTTGAATGTAATGACATGTTAATCGTCGTTCGATCAAAACTATTTGCCAATATCAATAGACTATTTGCGTATATACGAATTGCTGCCCTAATTATTGACTTATATTTTGCCATTACATTTTTAGAATATTTCTCTTTTTTTCCCGTTTTTTCTTCACATTCCATACTTGTTCGATCACGCATGCTTTCATATTTACTCGTAATGAACATACCTCACACACTGATTTTGCTATCTAATAAATCAAATATTTCTTTTATGCTGACAAACTATTTCCTACGTAGCTATTTATATATTTTTTTATTTAGTGTAATTAACACATACCATTGGTAAAAGTTTATCAATGATTTCTTTATTTGAAAATTTCAATGATAGACATACCAATGATTAAACAAGTATCAGTTTCCAAACTATTTCATGTGTTGGTGTTGTTGTTGTTTTCTCTTTTTCTTCTGTCTCATATCAATCTTTTGATTGGTATGCGTAACATAATTTGCATCAAAATTGAAACCGAACTATCAAGTGACAAACAATCGAGAAGCAAAATAGTGGTAGCTAATCATTCTACTTTTTCATGTCGATTAAATGTTCGCTTCAACCAACAACAAAATCCTAGGGTCAGAATAGAGTTTTTTCATCATTATATACGATCTATTGAAAATACTTTTGGCTTCATTAATTACTTTGCCGAATAGTCAATATGTACTTTTCTTTCGTTGCAATTTTGATTCTCAGTGCTTTATGTAGATGTCTGCTGCTATTACCTTCCGATGGCATCACTCATGCTGAGTTTCGTTTTTCGTATGCTGACTTTTTTGTGTTATAGACATATGTTTTTTTTTCAGTGTTGTACCATGGCATCGCTGCGTGTACGTTTTCTTCCAAAATATGAAGTAAAAAAAAAGAGTCGAGAGAAAGCAAAAGAATACTTGTCCCGGATAATGATGATGCTGTCGACTAAAAAACCTAACGAAAAAGAACGATGAAAGGAGATGAAAGAGGACAAACCGTGGGCAATAATAGAAACAAAAAAAAACATTAAAACAGCTTCAATTTACTTATTTATATCGTACGATTTTTTTTTGATCAAATTCTTTGCTTATAATGTCATTTAGTTATTAAAATGTACGTACGGGGCAGTGTGAAGAAAGTGACGTTTGACACTCAATCGCTATTTCGTGTTTGTCTCTCTCTCTCTCTCTCTCTCTCTATATATATATATATATATATATATATACACGTATGTATATCAACTGTTTCCCAAGGCAAAAGGAGAACGAATAATATTCATGTACATCTGTTTGTCGAGCTAAATTATGTTAGGAATGAGAATTATTTCTATGCAATCTGCGTATCTCTCTCACAGTATGTTCGTTATGTTTTTTCTTTTTCTTCTAAATGAACGAAAGACAGGGAGAAAATTTTTCTTAGAAAATTGAAATCGTTTATATATTTTTCTTGTCATTCTAGAAAAAAATAAATAACGACACGTTTATATCATGAACGGAAATTCTATTAATAACAATTTAATGTGCAATCAAAACCAGATATCAAAAAATCTTCCTTTGAAAAAACGTCGTGCCTACATGATCGATAACTTGACGTCAAATAATGAACAAAATGAATATCAACCGACAATAGCAAAACAGTAAGTTTTAAATAGTAAACTTTTATTCTCATAGGAAATAAAAACTCTATATTTGAATTTCATCTTTTCAGAGCCTATATAAAAGAAGATCCACTTCAAATCTACATTCCAGCTCCACCCATCGCACCAACCCCACCATCATCGCCACACGTCGAATTATTACGACAACAGTATGCTTATTTATTAGTGAATCCAACTGATGTGATGAAACAAAAATATTTTCATCCATCAGCTTATGATTCTATGATTGCACAACAGTATCTTGATAATTATCGAACATTAGTTGAACAACAACAACATCACCTACGTAGTTATGGCGTAGTCGAAGGTATGCCATGTTTACCGTTGCAAAAACATCTCGACATTCTTTTCTTTTTCTTTAATTCTAGATCAACCAAAACAAACAGATATGATAATAGACGAACATTTTAGAAAATCTTTAGAAAATAATTACAATAAATTTACTGGCCGGTGTTTAACTCCTGATGATTCATCATCCAATAGTTCACCGATTGAACGAACACCAGGTTTGTTTTATTTCATTAGAAATCCATTTTTTTTTTGTTGTTTTTCAATTATTGATTTTCAATGTTCTGTTTTAGTTGACTCAATTGAAGAACACTTCGCTCGTTCTCTTGCTAAATTTCGACCATCACAAAATGCATTATCAAATGACGATAGAATATCATCGATTAATCATCAATTAACTGAATCAGTTGTTGACGATCATTTTGCTAAAGCATTAGGATCAACAACATGGCAAAGACTGAAAGAAAAACTATAATTAATTCTAGTGAATTGTTTTTGTTAGTTATTTTCGCTTTTCTTAACATTCTGAAGTCGCGCGGTGTCACTTTCTATATGACAAATAGAACACTTTATGAAATATTATAGGCAAACAAAAATTCTTTTACTTTATTAAATAAGTCGCCAGGTTGACAACCGTTATCATATATGTTGAAATTAATTTTTAACAGGATGGAAGGTATCTTTGCATGTGTAAATCGTTCGAAATGAAGTAGTGACCGTATTCAATCGCTTCATTAGATCAACAACAACTGGACCAAATGATTTTGAATAGATTCTATGAAAGACAATTTATTTCTTTGAAAAATCAGAGATAAAAAAAACTTTTATTTATAAAGTCAAAGATCACATATGAAAATAATACACTTTCAACGTGCAGTTCTTTTCAAAGAAAATCAAAATATATTTGTCCTAATCTCATACGGGACTCTCAGATCCTAATCGAATACATGGATCGAATATAAAATTCAAGGGCGTGGGTGCTGGTATGGGTGTTCTTATTTCTCTTTACACCTATACCCCACCCAAGATCTTTTTTAAACTATCTTTTTTCTTATCACTTATCGTCATTCCCAGCTCAGATATACTCTTTCAATTAATTTATAAGTATTTATCAATTATAGATTACGTTCAAATTAATTGTATAAATCGATAAATTCATTGATAGTCATTTGTTAAGAGTGATAATATATTGAATTAAAAGACAGAACATTTTTTAATTCAGATATTTAATTGATTTAAAAGATGTTAAATTACAAAATTGGATTAAATAATTTTTTTAAAGGTATCATTTCGCCAGAATAGATACTACTGTATTAAGTTAGGCACTATTGATATAATTTAGATATAAATTGCTATATTTTTAGATATTGCATTAAATGCATTCCCATTCAAATCAGCTGTCTTGCAAATTAGCTATATTAACTAGCGACATCTATTTGCGAGCTGAGCTTTTTTTTCTCTTGGTTGCTGTCGGAAACGCACCGATGTTTTATGAGCAGAAAATGAAAGGTTTCAATTTTTTCTTTTTTTCTACTTGTGTTTTTTATCGATGCTCTTGATGTATTTTATCAATAGGTTTATTTAACCATTTAACATGCTTTTTAATCATACTATTTTTAGTGATCATGTCAACAAAACAATCAAAACAGATTGTACCGAAAAACAAGGCTCAACCGAAAAAGCGTCCATCCGTTCGACCTCGTCTTGTTTTCGAAGAACCACACATATTTCGTGTTAAGAGTGCACAATCACTTTCACATTTACAAGAAAGTCGTGAATTTCTTCCTTGTGCAGCTTGTCTTACAGAAGATGAACGACGACAAGGAAGATCTGATCGACCACATTCTTCGTACAGTCGTCAACCACCAGCTCGATCTCGATCATCTGAGCCACGGCCATCAACAGGAATCAAAAAGAAATCTCGAGCACGACCGTCAGCTGCTGATTTAGAACGATTAAGTCGACCAAAAACTATACGAGAACAACCAGTATCAGATAACTGTAATTGGAATAATTTTATTAAGAAAAAAAGCAAATACGGTACGAATATAGATATTTATTCAAAGTTCAAAATTCTAATACATACTAATTTTTAGCTATCAAAACACCGTATGCTTTATGCAATTTAGCATATGGTCATGAAAGTTCAGAAACTCGTCCACCATTTGCTAACTATGGTGGACGTTACGATGATAAACATCATGGAGAAAAACGAACATTCAATTCTTTAGCTATTCATGTATGATCAATACGATTAGCTTTTGTAATAATTAGTTATTTGTTGTTGTTATTTCTTTATTCTAGCAATTGAAACATCATGAACATGAAGAAGAACGTTTATCAGAAGTACTTCGTGAACGACGTCTTCGTCTACAAGCAAAAATGTATTTTCGTGAAATGGAAGAACGAAGAGCTCGTGCACAAGAATTACATGATCGTGCAGCACGTGCTTCAACTGAATATCGAGATAATTATCGACCACCCTTCAACTAAGACAATGACGGCGCATTTTCTCGACATTAAATTAGACTTTCTTTTTGTATTTTTCAATGATAGTTTTAACAAAAAAAAAAGAAATAATCCTATTTGTTTTTCAATTTGGAAAGTTTTTCTTTTTTAAATATTTTGACAATTTGAGGATTGTTATCTCATTTGTACTGAATTATTTGTATTCAAATAAAATCCTTTTAAATTTCGCAAAAGAAAAGACGCAGCTAATCGGCACTGCTCGAGCTTTGGTTTCGGCAATATTTATTTTAAATTTAAAAATAATCTCTGAATTTATTTAATTTATTTCACGTAGGACAGAAAAGAAATCAGAAAAAATTCATCTTAAAAAATAAATATGAAGAAAATTAACATTTCAAAAAGTTAATTTCAAAAGTGAAATATAAAAAAATTAATTTAAAATAAAATGTGAAAACATAAATATAAAAATTAACCAATGAATCAAAAAAATCTGAAATTTCGTTTAAACAATAATTTAGAAATTAAATTAAAAACAGCTTGTTAGCGCAGCTTTTTCGGGGCTAAAATGTAGAACTCACAAATATCCCTTAGACTGAAAAAAGTAATTCCAAATAACTCAAATCAAAAATTTACTTTAATTTCCAAAATCTATAATCATATCATTGCAGATTTGCTGATGACTGTAATGAAGGGTTAATTGTTAGCTGGTATGCTTAATAATGGCAGACTAGTTGCTAAGGTATATAATGGACAGCTCTTGCTTTATTCGTATAGTCTGTAATCAAAAAAAGAAGAAATAGCAGCTTAATTAGTGTAGCTCCTAATTAGCATAATTTTAACCTCATTAATGTCTGTAGTGGGCAGGGGTGGGGAGCCGTAAAAATCTCACTTTTAAACTTACACTCACCATTTTCTTTGAAAATACAAGTAACGCGACGTAAGCGTCGCTAATCCTCTACTGAAATGGGTGACCATGTTTAATAAATAATGAACAATCACACAAGTTTCAGCGTAAGAATTCAGCAATGCTATTTTCCATGTCTTTCTGTAGTGATAAATGTATCCAACGTATTAGCTATTGTGTATAGCTGGATGTGGATTGTTGGATGACCTTTTATTTAGATTCAATTACTAAAAATCTCATTGACAGTTTCATAAGTAATATATTGCTTAGTCCGAGAGAGTTTTTAATATTTAATTTGATTCTTTTAATA
>CAJNYU010003162.1:344377-394213 GCA_905331475.1 Rotaria socialis | reverse complement strand
TCAACATTAACTGAATCAGATATGATTCAATTAGCATTAGATGTTGCTGATGGAATGGATTATTTATCAGATCAAAAATTTGTACATAGAGATTTAGCTGCAAGAAATTGTCTTGTAAATGTAAATAAGACTTGTAAAGTTGGAGGTAAGATTAAAGTTATATCACTATAATTATATACACAGATAGAGTCGCTCGAATGGATTGGCATTCTATTACTGTTTCTTAATGCTTAATCTAAGATTCGAAACTATTATTTAACTCATTTGATTTGATGCGTTTGAACTAGCAAAATATTCTTTCATTCAGACTTTGGATTAACCCGTGACATATATGAAACAGATTATTATCGACGAGGTGGTCGAAGTTTTCTTCCGATCCGATGGATGGCACCGGAAAGTCTAAGAGATGGACGTTTTGATACATTATCTGATGTTTGGTAAAATTTTCCTTATTTTAATGTTTTTTGTATTTTATTTTAATGAAATTATTTTCAGGTCATTCGGTGTTCTTCTATGGGAAATAGCAACATTAGCTGAACAACCTTATCAAGGTTATGGCAATGAAGAAGTTGTTCATTATGTTCGATATGGAAATATAACACTCGAACGTCCACCAAACTGCCCAGAAATATTGTAAGAAAGAGAGAGAGAAAAGACACACGATTTTTTATTTTTATTTAGACATAAACTAATGCGTGCCTGTTGGACATTTTCGCCCGGTGATCGAATATCTTTTCGATCAATAGTTGATGAATTAGTTCCATATGAAAATGAAGATTTTCGTTTGAATGCATATTATCATACTCAACCGCATTCACAACAAGAAACAGTACTTACGGATAGTAATAGTGATGAAAAGGACTTATTATTAGTTGATGATAATGCCAGTGAACAGCAGTAAAAATGAATCTGTAGTTATTGTTTTATTTTTATTTTTATTTTTTATTCGATGTGCATATAGATGTATATAAATATTTTTATGTTATTGTTTTTGTTTTTACTTGTATTGTAGTTTCTGTAGTGATATGAAATTAAAAATTTTCATAATATTGTCTGTATAAATGCGAAAGTACGGTGTCTAAACTTTTAGATGATATCGAATTTAGAATAGAGTAATGGTTAATTATTCTCTTAATAGTGAACAGCAACGTGATGAAGTACCAAATACATATGGATTTTTTGTTTCACCTAATGAACTTGAGTAAAGAAGAAAAACTATTTATTCGGTGTAATTTTTATGCATTATTTTTTTTCCTTTTTAATAGAACAGAAGAATCAGTAAAAGCATCAGTAGCTCGCCGTCGTGAACAAAAATGGCTCGATATGTTCGCGCGATGGTCTTCATTTATTGAATCACGTTTTGATAAAGTCAAAGAACGCTGTCGAAAAGGGATACCACCGTCTGTACGTGGCCAAGGTTGGTATCATTTATCCGCTGCAAAATATCGACATGAAAATGCAGATAGAAATTGTCCAACGGGAAATGTATTTAATATGTATTTAACACAAACACCATCATCAAATGTTCTTGAAGATATAAAAAAAGATCTTGCCAGATCGTTTCCTGATCATGAAATGTTTAGAGATAATGGTTGTGGGTAAGACACTTTTGCACTTTCTGAATAATATTTAATTCAATCTATCTATTATTATGATTTTTAGACAAGAAAGTTTATTTGATGTTCTTAAAGCTTATGCCGTTCATGATCCAGATGTTGGTTATTGTCAAGCACAAGCACCGATAGCTGCAATTCTATTAATGCATTTACCACCTGAACAAGCATTTTGGGTATTTGTTCAAATCAATGAAGAATATGTGAAGGGATATTTTAGTGATGGACTTATGGCTGTTAAAGAAGATGCATTAGCAACAGAAATATTGATAAAAAAAGCATCACCCAAAGGTTATCGTTTACTAGTAAGTATTTATGTATTCATAGCTATTAAGCGATATATTTATTTTCTATCTATGGATAAGAAGTGTGCAGTCTTTATTCAAGTATCTATGAGTAGAAAAAAAATGCAATCCCATCGTCTGATCGATTGAAATAATGATTAAAATAATTAGATTTGTACACAATTTAATTGTGAAAAAATTGTAAATAGAGTGCAATAACCTGATATCACAGTTGTTCAGTAAGCTCAGTAAACAGTGTATAACGAGGTATTTCTTGATACTATTCATCAGAGAAATTCTCTATTTTATATTTTTCCCTTTTTTGGAAGAAACGAAAAGTTTTTGTATATTGATTTTAAACGAGTTCAGTGAAAAGGACCCACACCCGTAAACATCAACTTGATGGGTGTTCTCTATCTGGTAAACTTCTTTATCTCAAAATTCTATAAGTTTCACCTGAAAACGGCTAAAGAATGACAGTTCTATGCTAGTTTCCGCCTCTAGAACTCTACTATGACTGTAGCTAGTTGTAGTATTGTATAGAAGTGTAACTCATAGTGTTCAGGTCGTCAATACTGAAAAATCATAGTTCTTCAGGATTTGGATCGAGAAAAAATCTCTATTATATCCTTAGATCTGGTCATAAAATTATAGAAACTAATATTTTTAAAATTAAATCGATACATTTGACAGAAAACAATTTTGTTGCCGAACTAAGAAGTGGTCTATTTAGGATCTCTTCGTTACAACTAAATAATTATTTCTCATGTGTACATTTTACTTATACGCAGTTGTTATTGACGTTGACTTGACTAAATAGATTATTTCTTGAAAATTAGAATATAGCATTGATATCATTTCTATTTTCTAGCGTAAACTTGAAGTTGATCCAATATTATATACACTTGACTGGTATATGACATTATTTTCTCGAACCTATCGAGCCCCACAATTATTTCGTATATGGGATATGTTTTTTTGTGAAGGTGTTAAAGTATTATTTCGATTGGCTCTTGTTATAGTACGTGAGACACTTGAAGTCGGTCCACCAGATACTGTAACTAAAGCACATAAATGTGATAATGCCATGGATCTTATTGCACTTATAAAACAAACAGCAAAAAATTTACTATTCGATGTACTCTTAATTAAGATGGATAAACTTCCATTAACAGATATTGATTTAGCACAAGCATGTGCGCAAGCAAGGCAACAACTTAACCCAGATTTACATACAACGAATAGTCGAAAAAAATCGTCTCGATATCAAGCTACCAAACAAAATGTTATCTATTAAAATCTAATGTTTCTTCTTTTTGTTGGCTGCCTTCTTTATGTATATATACATATCGTTTAAATATTCACGTTTTGTTTTTGCTTTGGAATTTTTTTTTATTCATATCAGTTTTTGTAGACGATCAAAGATCGTTCAATGAGGTATTCGCTTAAAGTAAAAAATTCAAATATATTGTTTTATCATCAGATACTTAAACGATTCTGTTTCTTTTTTGTTATTAATTTGTTAATGAGTTCAATACAAGGAAAATAAATGATTCTCAATTTATATGTGTATGATGTCAAAAAAAAGTGTTGAAAATCAAAGATTATACTGATGCCATAAATATGGAACACAAACTACTGAATTCTAATGTTTGCATCTAAAGTTATTAATAAAAATCGAAGATAGCAGAAATGCTCTTTTTTTATGTATTTTTAATACGCTACTATACATTCTTATATCAAATAAAGATATTCGAATGAAGTGCAATAGTTCACTTCTTCCAGCGACTTAAACAGCAATATCGAAATGAGGATTTAAAAACAGAATTAATAATTAACAACTTATTTTATATGATCATATACTTTCTCCACTGAAACTGCTGCTTCATAGGTGTCGACTAGAATTATTGCAGTATTCAATATGTCAGTATTTCTGCAAATTTCATTTTTAAAAAATATTCCCAGCTATTTTTTTATGAATTGCTTTCCATACTCTTTGATAGGTTTTCCTGATGACAATGCAGAGAATCATAAAGATAAATTCACTTACGCTAGTGAAAACATATAATCAGTACTATATTATGCTCAATCGCTAAAAATCAATCAAGTTTCTTCCAAAATCTGATTCTGTGAAGAAATGATTAGTTTCGATGCCTCTATTATCTCGAATATACCCTCTAGTAGAAACGCTAGCAATGCTGTATAGAAATTAGAAAAACGGATACAAGCGAAGTTGCTGTCTTATTCAAACGTGAATAAAATTTAGGTCATCGAATAGCGATCCCACTAGACAAGAGTACCAAGGTGATTATTTCAGTTGTCATGTATGATTCGAGTCAGTTCGATTAAGACACAGCAACAACACATAACCTACGTGTACAAAGTCTTGGTACAAAAATATTTTTAGTCTTTTATTTCAACATATAACTTCTATTTCCTTTTCCCTATGACAAACAAAAGTACATGTGCTAAAGTTTCAACAATCAAAAAGAACAAGTTAGCGCAACGTTAGCGTCGTCAACCCTCTACTGAAAGGATTTAGTCATGTGGAACTTAGCTTTCCAAAACTATCTAGCTGAGAGACTTCACATTTCATAGCTTCGAAATGATTTTCATGGAAAACACGATTGATAACCGAGCATAAATAGAAAACTTGCTTGGCAGTATCACCAAGAAAACGGCATTTAATTACTACTTACTAATACTTTATGGTGATAATGAATTTAAGTGCATCCAATCTGCTACAGCTCAAGCTATGCTCCCAAAAACTTTCGATCAGCTTGATAACGGAGTGAAGCAAAAGATCTATTCAGGAGAGCTATAATTGAAATACTCCATTTTAGTAAAGTTACAACTCAAATTGGTCTATGAACTAGATACTTAACATGAATCTGCACGAGTAAATCATAGATCAAATCAAACTGACTTTTTCTTACTCGATTTCGGTTAGCTTTATCCTCATTTTTGTTCAAATCCATCTGGGTTCATTTTTCTTCGGCGCGTTTTCCGTCTAGAATGCATATATTCATTCCCAAGTACACGTTCACAGATAGATAAATCTAAGATTTACATCTTTTGAATCAAATCCACTCGCAATCAGGAAAAACTAAACTTATTAAGATACTTACGACATATATAAATTTCAAATCTTTCACACGACTTGAGCAATTATTTCACGACCTGTCTTCGGAAGAACTTGAAGATATTTACCATTTTCGAAAATTTTTTCAACTTTTCTGATGGAGACAACGTGTAACTATTCAATAATTTTGCAAAGTCTGTAGTCGTATAATCACAACAGATTTTTAACTGAGCGGCTAGTCGTTCGTCGGCGCCGCTCGCGGTTAGCCGCCTCCACTAGTTTCGTTGTATATATGCGATGAACGTGATCCTTTTAAACACTACATGATTGATTGAAAGCTTCGCTTCATTATATAATTATTAGATGAAAACAAAGAGAATTTTCAAGAAACCCGAAAACAACTGTTATGAGACTAGTTTAATTCAGTTTCATCTACATACGAAAAAAACAACTAACAATTTTAAGAAGAATAAGACAAGATTCCTGAGTACTTGCACAGTTTGCGAACGTTCGTAGATGCGCGAATCTAGAATTCTACGTGTTAAGTTTGAATAGATGCTTCGTGCTACAATAACAGTTGACATATCAAGTATAAACTGAAGACTTCGAAAAAAGTCTTCAACGACTTAGTGTTTATACACAAAATATAGACATGCAGTTATGTTCAACTATTTGTTGAAAAGGACCTTAGTGCAGCATTCTCCAAAACCATGTTTGCTTAAATAATAAAATTTTCGTACGCAATGAAACAAGGACATATCCAGATGAGCAGCTAGCCGCTCGTCGGCGCCCCTCTGGGGTGCCAATCACGAATAGCCGTTGCCAAATTAATAATCAACGTCACCGCAAAATGCCTATAGCCGATGCGTAATAAAATCCAATATAAGCATACGATATATACGTATATACCACTATCAACATCATCGAATGATATCCTTAAAAAGTTTGTCGACAAAGAATTCCTATCACGAAAATACGATGATCTAAACAGCTCCTAACGCATAATAAACCAGCTTGAACTATGAAAGATTATTAAGCATTTAATATTCGATCCAGCGCCGGTCGCTACCTTATTTGGATCAACTTTATTTATTTATTTCGGACCATAACCACTAATAACGTCGTTGTGGTACTCCTAAACGCTTTCGAAATACCAGTCACTCGTCAGTTGCTGGCCACTTAGTTTTACCTTTTCAAAACGCTCATGTGTTCATTCTGTGCTATAGACCTCTGTGCAACCCTCTTTTTTTTTATCAAAACGATGACAAAATGTTTTTGACAAACTACACGTAAAATCGAATGACTCCGCGTCAAAAACTTTCGGTCAAACTTCAAAAATCTGACCTTCGATTCGACTCCCTCGAACCCGACAGCATCTGATCAAACTTTACAAGGAAAACTATTTTCTCGAAAAACTATGTTTTTCATTAAAAAGGTTGAGGATCATAAATTCTGAAAATCTGACGCTAGATTAGAGTACCTCAACCCCGATTACCGTCGAATCTATCGCTACAGATATTATTTGCGGTTTGTTAAGTTTATGCATCTGTTTTCCTGCTGAACGGACGAAGGAACGAACGCATTTAGCTCGTTTTTCGTAATACCCTCCTTTCAGTAGAGGGAACAAGCTTCGTAAGATCCTTTACCAGCAATTTTTTGCAGTTGTGTTCGTATACCTGAAAACATAGTTTGTACAAGTTTCAGATCGATTTCTTTCAATTTTGCAATAATTCTTCTTTTCAGTTGATCAATGTTTTTTGCTTCCCAGTCATTGTCGTATACCATGCCATCAATGATTGACCATAAAGTTTCTATTGGACGTGATTATGGACAGTTTTGAGGATTGCATTCGATTGGTACAAATTTTACTTTATTATCATTCAAATAGTGTATGACATTATGATCATAATGACTTGAAGCCAAATCGGGCCAGAATAACACCTTTTCCTTGGTGTGATAACTATCAATGAATGGCATTAAACGTGCCTTAATGCAACTGTTGAAATACGTTTTTCGAGTAACAGCCTGCTTTTGTTTTGAGAAGAATGGTTTCAAAATGCCATTTTCAACCACTACAATTCAAACCAGTAATTTTGGTTCAAACTTCTTGGTTCTTTTAAATTTAACATCTGGAGCTGTAGTATGTCTATCCGATGAATAGAAACCACGATTGGTAGGTACAGATGCATTGTGCAATAAAAAATATTTTTCAGCATCCACTACCAGTTCATAATCATATATTTTAACAACTCACGATAAAAATGGCAAGCACGAATTGGAATTTCTTGAAGTTGTTTTTCAGTATATTTTGGTGCTCGTTTTTTTTTTGTAATATCGTATACCCATAGTTTTCAATTGGTTGTCAACTGTTTTAAAACTGACTTTAAATTTTGGAGCTGTTCGACGTAAAGAAATCCCAATCTTGTGATTCACATAAGCGTTTCCATCGTGTTAATTGTCCACTTGATAGCTTCTTTGAACGACCAGATCTAGATTTGTCTCCAACATGGCCACAATCTTCATACTTCCTGATAATTTTATATATAGTCTGACGAGGAATTTTCTCTTGTAAAAAATGGTTTGCAGTAATATTTTTCTGTTTCCTTGCTACAGTTATGTAGTGTTGTACAATCTGCTTTTGCAGATGTTCTCGCTCTGAACGTGTCATATCTACAAAATAAAGCGAGGATATAACATATTATATATTATCTTAAAGCTTCGCTAATGATCTACAAGTTGATGGAGAAAAAAGCGAAGAAATCATACTCCCGTGCCAGAAATACATTAAACAAATTTGTATCAAGACTTTTTACACGTAGGTTACGCGTGTGGGTTCTCGAAAATTGCTGACGTATGGGTTGAAACTAACTCAACTTGATATAGACGACATCACGTATAATTAGTTAACATGGGCAGTGGCAAAGTTGCAAGATTTCTCACGAGAAAACTCTCCGCTTTGTACAATACTGATTTGTTATTACTTACTCTTTGAGAATTTTCTTTTATCACTATAAGTGAGTGGTGAGCGGTTTTTATGGAGCATCTATATCTACTCTCAAAATGATGCATATGTAAAGATGCGTTGTAGTACAGCGAAAAAAATCACTCCTTTTTGGGCGATAAGAAAGTAAAATGTTTGATAGAATAGAAACAAAATGGGCAGTTTTTTTTACACTATGGATGTGTAGTTTATATTTTTAACTATTATCTTCGATGATTGACGGAGGATAAATACGAAAGAAAGAAAAAAGCGACGAATATATAATAATCTAAGTATACAATGGCGATATTTGATTGCAATCCGAATTAACAATAAAAAATGGTCTATCTTTTCAAAAAGAAATAAAGGACTAGGGGGTCTTTAAAATCGTTCATTTGACTCCGAATTCTGAATTCAAATATAATTATATCCGTAAGTTAACAAGATTGAATATATTGGGATCAAATGAAAGTTCTTATCGCCAAATCAACAAATTAAAAATACAGCGTACCCATAACGTACCTAGAGCTAGCTATTTAAATTTTAAGGTATATGAAATATAGTTTTAAAATGAATGATCATAAAAAATATTGATAACAATTTGTTCTTCTTAGAATTTATTCTTTTCAACACAATAGAAATGCTTATCAGAGAGACGAAACAAACAGTTCAATATGAAGAAATTTTTTAAAGTAAAATTTGTACTGATTCGCGCACTGATAATCGATATTTTTTATTATCTTCTGAAATAATTTTCCAACCATTCCAATTGATTTTATTTTTTCTTTCCGTTTAATGTTTGAGGACAGCTGACTTTTCAATTGTCCCAAGTTTAAGTTTTCTCTTTTCAAATGTTTGCTTTTGTTCTTTAGGAAAATAATTTATTTAAGTTTGTCTTTATGACTGTCTTATCTTCTTAGTTGTTGATCCAATGTCATGGGTTGGATTATTTGAGAGGCCATATACTTCCGATGTCTTCTCTGTCATGTTGGTTCAAGGTGTTTGCTATTATTTTCATCGTGGTTACTAATGCTGCATTGATATTTTCTAAATTAAGGATCAACTGCAGGTTTTGATGCACTTTTTCAAAAAGAATCGTTGAATGCATTGTCGTCCAGTTTTTCCAATGTACAAATTGTCGCAGGCCTTGTACTAAATGGAATATACATTGTTGTGGATTGTATCTGTTTGACAATGGAATCTCAATTTCGAAAACAAAATGCTCGTAAAGATAGTGGTGGTTCAATGAAGAATAACACGTCAAGAGTAGGATGCAGTTTATTAGATGAGTTTATAATTTGTGTTTTTTACTTTTAATGTTAATGATCTAATGAACGAAATTTCAACAAATTTGATGTTTTATCGTACCCAATTAGTGATAAATTTCAGATTTGTTTGTTTGTTTATTTTTGAAACACGTGCTTAGTCCAGTGTCAATAAGAATGTAGATCATTGATGATAGATAATCATGTTATGAACCAATGCTTGTTACTGTGTGAAATTCAAACATTAATGATGTGTATGCGAAATCATACTATAGCCTTCTCATATTGTATGGCAACAATAAGAATGTTAGCTAGTTGCCAATTCAAGAAATATTGATCTTCTATGAACAGTTGTTTCGAATTATTGTAGGTCAGATGATCGAATAAACTTAATTACATCGGAAAGAGGAAGTGGAAAAATATTTTCCAGTTGCATAGGTAAATTTGAGAGATGTGTGAAAAATATTGAGAATGACTATATGCATCGTATACATTTCCTATTGCGTTGGTGAGTACAATTGTATCATCTACATATCTATGCCATTCACATACACCCAATTATGTTAAATCATACATGAATGTTGTTTCAAGATAAAATCATGAAGATATCATCAATTACTGAAGCACTCATTGGGACACCGCGTTGTACTGAACATATCGTGTGTTATTACAGGTCAAATTTGTTTGAGACGTGGTTGCACGAAGTAAAATGTCAAGATTAAATATCCTTTTGTACTGAATACATTGTCTTATTCTTGATTAATTTAGAAAACGTTTAGACAAATTACAGTAAATTTGATCACGAATGAAGTTAATTGCATACTGAAGCGGTACATTGATACATAGACTAGCTACATCGAGCGATATCATCAGAGTCTCCAGATTTTTTTCTATTTAGTCTTTCTTCACAAAATCAAATGCATCTCTAACAGTAGTAGGGCTGCTTCAAACATGTACTAATCGATTAATATGCATTTTTCCTGAACCGTATCCGATTGCTTCAGTTGCCGACATTAAATGTCTTATTAGATAATTTTATTTATGTAACTTCGAAAGAATAGAGACGAGCTGCTCCTGAGTCAACAGGCCTTGTTAATTAGTTTTCATCAATAATGGTAAAAATTTTCTTTTCTTTTAATTTTAATTGTGTATGAATCAAATGATTCATATAAAAAAAATATTGATATATGCTGTGATTGTATGGTGGATGTGGGTGTAATCATTTCTGTGTTGATGTCAAGGTTAGGCATGCACTAAAACCAAAACTGGTTTTGAAGTTTTGGTTTTGAGTTTTGGTTTTGACAATGGTTTTGGTTTTGAAGTTTTGGTTTTGGCAATGGTTTTGGTTTTGGGTCAAAACCAAAACCATATTTTAAAACTAAAAATGTCAGAATTTTCAACCGTTTGGGTGTTAGCCTTTGCTCAGCCATGAATGGATGAGTATATCAGGGAAATTTGTTCGTCTGCTTGCCGTACTCTCAAGTTCTCGATTACTGCTGCTGTCTTCAGACTGGAGACAATGTGTTCTAGCCCTATAGAACGAAAAGAAAAGATTGTTATCTAAGAGATTAATGGTCCAAAACTAAACACCTGTCTATTGTGCGTGAAACGTGTGGTATAGAATTTCTCACGATTTACTAAGATCTCCAAGGTTGATTGATTCAAATCTGAAATCAATCAATCCGGTGTTCTACTAGTTGGCGAAGAACCAATATATATCGAAATCTCTGCAAGATACACTCCATGAAACAGGAATCTAACATTCTTGCCGGAGAAATGAATATAGCAGCTGTTGGCTAATCGAGAAATTACCACTTTTGGAGAGGTTCTATTCGGGTTCGAACTCCTCGTATGATAATACGTATTGAGAGACATCTTTCTGAGAATAGATTGACTTCCATCTATTTTCGACTGACCGATAGGGTCTACAAGAGAACTGAGTTCTGATCTGGTTCATTCAATCGTGTGAATCGTAGTAAATATGAGAAAAGCGATAAAAACTCGCTTCATGCACAAAAAGCAGACACCCAATTCTGAACTGTTCGGAGAGAGACAAATGGACGAACAACTTTCTATGATATACTGATCTTATCATGACTAACAAGAGTCAAAACTGTCGAAATTTTAGACGGCTTTAACTTTAGTACAGTTTTGGTTTTGGGTCAAAACCAAAACTTCGAAACCAAAACCATTGCCAAAACCAAAACCCAAAACCATATCACCAAAACTTCGAAACCAAAACCATTTTCAAAGCCAAAACCTCAAAACCAAAACTTCAAAACCAAAACCATTGTCAAAACCAAAACTTCGAAACCAAAACCATTGTCAAAACCAAAACCTCAAAACCAAAACCATATCAAAACCAAAACCATCAAAACCAAAAGGTTTGGTTTTGGTGCATGCCTAGTCAAGGTATAAGTGTAGGTTCTCCATCTATTGTCATTTGGACTGATTCACAACTGTGATATATCTGATAAAGCAGAAACCCTATTGATATCTAACATATCAGCCTTCTTGTTCAACTGTAGATTTGGATGAAGGAGAAACCTAAACAAAGTTATTGAAACTTTTATTTCTGTTGAAGACAGAATCACTTGTTTACTTCGTCTCAGTTGATAAATATCGAGTAAAAATACTTATGCGTAAGATTGATTTCACTCATCATTGTAGAGTTGTAAAATTTTTTGTCAATGTGCACAGTAAATTAATTTTGTATCAGGATTCACTAGTTCCTGGCACGTTAGCAATCAAAATGTTCGTTTAGCATTCATCACTGTGATTACGCATGTTCTCTGCCTCTGAATTTAATGTCACCTCGAGAAAAATCGTTAATTACTTTGGAAAGTATCATATTGCAGTACATTCTATCAGCATGGATGAATATATTCTCAAATTTATCTAAACTTCCAGAATTGAATCAATATTAACTCATATTCTGTACTGCATTTACTAGCCTCAGAACGCGAACTAATCGCACTGAAGAAATAAATCATTTTGTTAGCTCTAATATGTATAGAATGAAAAGGATTCATAAGGAATGAAAAGGATATATAAGGAATGAAAGAGAGATATATAAGAGAGAAAGAGACAAGCAGTGCCACTGATGTTATGTGACAGAACGAAGAAAAAGTGAACTTCGTGGGACTCGAACCCACACCTTCCGCTATTCGGGCAAATGTCCTAACCAGTTCGACCAGAAGAGCACCCGAATCTTCGTTTAGCGCTAGTAGGTTACATCACTAATGCTAACACTTTTATAAATCAGAAGATTGAATACGACCATCGTATGCGATCATATATAATTCTAATACGGTACCTCTACAACCTCATATGGTGAAATACGGGCCGTATACATACCGAGTTTTGTCGGAAATCAGGTCCATGATTTACGATCATATTTACGACAAAAAGAAGACCTTATGGTGCCGTTTGCTTCACTGTAAATGCACCGTATTGTCGCCGTATATACATCGTAATTCCTTATGTGATGAAAACCGATGAATTATCTGGGTGAGTCATCACTATTAGATTCCCAGCTTCACTGAGACTTATAACTGAACAGTGTAGATGCTTTTTTTTATTAATCATTCACATTTTATTTCAACAATTTTCGAAAATAAGATCCACGCAATACATTGCAAAACAACAAGAAAATACGGAAAAATAAAAAACAAACTCAAAATAAAAAAAAACGAAAATAAAATACTATATAGTATAAATATATATTTAAAAAAGTTAAATAAAATCTAGAAATAAATAGCATAAATCATAAGAAATAAATAGCAAATCATAAGAAATAAATAGCAGCGAATGTACGAATAACAATATTAAAATTTATTAGAATAAAATAAATAATAAAAAATCAAAATATAATTATCGAAAATATTATGCTTTGAATAGACTTATTATTGTTCTTTAAGGATAGACATTTCTGTTCTCGTTTGACTTTCATTTCGGACTGTCGCATTTATTTTATACTTTCGTTTCCGTACAAATTATTAGACTTACCGATTTACTTTGTTACTCTTCTCGAGCGAAGCAATTGAAAGAATTACTACATTAACAAGGGTAGCATAAAGTTTTTTTCCTTGTTTTGTCGCTCTCGTCACCACGTGTGTATTATTGGGATGTTCTATACCGAGCTTAATATGTTTCAATATCTGCTGTCATCTCATGTTTGATGGAACTGTTCTTCGATAACGTTTAACCTTCTCTATGACACTTCCTTATCAACATATTTTTGTCCTTCGTCCTGTTATAACAATGATTAGCGCGCCATTGTTTCTTACCATACTAATACACTTATCCTCTTTCATAATTATTTTTTCTGTTATTCTTATATTTTTATTTAGATATAGCTCTCTGCCGTAGTTGCGTATATAATCATATCCTTTTTCATGTAGACGATATGATTGTATGATATGAAGAATCTAAATAAAGCGTAATTCCTTTCACGGAAGCATTTTTTCTATCTAAAAATGTCACATGTATATAATGAAGAGACAGGAGATAATTCGTATTTCCGACGTACCCGTTGAATACGGTACAGTAGACTTCAAGTGTGATCTCGCTGAACTTCACTTTGATTTTGGGAGTACGGAATTTTTGCTTTTCCACTTTGATACTATAGCTACAAAAAAAAACAATCTAAACACATCTTATAAAAAATAAGATAACCCAAGAGCAATTAACCAAAATAATGCTTGATTATAATTATTTTCTAAACTGACTTGTATAATATATGACAGCAAATTTTTAAAAGATACCATCTTAAGATGAAGATTTAAACATAACTCGTGAATTCTATCTTTTAAATTTGTTATCACTTTTGAATGTAATCAAATTTTCTTGAGTAATAATTGATTACTTTTATTACTGTTCTACTTTCTTCTAAAAACAAGAGGCACACTAACAACTTTGAGATTCGAATTGGACACCGATATTAATTTTCATGATAAAGTATGTTGCAATGTTTGAACGAGTTCATTCTCAAAAGAGATACTTTTTGTTCTTGTGAGATTCCAGTCGACATCTTTTATGTAATATATAATTATGTAAAGTTGCGCACAGCTATTTGAAGTTTCCTGTAACTATGTAATCTTTCGTGAAGCTATTCAAAGTACTCTATCATTATTTTAACTTTTCTATAGCTATTTAATTCTCGTACAGCTATTTTAACTTTTCTGTAGCCATTCAAATTCTCACAGTTGTTTTATCTGTGCTGTAGGTATTCTTAGTTTTAAATTTCACGGAAAAAGAAAATAGGCGCATATGTCAACGTTTAAACGAATCAAGATTATGGTGAAATTCATTGATAGCTTGGGTGAATCTTTTAGTTTTTGTTCCATATTTTCATTGGTTCATTTAGAATGTAACTGATCGATTTAGATTTCTTTTTCGTTTATAAAGTTTGAATTGATTGTTGTAAGTATTATCGAGTATAAATTCGCATTCGCATACCATACTTTGGCCTAGAAATAGAAACTCTTTAGAAAATCCAAAATAGAAAACGAACAAGTTAACCTCATGGTGACGACAATCTCTGGAATAAGCTTTTGAGCTGGTTCGAGTTCGAAACGAAATTTTCGAATTATCAAGGCTAACATTATTTTTGCCTCTAACATGGCAAAATTTTTTCCAACACATGATCGAGGTCCTGCAGAGAACGGGAAAATAAGTTTTTCTGATTGATTGCCATCGAATCTGGATGGATCAAATTTGAATGGTTCATGCCAATACTTTTCTGAGCTATTTTTCAAAGATAAAATCGCGCGAGCAAATGTAATAAAAATCTTACTGATGAAGCATATAGAAATTGAGAAAAATCCCCGTTCCTTTTTTGATGTGGATCTGTTTACCGTCACTTGCTACAAGTGTATTATCTTTAACCGCAGTACGAACTATTGCAGGTACCGGTTGATGTATTCGTAAGGCTTCTTTCAATACGGCTTCAGTATAACTCAACAGTGACAATGTCGACGATGTTATTTCTTCATCATCATTCAGTACTGAGTCTACTTCTGCTTCCAATCGACGGTAGACATCTGGATTGTTGGTCAAATTGTATAAAGTCCATGTCATCAATGTCGATGTTGTTTCATGCCCAGCAGCAACTAAATGACCGAACGAATGCTTGAATTCATTTTATTCCGCATGAACTTATTTAATAAATTTTACAATAGAACAAATGAAAATCAATTTCAAGTATGATGCAAAATCAATTTCGATTAATTATTAAGTGTACGCCAATTGATTAAATCAAACCACCGTTGAGAGCACGAGAGAAATTTAAAGAAAATGGCTGTCGTGAGCATTGAAAGAATTTATATAAATCATTCTTAAAATCGATTTTAACTTGTTTTCCAGTCAAATTATTTGACACAGTAGCAACAAAAAAAATATTGGTTTGTCACTACAAATATCCGACATGATATACTCACCAAAGGTTAATGCTTCTTCGTAGACTTCTTCATTGGTGAATTTACTCGCTTTATCTTCACCAGAAGCTGCTAAGAGTAAATCAAGTAAATCGGGACCTACCAATAAGTATTGAATGAATAATTTATGATAATAAAAATGGCGACTAATTCAGACCTTTACAAGCCGACTTAGTTAATCCTTTTTTACGGTTGTCGACGATTTGTCGAATATGTTGTTTTCCTTCTGAAATACATTTATCAATACGTCGTTTACTTGATAATGGAAGACGATTGATAATTGGAATTATAGCAGTCATATTAAACAAACGTTTTTCCATCAATTCAAGTGATTCTGTTATAGTGCGATAAACTATCTCGTGCATTTTTTCATCAGACATTATCTCCGTACCGAATACGCAACTTGTAACAATATCTAATGTCAATTTTGCCATCTCTTCGTGGATATCTAAAACAAGTGACTTGTTTTGGTCAGCAGCAACAGTAGCCATAGATGACCATTTTCCAGTGAGATTTAATGTAATTTCCACCATGAGTGATATCATGGAGTTTAGATTTTGATGTTGAAATACAGGTTCTATCAATCGGCGATGTTGAGCGTGTATCTCATCCTCGGCCATCAGCAGGTTGTTGTTTCCTAATAGTACTCCAAGAACTAGTCGCATGATATATGCTTTATGATAAGCGCGAGCGTTCGTTTTAAGAACACCATTTATCAAGGCTGGATCAAATGTATCCAAACGAGCAACAGGACCAAATGAAACATGATAGTAGTCGCCGAATTGTTTCGCCATATTTACTTGATGTGCGAATGGATCCCCAGCAATAATACTTTTACGAATGTTGAATATTTCGCCTATCAATGGAATATGACGCCCCGGAATACCTTGAGCCCATAAATCACGATGAATAAGCCATGGATCGATTATCCAAAATTTTAACGGACGATAAAATATGCATATTATGAATACAGCTATGAAAAGAATGAACCACATACTATCTGTAGAGAATATCGTTCTTATTCACTACGAGAAGAAACAAAAAATGACATAAATGTAAGATGCTTAAGTGAATTAAAAAAAAGAACAAATGAATTCTCGATGAATGTGACTGATATAAAGACGAGCTTCACCTTTTTCATTCTTTTATCAGTCACGAATATAAGTCTTTAAAGTACGCACGCACGAGGGTAAATATGGGTATACTTTATTCTCTCTATTAACAGTCATTCCTATCTTCTGTTTTATTATTGTCGCAAATATATTCACTGATTTACTTTTTTAAAAGCAAACAATAACACGTGAATCGTATTGCATTATGTACGTGTCAGAAGATGATTTCATATTATATTTCTCAAAAATATTTTGAATGTAGTAAAAGAAATGTTATAGCGTACATGGAAAAATTTTGGTGATATGATGATAATTATTTTTGAAGATCTTGAACTACTTTGACATAATACTGAAGAGAATTTATCTTGAAAACTCATTCAAAATAGACGGGGGCTATAAACGAACATCTGCCAAATGCTGGTTATAGTTATCAATCTTGTGTGTTGAGAATGATAAGTCAAGCTTGACGATGTGATCCTATATTGTAATTGATTGCTATCGACACTTTTGTATTATGTGTTATTATTGGAATGTAAAACCGTTACTGAAACAGTATCGCGCAACATGATAAAGGTTTTCAATTAGCAGTCTTTCGTGGTGAGTGGATGTAATTTAGATAAATCAATCTTCATCTCAAATAGATTGTGAAAATAAAAAGATTAAAGTTAGAAAGTATATTTATATTTATGAAACAAGTTAATACACATTCTCCTAGACATTTTTAAGAGAACGAAACTCCTACAAAGTTTGTTTTATGATGCTACAGTCGAATTAGTCCATTGTTGAGATTGTTTAACAGCTGTTTGCATTAAATATTGTGCTTGAGTAATATTATTTGGCATACCAATTATACTCACTATACGATCATTACTTGGTAATTGATCATTAAATTTAATAACACAACTCGATTGTGGTCCAATTTGTGTTATGCTAGTACGACGTGGGTCAATTAAACAAACAGATAGTGTCTGAAATACTGACTTGAGTAGTTGTTGGCATTGGGTCATTGTTTTGTGGATAATTCATATGATTATTACCCTGGCATTCCACGAAGCATTTTGGGAAAAAAGAGGATAATTAGTTTCAAGAAACAGGATTTTGAATGAAAAAAGAGGAGCTTTTTTTCAGCCTTCGACTCTACAAGAAATATTCGTGCTGAAGCAAAAATGACGCGTAGTCGACAACCTATCGGCTCTATTTAATGTCTACTTAGAAAGATGCATTTTGTCAAAGAACTCTTTAGTAGTTCATATATAGTTTTATTTCATTTCATATGTACATGATACAAAACAAAAAGAATCACAAAAAATGACACTACGAGAAATGTTTCAAAACCATAAATTACTGCAATTAATCTTATTAAATTTAAACAAATAAAAATATTTCTTTTAATGTGAAAGATTGTATAAAATCAATATCGATATCGACATCAGCATATTGTCTATACATATATACACTATCATATGCATTAAACAAGACATTGTTTTTATTTTATATGGAATATATTAATCTTTCTATGAGCTTGTTATTATTATGTTATATGAACTGTATTTTGGTCAAGAATATTTCCTAAATGTGATTGTAAACGTTTAATTCGTTGCTATAAACATGATTCGAGATGACTCTTTTGTTATTTATTCATAATATTACCTTTCGTTTTTCTATTTAAACCGATGAAATTTTCTTTTCATGTAAATCTATTTGGTTCACAATTATTATTTACCTATTCTATTTTTTTCTTTACATACAAAACCATCTCTTCACTTTTTTTCTTATTTATCATCTTACAAGAAATGATGCATTTGGAGTGGTGTCACATATCCAAAATTTTGGAGATACCACCACATCTCCCACAGGAGATGCCGCGTCTCCCGCTGGAGACGTGACACCCACAGTCGGGAGATCCGGTCATTCACCACTGGAGATGTAAGATCTCCTTTAGAGATGCGCATCCCCCACATCCACACCCACATCTCTCGCGCGAGATGCGGCATCTCCCGCGGGAGATGTGGTGGCATCTCCAAAATTTTGGATATGTGACACTGCTGGTTAAACATATAGAAACACGCATAAAATAACTGCTCATCTTATCAAACTTTTCTTTTGAATTATTCAATAGTTTGTTGGTAATGTTTTTACGATACCAAATATTCTTATTATCCGTTTCAGATTAATTTCCAAGTAACAGTCGTACTAATTCTATCTTTATCTGAATATACTTACTAACGAATTGTTTAACAACCCAGATCGAACATTCCGGTCCCAGAAACGGCCGGTTCTGTGGTATTCCGGAACGGATTTTCCTACCATATTTCCACTCATATCCCAACGGAAACACCGCGAAAAATTCAGGAAAAAATCCGGGCGGTTCCTTTTGTGATCCACATACACGTCGTAGGAACGGAAACAGCTGGAAACGAGTGGATCTTCGACGGAATTTTTACGCTGCTTTCCATACGAATATCTCCGACGTTTCCAACATATTTCCCGAGAATTCCAAAACCGGAAAGACATCTATGTCAACTGTATCGGTATCCAAACCGCTTCCTCAATCATATTCCAAACCCATCTGCCACCTCAAACAATTCGGACACATACCGATACCAACAAATAGTTGCGCTACACTCTAATGTTATTGACCTTTGACCAAATCACACCAGTCACTCACTACGTTATATCCCTACGAGCATATCGAGCTGGTCAGAAACTGCTGCAAACAGAAATTCAAAATTTGAAAAGGTAGATTTTTTATCTCAACTCCCAGCTAAATTCTTAGGTAAGTTTGTAATAGGTTATCGAGGTCGACGAGTGCGAATCCGGCATCATCGATTGCGCCCTGGCATCCAGCAGTTGAATGATGGTTGTTATCAGTCGGTTTTCTTCTGTAAGATTGCATTGGATTTCGATCGTCGGGTGGCAACTCTGCTTCCAATCAGATCCTATTGTGGGATTGATCGACCCGGGGTAGTGAATATAGTGTTAACGACCGTTTACGATCATGGTAATCTTCCTCCTGGGTGTGATACCGCGTAGGCATGCTGTAGTTCTTGGCGGTGTCAGACCGGATACAGAAAGTTTCGTTAAATAGTCCGTCGCGGATATGATAGTTTCCTGAAGGAGTTCATTGCGTATGTGGTAGTTTCCGGGTGGATCCGGCCAAGTGAATTTTGTTGGAAAGTTATGGATCCGGTACAATGATTTCCGGCCCGGAATCCTGCTTCCATTTTCCGGGCGGTTTCGGAGGGAAACACTCTGTATTTTAGTGGAATTAGCCGGAAAATAGACCGTTTCCTTTTGTTTCCTGCGGGATCCCGACCCCGGAATCATCGTCCTGGGAATAATTGAACGAAAGAAATTTACAAGCATTACTTAATCTTTGCTGGTAATGTACTTATATCTTAAACCTGCTGTTTCCAAGTACATGAACATGATTTTTTTAGGTATTCACATAAAATTTATTGTACGAAATGAATTTCGACTTAGACAAAGATAATTCATTAATTGATATTTCAGTTTTACCAAATGATATATTTACACGTGAATGATGATTTTTTTTCTATTTGTTACAATCTTCTTCCTTATTTCGCCTTCTTCGTATTATTATATTTTCACCAGAAATAATCCCCCTTCTTTAAACATTAACACTCACTTAAATAGAATATATACGAGAAGAAGAATAGAATGGTTGTAAACGTGATAGAATGAAACCGAGAGAAGAAGAGAGAACATACTTATGGCAGGACAGATATGTCTTGACATAACACTATTGTTAAAATATTAGCTGGTGATTCAGTAGTGAATATTTTACGAATATAACTAATTAATTCCGCAAGAAAATTGTTAAATACACCAGATTTGTTTGCATCTTTTCTGATCGAATCTGAAGAATCAGATACATTAAAAGCTGAATCTTGTTTCAAATTCAAAACTGGAGAATATTTTGTTAAGCCCGGTATTCAAATGGTTTATCATACTTAATAAAATTATTACAACAAAAATTAAAAGAAGAATTAGCATTGAAGGAAAACAATGAAATTCAACATAAATATATATCAAATGAATTCATTGACAAACACCCATCTTTTAAATCTTTAATTAAATGGTATCAACAAAATGACTCGGACGATAACAACAAATCAAATAGATTTTTGACAATGTTTATCGATAATTTGGTATTCAACCTTGCACCATCTTCAAATCATTATAGATACAGTGAATCTATTAAAAAATTTGCCATATGCGTATATGTTCTTGGTGGTAAACAACGTTATGAATTTGTTCGTTTAAATATGAGTGGTAGTATACCAGTTCTGCCAACAGTTTTAGATTTAATAAATAAATCTGATATGACTTTAACTGAAGCAGAATTCAGATTTAACTCACTTCAACAATTTCAATCAGGTTTTGGATTTTGTTCTGAAGGTACTACTGGTGTTATTCCTAAAGTTGAATACGATTCGTCGACAAACTCATTCATTGGATTTACAACACCAACTATTGATGGTATTTCGTTGATGAAACATTATGATGCTGATACATTTGATGACTTTAAAACAATTTATAATACCAATGAAACAGCACCATTATTAAATATACATATGTTTCAAAGTATATCAACAGAAGATGATCCAACAAATTTTCCGAAACCAATTTTACTCTCTGCTTACGGCGTTGACAACAAATTTACAGCTTTGGATATTTTACGCCTATGGATATATTTTTTTGAACGTTGTTTAGATAAAGATGTTCGTATTATCGGATTTTCTACAGGTAAACTTTTTTCATCATATTTTCCTCTAAAATGTATCTCAATTGTAAATAGGTGCAGATAACAAATACGTAAGTGCCATGCATCTTGCAAGTAATTTCTTCGCGTCGTTACCCAATTTCAAATTAGCAAGCATCAACATGCATTTAAAATAGATATACCGAATGACTGGACTTGATTTTTTCTTAGTAAAAGTCAACTTTTCTTGTTTTTTCGAGATCCGGTACACATAGTTACCAAATGGCGTAATCGATTGCTATCACCAACAACGGATTTATATATTGGGAATGTTAAAATTAGTATGCCACATATAGAACAACTAATCAATAATAATAGTTATACAAAATTAGATCATGGTTTGAAGAAAAGCGATATTAATCCTAAAGATCGCCAAAATTATAATTCGTGTATTAAGTTAATATCAGACGGTGTAATAAATCTTCTTAATGATAGTAAAAGCATACATTGATAAATCAACAACGATTCATGAACGTAAGTCCATTTTTAACATTAGAAACGAAAAAGGTCGAACTTATTAATTTTTAACACTTTCTATGTATTTGTATATTTAATCAGCATGGTGTGTAGTATTTGTGTATCGCATTTGATGGTCTTACTTAGAAAAAGCATCAACTTTGAAGTCATCGAAAACCAGCCAAACAACAAGCGAAAGAAAAAATAAAATTAACAAATAGTTTATTACTAGACCTGCCTATATCTCTGTTGAATTGAACGCACACAATTTACTGTATTTAGTACTATCAGTGAAACAACAACATTTACCCAAACAAGTATTAATTAATATACATTTATTCAGTTCGCAGCCATGCGAGTCATTATTTAGAGATGCAAGATCATTTAACAGTACGTTCTCTACGATCGTCAACTTTACCATGAAAGATTTTATGCGACGTTCATAAAACTATCAATATTAAATCAATTTAGACATAATCAATTAGAAAATGATCTATCATTTCCCATACATCACAAACGCAAACACGAATCTTCATTACCATCATCACATCAATTAGATGATATTGATACCTTAGATATTCAAAAATTAATATCAAATGCATATGATCAAGCATTACGTCTTGTTAAACACTCAAAAATATTAGATAAATTAAATGAGCATAAAATAAATTGTTTAAATGATCTTAGTAATTATATCTTCAACGTGTTAAATAAAAATTCAAGAATGATTAATTATTCTTTCCGAACAGAAAATAACACCAGTGAAGAGTTTGGATTGGATGAAGAGAATGATGATAACGATGTTGCAGTAAATTATGCACCGAACCAACTTATTGATGAAATTCCATTTGATCCTCAAAACGACGATGTTAGTGGTGATGATGGAAGTATATTAAATTCAGCAAAATCCGATTTTAATGGAATAAGAATAGTTGACAATATTAATCCAGCACTAAGACAATCATATTTCAAGGTCAAAATAAATAACAATATTAAGTATCTTCACAAACAATCGGCCTGCTGGTTGCAATCGAACCAGATAATGAAATTATCAAGTGATCGTTTATCTCGTGTCATGTAACAGACATCTGATCATAATTAGTAAACTTACTGGTCTCATTTTTTCTGCTTTACTATTCATTACTCTTGTTAAAATTAAATAAACTAATCGTTCATATTTTTCCTGCGTTATTTAATTTTGTTTTATGTATATCCAGATCTTTGAGGATACTTTTAAAGTACTTTCCCGTAATTTTAAGTACTTTGATGTAATTTTAGCTACTTTGACGTAAATTAAAAGTACTTTGAGCTACTTTGAGTACTTTGAAGTACTTTATTGTAGTTTTCTACTTCAAGTCTACCCTTTTCCTCTTGACTTACCCTCACATGTTAGTATGTCATTTCTTTTCTATTCGCCCACCACATCTATCGTGATATATATATAAATGTATAAATATATATATGTTGTCTTCTCAACGGAGGAGCGAGAGATATATATGTGTGTGTATACAATATGTTGTTTGTTTTGTAGTTAGCTTTCGGTTTCCAATAAACAAGAAGGGAGAAAAACTAAATCCCTAATATTTGGTGCCGTGACCGATTATTTTTATTATTATCAATAATAAAAATCTTACCAGAGGACACTCCTAATTAGGAGTGACCTGAAAAAAATTAAGCTTGGAAATTAATTAAAGGAAATTCACTTTGAATTATCTGCCACAGAAAAAAAGAAGATAAATTATTAAATTATCAACAACATGCAAGATTCAACAATAATAATATGTTATCGTGAATGTTTTGATTAAATCCAGAGAAATTCAATGGTGGCGAAGAATATAGAATTTTACCGTTTATCAATAAAATCGACAGAATTGGGAAAATGATCGATGCAAATGATAATATTTTATATTGTATGTGTATGGAAAAATTAGATGGTGAAGCAAAGCGTTGGTACGACGATAACTTGTGATTAATTCAATGGAAACAATTAAAATCGGCATTATTAGAAAGATTTACAACGTCTGATTCATCATCAAAAACATTCGAGCGATTAAAAGAACGTAAACAGAAACCAGATGAAACAGTTACATCTTATTATGATGCTATTATTAAACTTTTTTATAAATATGATGCATCTATGTCACAAAGAATGATAATATCATGGTTAGAAAATGGCATTAAAAATTCATTAAAAATTCAAATTAAACGACAAATGAAGTCATTATCTGAATCAGCTAGAACAACACAAACATTTTTTAAAATTGCGAAAGATGAACAAAAACTACAAGATGAAAATGTTCCAGAACCTCAAGCAACAGCACCGTATGTGCCATATTTTGCAAATTCAATATCAACAACTACTTATGCATCATCAACGTTACGAACTCCTATTTATATAAACGTTCAAGTAAACAATAAACAACATCAAGCCATTGTCGATACTGGATCTGCAGTCACCATTATTAATCAACAATTCTCAAAAAAAGATTTATCACACGGGCTTCGTTTACAAGAAGAAATTACACAAATCAGCTAATTGTAAGTCTATTAATATTATTGGTGAAATTCAACTTGAAGTTAAAATACAAGGACATAAAACTTTAATTATAGCGGATGTTGCAACGAATCTTATTACTGATCTATTACTTGAAACGACTGGATTATACAAAATAATGTTATTATTGATTCATGACAACAGCATATTACTCTGATTGATAAGAACCGCCGCGAATTAGTAACAGCTCCATTCGTTCAACCTTCAAATCTTCAATTTAGCGCAACTAATTGTCAACAAACACTATCAAAGAATACTCAACTGGGACATATGCCATATCAGGCTGAATTATATAATCATATTATTTTACCGGTGTTATCAGAAGATGCAAATTATCAACCAACACATTTTAAATCATTTAATTATGAGAGGAACAACACTCAGAAGAGTGGTTTCTGTGATTCATTACTTCGTGAAAAGAGGAAGGTCCGATTTACGAACTTTACCTGTGAAAAAGAACATCATGAAGAACAACAACATTAATGCCATGTTTGTCAAGAACAATTTTATCACGCAATAATTTACAACAGCATTTGCATCAGAAATGTTACCCATCAGAAGCATCATTAGAAAATGATACCATAAATATTTTAGATGAAGAAACAATGAATTATAATGATAGAGAAGGGGGTCATGTACGAGATGAACGTTCAAATGAAATTGAAAATATGTCTGATGATGGAATTCAACAAGATACAATGAACGATCAAAATCAACAATATATAAATCATAAACCATTAACAAGAAATCAACGACAAAATCGCAAACATCGAGCTAATAGATATGGATATGAAATCATTCGGAAAATTTATCATAAATTTACCATTACAGATATTAAAAAAATCTTAATATTTATGGATATTCCTTACGTGAACATCAATGTTGTCGGAAGCACATTATTCTTGGGTGTAAACCCAAGTGAAGCATCTTGTAAGTAAGATTTTGGCCAAGATCTTGGGTACATATAAGTGAACAGCTCTTGAAAATTTAGGTACAAGATAATACGATTATCTTCTACCTAGATCTTATTACAGATCTTAAGTAAGAATTCATAAGATCTTGAACGATGCATTCTGAAAGCATGTTTGATATTGTTTCAATTTATTTTAATATTAATTAATTCTGTCCCGAATAACTCAGATACTGGGATCTGACCGGCTTTAAGTTGGTCCGATATTCATCAGACCAATTTAGGGTAGTCCTCTCTTGATCATCGATCGAGATCAGCATTCTCTCCAATAACCAATAGTCGAGAAATAGTTTAGAAAAAAAAATTATTTTGAAAAATTATGTTTTGTATGTTCAATCATGTTGCTTGTATTCAGTTCTGTATGCATAAAAAAATGGTGAATGACTACTCTCTAAAAAAGAAACGTTTCCTAGAAAACCCAAATCGGTTCGGAAATTCTCTCGGAAAACTGAAAGGGTTTCCGAGAGGGTTTGTGAAGATTCGAAGCCCCAGGTCAATGATTCCGGAGGACGGATACTGTAGGAACCGGCCGGAAAGATGCGGAAAAATCACCGTATCTGGCCGGAAAGCACGGGAAAGCGCTGGAAACTGGAAGCAGTATTCCAGTTGGAAGTTACCGGATTTTTTCCTGTGGATTCCGGTCAGTTTCCTGTGTTTTCCGGTCAGTTTTCTGTGTTTTACATCTGGAAGTTGATCGGAATCTACAGGAAGAAAATCCGGTAACTTCCAACTGGAATACTGCTTCCACTTTCCAGCGCTTTCCTGTGCTTTCCGGCCGTACGTCCCCGACCTGGGGCGTTTTCAAAAATACCTTTTCGGTTTCCGAGACCTCGGCAACCCTAGGGTTTCCTACAATACCGATTTCAATGCCCTTAAGGTATTTTACAAAACCTTTTTCTTACTGTCGGAAACCAAACCATACTCTCAGAAACTCTTAGGGTATTCTAGGAAACTAATATGGCCAGAAAAACTGAGTTGGTATCCGAATGGGTATGCGCCAGTACCTTTTCGGTTTCCAAGCCTACTGAATGTCCAAAAAGTATTCTGGAAAACCAAAATCGGTTTCCGAGTTTTTAAAATTTGTAAAAGGTTTTCATAGTTCTAAAAATGTTCAATATTTCAGAAATAGAACATGATTCAAGTTCAAAATATCTCAGAAGGGCATTTTCTGCGATCAACCTCGGAAGATCCAAATTACACAGACTACAAAGTTAGACATTTTATTTCAACTCCGTTCTCAACTTTGATGAAAGTTTGAAATAGGTTATCGAGGCCCAGGAATCGGAATCCGTCATCACTTTTTTGATTCAAGCTTCCATCGGTCAGAAATTGAACTGATCGGAAATGAGATTTTTTTATCCTTATATTGAAATGTTTTTCTCGGATTCGTGTATAGATTGACTGAGTATATATTATCATTTCATAATCTGGTAGTATTGTTTGCGGCAGATAAGTGTAATAAGTGAAGATGATGTGCGCATTGATGGTTTACTTTCTTTTAGATTTAGAATTCGAGAGAAATTTGCATCGCTATTCAGGGACAGAATTAATAGGACAGTTCTATCGATATCCGTATCTACAGAAAATGCGTCTGCGTTGTGCAGTCGTGGGTTAAGTGAGTCGAAGTGGCGATGGCTGCTTGTTTGTTTTCTTTCAGCTTAGATCAATTGTTAGATGAGCAAATGTTAATGGTGAGTTCGATTTTTGAAAGTTAAAAGCCGATGAAATATGTTATTTCTTTTTAGATCCAACATCCTATGTCGATCGTTCTATCCACCAGATCCTGGAGATACTGACAGGAAAGATGCCTGAAAGCCACTGTGTCCTGTCAGAAAACAGATGATATCATTGTAACATGGTAGCAGTGTCCCGGCGCAAGCTCTCTAGATTTTTTCTGATCAGTTCCGACCAACTTGCTGTGTTCTTCGGCAAGATGCACCGGAAATCATGAGGAAAAACTTGGAAAAGTTTACGGGTGGGATACTGCTACCATGTTCCAGCGATGTCGTGTGTTTCCATACAGGGTACGGTAATCTGCAGGCGTTTTTTCTGTTGGTTTCTGCAGCTTCCGGTGCGTGTAACGATCGATCCGGGCTATAGCGATCTGGTGATTCTGGATGCAGAACGAGACGAATGAAATCTCGGAAACCTTTAATCCGTTTCCGACATTGGTATCCGAAGGAAATTTTTATTTGGTTTTTCGGTTTACGAGGTCTCGGAAACCGTTTAAGGATTTCCGATTTTGTTACTATCGGAAACCTATTTTGAGTTTCCGAGAATACTTTCTTTTTTAGAGAGTAGATAGCCTATCTAAATAAACTAATGATGTCGCTTTCTGTATTACTCAAGATCTTGTGAGAAGATAATTGTAAACGATATCTTTTCCATGATCTTGTGAAGATGTTAGGTACAGATTTATCTGATACGACCAAGATATGTACATATAAATTATCTTTTCAAGATCTTGATAAGATCTTGCTTACCGATCCCAAGATTTCCAGATCTTGCTTACAAGATGTTTCACTAGGGAAGAACGAGCAAATACAAAACAACATTGACGAAACATTATACAATGGCACATTTACGGAAAACACTATTATAATATGCGCAAGAAATTCCGTTCAGATAAATAAAGAAATTATTCTTTTTTAATATAGGTCAAACTTTTCTTTAATCTTCTTTTTTTTCTTCTCTTTCGTTTTTTTTGTTTCTTGATAAACAGTCAGATTTATTAGTTAAAAAAACGATTTTTTTTCTCCGTTGCTTTTTCATCCTTGTTGTGTTTGTTAATGGAAGATGTATAGTTTATCGTCATATTTTTGTTAACATGTTTGTTTATTTTTCTGAACCACGCGCGCGGACACGCATTTTCTCTAAGGGAGGGGAGGTCGACTGTTGCGGACTTACCCTCACATATTATTATCTCATTTCTTTTCTAGTCACCGACCACATCTATCGACATGTATATAAATGTATAAATATATATGTTGCCTTCTCAACGGAGGAGATATATATATGTGTGTGTACACAAGATGCTGTTTGTTTTGTAGTTAGTTATCGGTATTAGTAATAAACGAACGGAGAACATCAACCCCTAATAAGTATCCTTCATGTTGTTTCATCGTTGTCCGTGTACGTTGTATTGTATCAGTAAGCATATAGTGTACGAGCGGTTTGCAAACATATTTAGATTTTCATATATAATCGGATTTCTTATCATTAAAACAAAAGCTCAAAGTAATAGTAGACTTGCAAAACAATTCTATTTCAGCATTGTATTGCAAAATTGTTTTTCAAAAATAAAATTGTCTTTTAATTCTAAAAGATTGTTTATTTTTTCAAAAATAGCTTTCGAAACGATGTATAATGAGAATTGAGCAATAAAATCGCATATCCGACTAACGGAAAAAATTTGTGCTATATATTTAAATACTATTTTATTCATTTTTATTTACAATCTATCAACAAAATCTCCTAAGACAAGCATTTAAATCAAGATTTATGTTTTTTTAAATTTTACGGTAAAAATCAAAATAAGTTTGTTGTTAATCATGAAAATTCTGAGTTTCGAATTCAATATGTAAAGCAAATATTGTGTTTTAGTCTTTAAAGAAAAAAATCAAAAGTCTATAATACTTAGTTTTGTAAATTTTTGTCTATTATTCAGTAGACCTATGTAATCTGGTTAAATATTTTTGAGATTTTTCTCCTAAACGAGACGTTTTTGTTAAGAATTTTATCATTGTAAAAATCAGAAAAATCTTTGAACTTACATTACTGCACAGCTTATGAAATTGTGTGTAATAAACAAGAAACGAACTGCTGTGAATAAACACAATAATTGCATTCGATTTCATGAAGATGACATATAAACATTTCTTTAATTAGTGAAGGTCGCCTATATCGCAATATGCACGCAATAACAAAATAATTCAAATTTTGCTTTTCGAGACGTGAAAAACCAGATATATTATGTACTAAATTCGAAATCAATAGTTTTTAGTAGTTTTATTGAAGTTAAGTTGTATGACTAAAAATCTGCTAGTCTTATACGAATGAACCCCAATGACTCAATTTAAACTTTATTCAGTTATATAACAATTTATTTTTCGAACGTTACTGTCCAGACTCAGTTAATATACACATTAATTTGAATCTCTCGATTCGGTTCATCGTATAATCAATGATGCGATCGATGGTTATTTAGTTAATCGAGTCGCCTTTGTGAAAAAAAATGTATTGATTCATTTGATATATTTTGTTAATCATATCTATACGTTTATGAAGAAGAGAAGAAAAAAAGGTAAAACTATATTCTTAATATTGATAAAGTCATGCACCACATAAATTATGTATCTTATCTTGTTTTATTAAAAATACTGACACGAACAGATACAAAGATTTAAACGTAAAAACAACATTGAAGAAAAATACGGCCTTCATGAATAAGTTTATTCGTTCCAATTGACTGATTATTTAGTAATTTTGGGTTTGCTCCTTAATGAATTCATTTTTATTTGACGTTTAATTGAAACATGATTATTCGCCTTGCTTCCTTTTATTATCCGCATGTCGTGTTAATTTCATTTGACATATAAACAGATTTACAAAAAAATCGTTCGACTAGGACAATCATTTTGTTTTTTTTCTCTTTCTTAGACGCAATGCAGACTCTTTTTTACTATGTAAGAAACATATCTAATACAACTAATGAACAATTACCAGTTAAAAATCAAGCAACATCAAAACGACAAATTAAATCAGAAAAGATTCTAATGTATGCAAGTAAACAAAAACAAAACGTTGCCATGCATTTATTAAATTGCTTCAAAATGATTGACATTTATTGGCATTGACACCATATGTCAATGAAACAAAGTAATATTGAAGACATACATCGCAGTGTCCTGATAAATCCCGAGAGGGACGTCCGTTGCAAATAATTTTTTCGCTAGAATCCTCACAAGCGCTGCGACGCATGCTTGAAGATAATAAGTGGGAAGATTTTTACTTCTTCATCATGTCAGCAAATAAAGCTGACAACATTTAAGTCTTCTAATGTATCATCGAATGAACTTTTACAGATACCATATCAACTCGTCTCCAAGCACTCGAATAGAGTATGATTGGGATATTGATGCTCTTTTAACCACAACAGTGTCAAGACTGAAAACATCTCGGCATTAAGATTTGGTGTATAGTGTCATCTCATAAATTTTCTTTATTTTATACGTCAACAAAAAAGAGTATTATTTTTTAAACTACCATGTTTACCTAAAGATGTAAGCCGTCGACTTAAAAATACATCAAGTCTAGCAAAAGCACTGACCGACCATCGCGTGTGCTTTATTAAAAATCATCTGATAGCTTACACTTCTATTCGTTATTGAGAGTCTTTACATTTCTTTTTTGAACGATAAAGAAATATTTTCTCGTTTTTGCAGTAGACTAATGATAAATTATGCTGTAATATCTGAAAAAAAAGTTTGCCTTTATTTTTATTTCAGATGAAAGAGTTTATATTGCATATTATCAGTATTATTGTGTACTCGAATAGTCCATTCGCATTTGCTGAATATAATGATACTTTTGATACAGTAGCTATGGCTAAACCACATGTTAAAGGTAATTAAATTAGAAAGATATTTGAAGATTTCGAGAAAAAATTTCAAACAATCTCACATTTTGTTCAATTTAGCTAGACCAAATCGAGTCTCTAGTCAACTCTCCCCAGAAGAATCCCCAGGGATTCACGACAGGGACTCCCTAGGGATTTCGTTATTTTGCGGGGACTCTCCGGGGATTCGTCGCAGGAGAGTGAATTAGGAGTTAAAATACTTTTCTCATTATACTAGAAGCTGTTGACGGTGCCTTGTTCTTTCTTGCTTTCAATAAATACTGTATCTTTTGTTTTAAAGAGGCTTTGCAGAAATAATTATACTTATAAAATTTTATGCATGAATTTCTTGGGCCACATTCAATATTTTAATTAATATTTATATTTGAAAGTAATGAGATTTGAATAGAGAGTAAAATCTTACTTTTCATACAGCTTATATCATAGGTTAAACAAAATGGACTGCAACTCTATCAGATATATTGATACTGAGAATTGGCGGAATCTTTCAGTTGATAGGATTCTGAATCTTTTCTAAACGGAAATATTTGAAGGTTGAGGATCTATGACGGATTTTTCAAGATTCAGTCAGATTTTTCTTACAAAAACGTCTTTAAAAAAGTTCTTTTAGCATCATGAAAGAAATTAAAGACATTTCCTATCGGAATACAATATAAGTGAAGTACTATAAAAAAAAAAAAAGAATACTATCGATAACATAGCTTACTTCTATGTGAGAGATCAAAATAATGGTGATTCTAACAGAATTTAATATCTCGTGAAACCAATTATTGGATGGGAGATTGGGAGCGTTCTGGAAAATTTCCCAACAATCATCAAATGTATGAAAATCAAATGGGCCATTTATTTTCCTTTCAGTGTGTGGCGATATTCGTGTTACACTTTTTGAATTAAAGCGTGGTTTTGATGTTCATGCACTATCGTCCTGTGAAATAAGTCTTGGATCAGTTACATATGCTCCAATGCATTATTTAGCAAATGCCAGTACAATAACCTCAATACGATTTCCTAATCTTCGCGAAGTTCATGGTCATATGTTATTAGCTTATTCATCTATGCATTCATTCTCGTCAATGTTTCCTCGCCTATCAATTATTCATGGAAAAGATTTATATCATGGTTATTCATTGATTGTGATGGACAATGTTTTACTAGAAGATTTAGGTTTAACATCATTAATTAGCATACGTCAAGGAAATGTAATTATAGCTCGAAATGCTCAGTTATGCTATTCAGAATCTTTACGTTGGAATGATATCATGGAAACAAAAAAGACGCAGGTGATATCGAGACAAAACCGCGATAGTTGTGCTTTTTGTCCAACATGCCCATCGGCATGTTGGTCACCAACGCAATGTCAACAAAGGTGTTCACCTAACTGTCAAGGAAATTGTTTATCAGAAACAGTTTGCTGTCCTGAGCAATGTGTCGGAGGATGCCACTATAGCAATAGAACCGTTACGTCAAGTTTAATATGTAATGCTTGCAGAACTATGAGAATTCATGCGAGTGGATTATGTGTTGAAAAGTGTCCTGACAACATGTTGAAAGTAAATTATTATTTCTTTTTCTTTTAGTTCTCTTGGATGAAAGGGATCGAGTAGTGTCCATTGTAAAGTTCAATTTTATTGAGATAAATATCTACTCAAATAGTTCATTCAATATCTATCCGAACAATAATGTACTATTCTGATAATGACACACGATTTTATATAGAATGGAAAGGAAAACATATTGCATGTTGTAAATTATGCTAGTACATTAGCTAGAAGGTGTGCAGATGTGGATGTTGATAGCAATAGGAATCATTTACATTCGTAAACGCTGATTCAGGCAACTCCACTCCAACGATCATTTACCTCATCTAACTATTTTCATAACAGGATAATAGATGACTAATGACCGTGATGTACGATATTAAATGAGAAAATGAGAAGGACATTTTTCGATAGCTCTTGCATTCCTAACACTAGTCTACTCTTCTTACATATTTTAAATCAAATTTGATTTCATAGGCTGGTGGCTCATTATGTGTCACTCATCAAGAATGTAAGTCGTTCTTCTTGGGTACTGGCTTTATATTAGATGAAATCAATGAATGTGTTCTATCTTGTCCACATGGTTTTATGCGTATGTCACATTCACATTGTGTTCGTTGCATTTCTTCTCCGGCAAATAATTATTGTCACGGTGCATGTAAAGAAAGGCATATTAGATCCATAGGAGATTTTCGATCATTAAAATATTGTTCACGTGTGCATACATTAAACATTTACAATATTGAAACTGTTGATGCGAGAAAAAATAATTTTCTCGAAGCATTCTCTGCACTCAGCTCACTTGAACAAATCGACCATGAATTTACAATACATAACGTTAAGATCTTTTCAGCATTGAGTGTTTTTTCTCGACTTCGTCGTATTGGCATAACATCAAATTCTTCAATGACAATCGAAGAAAATGAATTCTTAACTGAACTCTGGTCGTCAACGCAACAACAACCAATTATTCAAGGAAGTTTGAATATTGTTCGCAATGCTCGATTATGTTTGAAAAATATTGTAAATTTTATTAATTATACAATGACGTATGAAACAGGTTAGATATTTTGTCTGAGTCGAATTTTCATATTACTGTTTTGATTTAGATCTTCAAGTAACACGAGATACACGGAATGAATATGCTAATGGATATTTAGCCTCATGCGAATCAAATTTTTTGAAAATTTCAGTGAACAAAGTACGTTCAAGAACAGCGCGCATTAATGTGGCTATACCAAAAGAATCATTTCCTCGATCTAGTGGTATAGCAAAACATTTACGTCGACCATTTTTATCAGTATATTATAAAATAACACGAACAAGAAATGAAACACATGTTGATACAATGCATTCAAATAAATGGTCAAGAGTTGTCGAGAAAGTGAATTATAATCTAACTCCTCACGGTAAATATTGATTTCGCGCTAGTGAAACAAATGCTAAGCATATTTCATTCCATCAATATGTATATATATACATAAGCTGATTGAAATCATCTAATTGTGCAGCAATCTCTGTTGAAAAATAAAAGAGTTTATATTTCTTGACTTCGATAAATAGTGTAGACTCTAACACTTAATATAAACTGTTATTTTCTTTTTCTAATAGTGCTTTTTCTATCGGTAATATACAATATCAACTTGCTCTATCTGACAATGGCGTTTCCATAAATGTTTTGTATTTTATTTTATCGAGATATCAGCAGGAAATACGGGTGAATGACACTTCGTCTCGCCTCTTTTTTACGAACTCCTGTAAAATAATTTGTTTACGATCTGCTGACATGAAGAAAAATGTATGGTGTTCGGAACGGAGTTCGTAAATGAAATATAGCAAAATACAGGGTGTTCGGAGTGAACCCCGTACAGGAGTTCAGAATCAGTTCTGATAAAGGTTTTTTTAGAGGACATAACCATTGAAAAAGTTATTATCAGAATTGATTCCGAACTCCAGTCAAATTTTGCTGTTTATGAACATCAACATTTGGCTGGAGATCGTAATCAGAATGTCCGGATGTTTGTAATGACAACGACAGAGACACCGCAAAAAAGGACACGATTTTCGCAAATAGGTTCCGGTTTGTTCACCTGTGACAAAATGTGAAGTTGTACGCTAGTCTCGCAACCTAAAATCATGTGTAGCCAATGTTTCGACGGATTCAAGCAATTACGATTGCACTTCTGTCGTTGCTGTTGCTGTGGCAGCTAAAGTCTCACTACGAATGACAACCATTAAGAATATCTGAAGTTAAAGTATATGTAGATTCCAACAACGAATAAGATTCTAGTCAGTTGAATAATTTTCTAGAAATAAAAAATAAAAGCAAAGCGAACCCTCTTATTTACGATACAATATTTTCCAAATGTACACTTTTCACTTCTTTATCAAAATTCAGTCTGATTTATCTTTACTGCTCAATTACTTGTGCAGCCAATCACAATTAAATGCAGAGACATTTTTTTGCATTATATAATATTTCATTTCTGCTGGGAACACTGCCATCTCGCGGTATGGTGAAGAGATTATAAGACGAAAATGAGAAATAGCTTCTATGTCACTCTAGCATAAAGAGTCTAGGTAGAGAAAGAATAATCTCCTACTTATATAATCATGCGTGCAATCCAAAAAGGCAACCTATTATTGTTGTCGATAAGAACAGAAAATAGTTATATCAATTATAATCTGTTGATAAATTCTTCTACGAATTCCATGCTAAACTACTCTTAGAATTACCTTCCGAACACACGGTCACATTTTCCGAAGTTCGTGAGAGGCGAGCCGAAGTGTCATTTTCCCGAAAATACAAGCATAATTATTAATAAGACTTATACAGAGTATTTCTAAAAGTTGACTATTCGATTTTACTATAGTTAATAAAATTTAACAAACAATTTGTTTCTTTTCCTAGGTGGCTCATTTACAATGAGCGCGCAATTAACGTCACTTCTTGGCGATGAATCGTATGCAGTTTATGCATCGATAACATCAAGTATTAATACCATCGGTTTGTTTTCTCCTATCGTTTATTTTCGTACGTTACAACGTCAATCTGAACCAATTCTTAACTTACGCGGAGAATCTTTATCTCGCTCAACTATTGAGCTGGTATGGCAACCACCATCAAAACCTAATGGTCCTATATCACATTATCTTATTTATTATGCACCCATGGAAGATCGTTTGCCGGTAAATAATTCAAAATTACTTTGTCTAATGAAAGGTATATCGAAAAAAATTAATGAATGAAAAGGAAATAAATACCTATTCGTTTTCTTTAGATCGTTGGCGAACAGAAGGAACCACTGAAATTAATACTCTGAATGTCACGAAATCAACACGATGTTCAGGGCCTAGATTTCGATCATCAAATATGATGCGAAGCAATTATGATGAAGCAGATGAGGACAGTGAAGAAAATACAAGTATCGATCAGGTTGTTGCTGATTTATCGATACTTGAATATCAACTGATTAATTCTGTCAGCCACCGAAAAGATCCATTATTTATACGGCCAGAATTGAAGGATACAATAATCAATGATCTAGATCATTACTTTGAAGATAAAAGTAGTGCTTTCAATGATAATTTCAAATCGAACTCTCAAGAACAACCTGGTGTTGAACATAAACCGTACATTGATGAATTCAATATATCGGTGCCCGATACAAGAGTTGTTATTAGTAATTTAAAAGAAGCACAAATGTATATGTTTCAAGTATATGCATGCCATGATATATCACGACAGTTACTATCTGATGCTTGCAGTCTAAATGGAATTATATTAGCTGTTAAAACAAAGCCCGGTGATCGTATGTATCTTTTTCTCTTCGTAAAATTCAGTTTATTAGATCGATCAAAATGAATTACTATGACTTTCGGAATAGTATGTTTCCTTGATCAAAAAGGGTCGGTACACCACCATAGATTTTCTTTTCTATGGATGATAGTTAAGATTATCGTTTTATACGCTCTGTTGTTTACAAATTGATTATCTTCTTGTTTCTGCTTTTAGCATCACGTGATATAGTAAGCAATGTTAAAGTTATTGCTCCAATAGAAGATTCAGATTCTGCTAAAGCTAATATGGAATCACTTCATTATCAAATATCATGGTCAGAGCCTTCAGCACCAAATGGCCTAGTCTACTTTTATATGATATATATTGACCAGAATACTAATAATGGACCTAAAGAAGAACGTTGTGTTGGAAATGATGTATTTTCTATCAATGTAACACTTCTACCAAGAACAAAATATCATTTAAGAATAATTACATATACAATAGCTCGATTGAATAATGAATATAGAGATCGAGAACAAATTAATGGTGATCAACTTTCATTCAATTCAACAAACTTATTTTTTGAATTAGTTTTTACAACGAAGAATTCGTCGAGTAAGCTCGAAAAGACTATAGGAAAAATTATAAAAAGAATGATTAGGAATTATTTAACTGAATAGACTCGAGGACGTCTTTCTAGTAACTGCATACCTCGTTGCCACGCACATGAGTTGTATACCGTATATTTTGACCACTTAGAAAACTCTGTGCTTTTCCTTATTCTATTCTATAAATAAATTATGACTCAATTATAGGTACTGAAATAGTTCGACAAAATCGATTGTTGGCATTGATAGTAATAACTGGTTTAGCTATGCTTTTATTTTTATTTGCAACTGGTTGCCTGCTTTATTATTATAAATATGTTCGCGGTGATACAAAAGCGTCGATATCAAAAAATCCTAATTATGGTTTGTGTGCTTTTCGTATTGTTGGATTTATTTTACTTGTTTCATTTTACATTAACTTAGAGTTATATACACCTGATCGATGGGAAATCGATAAAGATTCTGTCACGTTAGAACGACTGATCGGTCAAGGACATTTTGGTCAAGTTTATCAAGGCGTTTTGAAATTACCAGATGGCACACTCAAACCATGTGCTATTAAAGTAACAAATCATTTTGGTTTTTCAGCATAAACTTCATCTAAATTTTCTTCTTCAAAGGTACGAACATCACACGCAACTGATTTATTACAAGAAGCATCAATCATGAAGTTTGTTTCCACAGTTAGAAAAAAATCTTCTAATCTTTTTGTTTCTTTTAGACAATTTCGATGTTATCATGTGATTCAACTGTATGGAATATGTTCACGTATTCGACCACCTTTTGTTGTTATGGAATTAATGGTCAATGGGGATTTAAAAAATTATCTTTATCGACATCGACAAAATGAAATTAATGTACGATATCAACTTACTTTTACTTTTATTAAATATTAATCATGTTTTTATTATAGCCAAGGAGTTCAACATTAACTGAATCAGATATGATTCAATTAGCATTAGATGTTGCTGATGGAATGGATTATTTATCAGATCAAAAATTTGTACATAGAGATTTAGCTGCAAGAAATTGTCTTGTAAATGCAAATAAGACTTGTAAAGTTGGAGGTAAGATTAAAGTTACATCACTATAATTATTGGGTTGATGCAAAAGTCTCCGCCGATTTTTTGAAATTTTCTTAAAGCCCTCTAGCACTACTATGCATTCGTGATTTTCACACATATGATACTGCTTGTGTCGTACTATAAGATGACATTGGTAAATGTCCCAGTTTATTTACATTCTTTATTAAAACATGCCAGAGATTCCTATTCTTATTCGACAGTGCATTTTGTATGAGTTCCAATTAGGGAACAATGCAAGTGCTGCTGTTTGCAATATATGTGCTGCACTTGGTGAAGATGCTGTTGCTGATCTAACGTGCCGAGATTGCCCTAGTCAACTCTCCCTAGAAGAATCCCCAGGGAGTCCCCTGACAAAACCCAGGGGACTCACGACAGGGAGTCCCTAGGGATTTCGTTCTTTTGCGGGGACTCCCTGGGGAGCTATCTGGTCAAAATCGATCAAATATCTAATTACTAATAAATTCTTCTTAATTTTTTAATTTTTAAAAAATTAATAAGTCTTTTTTATTTAAAAAAATTTCATCGATTCTCCCCAGAGAAATCCCCGGGGAGTCCCCGAAATAAAAAGTCCCCGGAGACTCACGACAGGAACTCACCAGGGATTTCGTTATTTTACGGGGACTCCCCGGGAGGTCGTTGGGGGAGAGTCGGTTAGGGTGGTTTAAAAGATTTCGTAAAGGTGACATGTCATTAGAAGGTTGTCCGAGATCTGGACGTCCACTCGAATCTGATATTGAACGATTAAAAGTCCTAATCGAAGGTAATCCACGATTAACTGCCCGTGAATTGTCAGCAATGCTCGGGTGCAATTAATCCACCATCGATCGCCATTTGCATGAAATGGGAAAAGTTGATAAACTTGGAACATGAGTTCCACATCAACAAGCCTCGGACAACATACAGCAGAGAATCACCATATGCAATTCTTTGTTGTGAAGACGCAACAGATATCGATTTCTTCAGCAGATAGCCACTGGTGATGAAAAGTGGGTTCTATATGTCAACCATATGCGCACACGCCAGTGGGTAAATCCTGAAGATTTGCCCGAACCAGAACCAAAAAACGACCTGCACGCAAAAAGGTGATGCTATCGATTTGGTGGGATTAAGCAGGGATAATCTAGTGGGAACTTCTATCTCATGATACTACGATAGACTCGAAGCTTTAGTGCCAACAACTTCAAAATTTGAAAGTTGCTCTACAGGCAAATCGTCCAGAAAGACGAAAAATTCGATTTCTTCACGACACTCCAAGACCTCATGTCTCAAAAGTTACCCGCCAGAAACTGGAAGAATTAGAGTGGGAGGTCTCACCCCATCCACCATATTCACCATATTTGGCACCATCTGACTATCATCTGTTTCGACCGCTCCGCAATCATCTGGTCAAAAAACACTTCGATGATCAAGCCCACCTAAAATCGGTCCTTGACACTTTTTTTGCCTTTGTCTAAGAACTTCTTTGAAGATGGTATTCTGGATTTGCCAAAAAGATGGGTGCAGGTAGTAGATAACAACGGTGTATATGTTGTTGATTGATGATATTTTGTTTCAATAAAATCTTGAAACCGAGAAGAAGAAAAAAATTGGCGGAGACTTTTGCACCAACACAATATATACACAGATAGAGTCGCTCGAATGGATTGGCATTCTATTACTGTTTCCTAATGCTTAATCTAAGATTCGAAACTATTATTTAACTCATTTGATTTGATGCGCTCGAACTAGCAAAATATTCTTTCATTCAGACTTTGGATTAGCCCGTGACATATATGAAACAGATTATTATCGACGAGGTGGTCGAAGTTTTCTTCCTATCCGATGGATGGCACCGGAAAGTCTAAGAGATGGACGTTTTGATACATTATCTGATGTTTGGTAAAATTTTCCTTATTTTAACGTTTTTGGTATTTTATTTTAATGAAATTATTTTCAGGTCATTCGGTGTTCTTCTATGGGAAATAGCAACATTCGCTGAACAACCTTATCAAGGTTATGGTAATGAAGAAGTTGTTCATTATGTTCGATATGGAAATATAACACTCGAACGTCCACCAAACTGCCCAGAAATATTGTAAGAAAAAGAGAGAGAGAGAGAGAGAGAAAAGACATACGATTTTTTATTTTTATTTAGACATAAATTAATGCATGCCTGTTGGGCATTTTCGCCTGGTGATCGAATATCTTTTCGATCAATAGTTGATGAATTAGTTCCATATGAAAATGAAGATTTTCGTTTGAATGCATATTATCATACTCAACCGCATTTACCGCAAGATCAAATTCTCATAGTTACTAATGATTAGAACAGAAAACTTGCTGTAATCAGTTGATAAATACAGTAAATAGCATTTTCAATCAGCCTCGAGCTATATTTTTTACTTTTTTATGTGTATGTACATTGCCTCTTATGTTGAGTTAAATACCTTAAAAATATTGTCTGTGCAAATACGAAAAGACGGCGTCTGAAATTTTAGATCACGTCTTATTTAGAATAAAACAATCATGTGATACAGTGATGAATGCATAAAAGGTTTTCTGTGTCATACAATAAATCTGATCAAAGAGTATGACTTTATTCTGACTTTTCTTATCTAGTTTTTTTTGTTTGTTTTCAAAATGACAAAAGAGCCAGTAGATCACCGTCGTGCTTAAAAATACCTTGAGATAGGTTTCAAAAAGGTACACCATTATATGTGTATTATAAAAGACTAGCTTTTCATCACCATGAAAATTGTGTTTGATTTCGATGTCACGTAGATACCGATATGAAATGTTCTTTATAACATGAAAAGAAGGTGTTAATTAAATCCCTGTAAGATTAATTTATAGAATGCAATGGGGCTAACTAAAAGGATTTATTGAATCCTATGGAGAACGGAACATACTCCTACATGATATTTGATGCAATACTTCAGAAATACAAATTGTCGAATAATATCCTTTTCTTAAGATTCTTATCTGTAATCCAATGAAGTAAACATGTGAAAAATTGCATACTTTAAACCCTAGTCAGCTATTCATACGGGAGAAAAAGTAAGTTGTGTCAACCTCTGCAACTTCACGTGCTATGTCAATCAGACAAGAAACATAAATGAGTTATAATTGCACTTCTCCGGTAATTTCATCATTTGTAATTAGAAAATTATAATCTTCAAGCGGAAGATGTGGACATAATTAAAGTTGTTTTGCAGAAAAACAATATCCTTAATACAAGACTAAAGATTCAATTGCTGGTTAAAAACAAATTGCTCTAGCCTTCCTCCGGTGCATTTTCGATTAATATAATGATAAAATATTTGTCTCAGCGACAATAACCTAATAATTTGATACATCTTTTATCGAACTTTTCAATGTTACTACTAAATTTTTATTGAATAAAAGAACTACCGTTTTAACTTTTTAACACGAAACGATTAGAAACAAAAAAATATTTTCTAGCTTTGTACATTCAAATGAAATTTTTAGTGTTTGCACATATTGCACAACCACTAAGATAGATGTTCATTAATTGTCCAATGATTCTAATAGTAAACGTATCGTGAGTTTCGGCAATAGACGAACGTAAATGACACCATCTTTCTAGAATATCATTAATGGAATGTCTTCCTTTAGCTATCAAGCTACTCTGATAAAAATGTATTTTCAAATGCGCTAATCTAGGTAGACCATCAAGAAGAATACTAAGAAACGATTTCAATAGACCAATTGAATAAACTTCCAGTTCAAGATGAATAATTGATGGAAAACGTTGGACTAATTTTGATGCATATTTCAACGGAAAACGACCATATTCTGATTGTAAATACAATGATTGTAGTTGAGTAAAAAACGGAATAAGCGAGGAATTATGATACAGCATCGACGAGAAAATCAATGAATGGCTAATTTTCAGTTGAATCACATGTGAGGTTGCTCTGCGTAAAAGAAAATACAGTGTTTTATTAATTAGGTATTTTAAATAGTTGTCATACTTACAAGAAGATTTCTGTAATAAAATATGATTGTGATGTACTATCGTTTGATTGAATACTCAGTTTAGTGATGTTGGTCAAATCGACTAAACTTGTAATTTTTTCTGCACGTTCTTTTTGATCTATTCTGTCGAAATTATAACAGATACGCACTAATTAATAAAAGAAGAATAATAGAAAAATATTTATTCCAGATCGTTGGAAGAATTTAGAAACTTTTTGCTTACAAAGGTTTAATATTTTTATCCAGCATGCTCGCATCGGCGAATTGATTTCAATTGTAAGACGATCGATATTTTTGAATAACTGATACGGTGGTAGATTATTTCTAATTTTTATATCTATAGGAATACTGACACATAGGTCTTTACAATTTGAATAAAACAAATGATGTTCCGCCTGTTTTATCACGCTTTCATGCAAGGTCAAGGTTCCGAGAACTATTCTTGTTGTACTCGTATGACAATGTCGTACTTGTTTCGAATATCGAAATCCATGTAAACTTAGTTGTTGTTCTAATTAATAATGAGACATGTCACGAAAGAATTGTTTATGGCTTCTATCTTACTTTGAGTATTATAATTACGCCGTGACTGATGAATGGCTACATGCCAATCGTCAAATTTTCTTGCAAAATAATCAAATGAATTGACCAACGAATCGAAATTTGGTTTTGTATTGGCATATTTTATCATTACGAAAATTTCAAATACATCCAAATGAGGTGCACTATTAGACAATAATTGTTGCCATAGATGGCCGTTAAATACATTTTTACAAAAGGAACTTGTTGATGTTAAAACAATGATTGTTATTATGAATCGACGAAGGTTAGGCATACAGGATAGAATTAATCTTAACGAACGAAAATAGAAACATGTTCCAATGGATAAATCAAATGTTGTAATTGAAAATGATATTGGTGGATTGACTTCGTAGGTAGTCAGGAATGTTGGTATCCTAAAGAAAAATACCTAACATTATCCTATTTCTATATAATTACGCATAGTCAGTTTAAGAATATCAGAAAGTCGAAAAATGTGTTCAACCTCAAGGAAGACAACGGAACAGTCAGTTCTCTGTCTCTAAACGGTAACTATAGTTGTTTCTCAATCACCATAATATTTCCAGTAACTCACATTGTTGCTGGAGCGTATGAATTATTGTTACTAGATATGGAAATACGTAATACCCGTAACGCACAGTAATGACGGAGTATAGGTAGAATACTATCGATCGAACAAGCAAACATTGAGCCATGAAACACTATACGAAGTGAAGTCAACGTCGAATTTAATCGAATGTCAGAAATTAATTTTGGATAATAATACCGAAATGATAATTCGATTGAACGAAGTTTAGAAGATCGATGTGCGAGAAAAGTTTCACTTAGATAACTTTTGTTTACATTCGATAGCGGCATATTATTTGATTGAAATATTCGAAATGACACAAGATGATTGAGACTGGCAAATTTTTTCATGACATTTTCGAGCGGTGTTAATGGATGAATAGAATAAAATGTACATGATTGAAGATTTTCAAATGTATGTAGAGTGAAGAGCAAGGAAATAATTGAAGATAAATTCCGAAGTTCGTCTTGCAATGAAATAGATACAACTTGATGAGCATGATGAATGAGATGAGATGATAGGAGATCAAATTCTCGTTGACTATGAAGTTTTGAGAGAACAATATGAAGTCGAGTATACGACAATATTAATGAAATACGATTATTCATAGATGAAAATGCTTCGAACAGATCGAAAGCATGAAAATAATCAAAAATCTCCAAAAGTAAATCGTTGGATAAGTCTTCAAATTGAGTAATTTTGTTCATGTCACGTTTTGACGCTACAAGACTGTACGATAACTCAATAATGAGCTTGCTCATGAATATGAACTATTGATGTGCAAACTCGACGGCGAAACAGATCGGCTATTGTCATTTTCTATGTTAACCTTTGATAAAGAAATTTTTTACAGAATTAAACCGTGACTTAGAAGTACTCATGAAAAATAAAATCCGATATTTTGAATTATGCGGTAGACTTTAAATAGGCTATATCGATCGACGTAGAAGATAATAGATTCATTTTTCGGTCACTTTCCTTTTATGTGTATATCACATCCGTTGGCATTGTTGCTTTCGTCCATTTATGACGTCCTCTAGATTGATTCATTGTTCATTGTCTATTAATTTAGTCCAAATTGTAAGCAGGGTCAACGGACATTTGCTCTTTGAAAAAATCTTCAGAAAGATTGTTTGACTGAAAATAACAATGAATGAGCCTGTTGACTAAATCGATCCAATACTATTATTAACTAGTTAACTTTGAAACGGTTAGAAGTAAACCCAAACAAAAAAAAACTGCTACTTTACACATTTATGCTAATCCGAAATGTCATGCGGTCAATGTTCCATGTCAAATTTTTTCCGAATAATTTCTCTCACTTCTCTAATGGATAAAAACTCATTGTGCAGACTCTTACTTTCAATAATGCAATCGGAAGTCTAGTTGAGAATGGCATAGCAAGCATTCATCTAACGAATGACTGACATTTATAGATATTATGGTTCGTATGATATGAAACGAATGCATACTTCCTCATTACTATATTGTCACCAGTGAAGCATGCAGGAGTCTTTTCATGGAATATGTCAAGTAGGTGATTTAAACATGAATTTGAAAATGTCAATCTAGTAGTTTAGATCATGTTTGTAATCTATCAGAGCCGATACAAACAAAAAAGGTAATAATTTTTGTACTACAATATGTATAAACTTTATCAGCAAGACACATGCATTTTACTCATAGATTTCTTTAGATTTTCGAACTCAAACGATATTTGTTTGAAAGCATTTTACTGAATGGGCGTTAGGCATTACAGTCAGCTTCGTACTCACGATGGAGAATATTTAAAAACGTTTCTTTTGAAACATCGTAATAAAAGCGCCATCGAAGCAGTTATTGTGACGAAAATGATTAGATAGTGATTCATTTCTATAAAATCTGTGTAGTAATTTCAAAATAGACAATAAGGATCAAGAGCTTTTCTTTTTGACTATTTCCACAAGGAATACTTGAGGAGATTTTATGATGTTTCTTTTTGTTAACTGATTCTAATGTAATAACGTTTGTAGAAAACTCGGACATTTTCAAGATTTCGAAAGGATTTAAAATACAAGAAGTTATTCACGCGGATTTTCGATTACGTCTGTAACGCTAATCTTCTAGCTCTTGTTTTATGAAGAGTCTTTTATTATAAGACATGAGATCAATAGAAGTGATTCGATTCTCATTATCACAAATCGAAAGCCGTGTGATTTTTGTTTCAATTGAGTGCAATCGTCCCGGAGCTCCTCCTCTTGCGCCTGGTTCGATTAACATTTTTAGCAAAAATGAACAGAATGATCTATTCAACCGCTGCACTGGTGTTATAAGTAACGAAGAAAAAATGCAATACCTCGCTTAAAATCTAATTGATTTAGCATTCATTAGATGAATAAAGTTTATTAAAGAAAATATTAATAGCAGTGTCTATATAGACAATCAGTTTATCGTTGAAATCAAAATTGATCAAGGATTCTTCTGTGCATAACTTTATTATTTTAACATTGTTCATCACGTGACTATGAATGAAAATCTTTTTTCAACGTAGCATTGCGCTTTTTTTTTCAGCTAAATAATTTCGATCCATCTTGTGCACGTTGTTGTCTTCGAGTAATTCGATCAGATGCTTGTGAGAATGTTGATGCAGCAGCACGTATCAGCGCCGGATTATACGCTCGTCTTTGATTGAATGCTATATAAATAAATGGATTCAGGCCACTTTGAATAAAGCATATGGTTTGTAAAACTCCGTCAAGCCACATCGGTTTATGAAAACTACCATTAAAATAAATTTCAATCAATGTTATACACATGTAGGGCGTCCAACAAACAACAAATACAACAATGATAGTCAACGCTAATTTAACTGTTTTAACTTTAGTCGGAGAGGTTAAAAGTGCTGATGACGATGTTGCTGTTTTATTATAGACTTTTTGTTCCCATATTTTCTTTGATGCACTAATAATACGTATAATTTTTATATACCATACCGTCATACAAAGAGCAGGTAAAATGAGAACATAAGTAGCGAATGTTGTAAAATAAACACGACGCTGCCATTCAGCTGTATAACCAGTACTTGCACAACGATATCTATTTGAAGATTCAGGATAAAGACTTCGTTTGAAAATAAATAATTGCGGTACAGCTACTATGCATGATCCCAACCAACATAGTGCTATAACGAAACATATACGAGCAGAAGATTGGCATGCTCGAAATGGACAACATATTGCTTCATATCTAAATAGAAATTCAAAATTTCTAATTTTGAACATGTACGTTTAAAACAAGAAGAATATGAAGTTTCTATGGTCTATTGAATGAATTTATTTTGAGATGATAGAAGTAGGATGGCGTTTAGACTTGTTGGAAGACTATGATTGTTAGTACGTACTAACCACCGGAAAACAATAATCGAACGGAAATTGCAGGTTTCGTTATTTCTATAGAAAATAATGTTTTCATGTGAATAAATAGTTTAATTTATTGTTCATGAATAGAATAGATCAAATTCCTAGAATATATCTGTATGATATTTTTCACGGTTGATGCTTTCTTAAGTACGTAATTAATGCCAAATGAACAATTTAACAAAAGAAAAGTGATTATTATAAATCATAGCGATTGAATTGTGGGTGTGTGTTCTGTTGAGGAAGTTATAACTGTCGCTGCCGGCAAAGTTGATATGACTTTATTATCCAGTTAGAAATTTATTGTTTAGTTAGAAGAAATCTTATTCAAACAACAAAAGTCATTTTAATAGTAGAGAATCTAAATAAACTTCTAGAAAAACAAAAATTGAATTATAACAAATTATGATTTTCAGAAAAAATACGATTGCATCAATGAAGTCAGCAGATATCTAGACCTCTACTTGGAAAATATGTAGGAATTATAGATCATTGAATCTCTATACATAAACTATATTTTACTAGCTAAAAATATAAAGAATTAAAAAGTGCCTGATATTTAAGATTAAAAAAATCTCAAATAAAATAAAATTGCTTGCGGATCGAAGAGATCACAGCAGTTATGCTAAAATATTAAGTCTTAATTTATATACTCCGAAAACGATAGCTTAAAATAAGTATACTAGTATTAACTTTGAGTATCCGAGAATGATAACTACAATATGTTTTAAGAAATTAATTAACAAAACAGAAAACTAGTCCCATCTTGAATCATCAAACGCGATTAATCATTGATGACCTAAAGCAATGTTTCAAGAGCTAGATACAACAAATGAAACGATGCGATTGACGATATACTTTTCATCTATTTCATTACTAACCACAAGTTAGTTTGAAGCCTAAAATAAAATATTTTCAATCGTTTACCGATCATAGGTCATTGCAACATTAATAAATGTTGTTGATGCAAGCGTTACAACTTGAATATAGAGTATTAATTTACATGCAACGTTCCCTAATATCCATTGTTGATCGTAAATAAGAAGAAATAATTCCGATGTCATTGTACAATAACATATTGCTAAATCTCCGATTGCTAAATTAAGTATAAATATTTGTAGACGAGTACGATGACGTTGACGGTGATAGGATAATTTAAATATAATATAAATATTTCCAACTAAAGTTATAAACATAATCATGACTAAAATCGATATACGAATAAATTTATCCATCGGCCATTGACGATAGGGCATAATTGGATGTGATAATACATCTATCATGTTTAACTAAAAGAAGAATGAAATGATGTATGAATATTGATTTCTGTTTCTTTCCTTTCCTTTTCTTTTCTTAGTGAATCGCTAGCTAGATGATACTTTTATTCTTTCTCAAAACCTTTTTCTGAACCAAAATAAAGGAAACATACAATTTTTTTTCTCTCTCTTATTTTAGTGACGATATAAACAGCACAATTAATTTTTGTTGTCATGTTGTCATCTCTGATAGACGGATCATAAAAGGAAAAAAATTCAAGTTTGTGACATTTCAGCCAATAGGTTTTTCATGTCATCTAGAATGAGGATGAATATAATGTTGTTAAAGTTAATCAAATCATTAAAACTTGTTGTCACTTTCTAAGAATGCAGTATGCGCCAACAAAAACAAAACAAAAAGGAGAAAAAGTGAAAGTATAGGAGTAACTTTTCTAATAAACACAATCAAATGACATTTTTATGAAGAGCATACAGATGTAGTTTAATGGACTAATAGCAGTAAGTTCGATCTGTCACATAGATAGAGAAGAACATCGGACAAGTAATTGGATGTTGTGTCTTTTGTCAGTTAATGCTGATTGACAAATACTTATGCTTATAAATGCTAAGATTACAAAGAAAAGACCAACAAACGATGACGGAATGCAGAGAAAAACAAAGAACGACTCGATGATGTGTTATGACTCTTGAGTTTCACTCGGCCAGAATAGTAATTTGTCTTATGAACCGTATGGGCATTGCAAACAAAGTCATTTTCTATGTAATACTCAATACTCTAACTGGCGTTTTATCATATTGGCTTGATTACTTAGTTGTCAAAATGTCATTCGAAAAAGAAAATATTTCAGAGTTATTCATGAAATATATGAAAATTAGTTTTATTTCTCATATAAAGTAATAATCAGTTTTTCTTTGAATCTAATAAATTTAGTTAATGATTAGGTGTATGTCTAATCGCATATTATACTAGTTGGCATAGTGAGAAATATTCGTTCGATATGAATAAAAATTTTCAATCAATAAAAACAATCAAATTCTCGAAAAATAAATATTTGGAATTCAAAATCATCTTGACTTTTCGAATTATGCGGATTTTATTCATAATAAATACATACTTATTATTATTATTATTCAAGTAGTCATATTTCGAATAGATTCAGTTTAAAGTGTTATATCTCTTATCTTTCGAATGACGACAGAACGGAGCAAAAGATATCCCCCTTCGCATGGAATCGAACCATGCACCTCCTGCTTACCGGGCAGACGTATTAAGCATTTTACTAGAAAGGGTATCTCTCTCCGTCTTACGATTGTATGGGAACAATACGATCGTAACACCTCTCCCTCTACACAAGAGAATCGTTATCGATGTAAATCAGGAGGGGAACACTCCAGGTCTTTCGTACTCTCGAATAACGAAACACATGTGTAGGGCGAGCGGCCGTACGTCATTTCCCGGCTAGTGCACCATTTGTTACAATCTTCTTCTTTATTTCGCCTTCTTCGTATTATTATATTTTCACCAGCAATAATCTCCCTTCTTTAAACATTAACACTCACTTAAATAGAATAGATACGAGAAGAAGAATGGAATGATTGTAAACGTGATAGAATGAAACCGAGAGAAGAAGAGAGAACATACTTATGGCAGGACAGATATGTCCTGACATAACATAAAGTAATAGAATTAATTATACGCCTTATCTCATAAAACGAATGAACACTTGTAGGCGATAATCAAAATCAAAAACAATTACTTTTACAAATGTCACCATAAAAATTATCTTTTATCTGAATGGGTACTCTTTATCTCTCTCTCTCTCTCTCTCTATATATATATATATATATATATATATATATAGATT